>JAUCMX010000014.1:7826868-7846868 GCA_033459395.1 Hemibagrus guttatus | reverse complement strand
ATTTCTATATTTATTTAACATCTCTAGTGTCAGCGCTTTGTAGAAGTCAGCTGAAACCTTTCCAGTACAGGGAAAGAGGGGATCACTCTTTATATCATTTATAACATTTTTATACAACATGACAAACTGCATTTTTGTTGTCTTATTAATTTTGAGAGAAAGCTAAAAAGAGAGAACAACTGCTTATATCTACTATAACATAAATGATAAGAAGAATTTGTATTGCAGGCATTCAGCAACACTAAATATAACTGAAATTACGATGTTCAGTAATAAATAAATAAATGTCAGCATTGCTGTGGTATACTGGATGTGCTCTTTTAGAAAGAAATACTCCAATTTGTAAATACTCCAGTTACTTCTTCACACCATCCCATTACTGATTGTGTTCTTACTTATTTTTCTTGAACAGAAGTGTTTTATTCCCCACATGATTGATCTTCTTCAATCAGTGTGAGTCTGTGTGTTTACATGGGTATAAACTTTTGGATTTGACTGGATTCCTCTTAGTCTGCATGTATTGACACATAATTGTGTACATAATAATTGTGTGTTTGTGTATTCTGCATGTTTGATGTAGTCTGTTATGGGTAATTAACATGGAGGAGTATTTTAGCCAAAAGTCTGCCCATGCACATCTGTGTGTGTGTGTGTGTGTGTGTGTGTGTGTGTGTGTGTGTGTGTGTGTGTGTGTGTGTGTGTGTGTGTGTGTGGGGGAGGGGTAGTAGGTATGTCCATGTTTATGTGGAAATCTATGTGTCAACATTACAAAGGATGAAACACTGTTTTGTTTTGTTTGGTTTTCCACTATTTCTGCTTGTTGCAGATGTTTCTGGTCAAGGACGAGAAGCGGCTCTTGTTCGTGCTGACGTACCCCCTGATAGTATTTCCACCCTTTGGCTCTAAAAAGCCACAAACCCCAGAAATGCTGGCACGGTGATCTGACAGGATCTCCTCATGGATAAAATGACACATCTGATCTGCCTAACGCTCCAGGTTCGCTTCCTCCACATATGAGGAAGTCGAAACTCTTTGAACTATTTCCTTTGATTAGATGTTAAACAATTGCCAACCATTTCTTTGTAGCTGAGATGTAATTTAATATGCATACTGTAAATTTGAACATCAAGAATAATTAAACCATTAAAAGATGCACATCTCACCTTCTGAGTGATGGTATGTGATGAATCTGCATTATATTTCCTGCTCCTCAGAGGCCACCCTTGTTCTCTGGCAGGTCGGAGTGAATTTTGCTTGGACAGCATCCAATCTGACAGTACCTGACCAGAATCCTGCATTAGCCTGTTCACCTCTCACACAATAGATCAATAATGATTAAGAGACAAGGGCACTCTTAAAGTTATCCGGAACAAGTCTGCTTCTAGACACAACCTTCATGCAGTGTGCACAGGCATGCTTTGAGGTTGGAAACAAAAACTCTGGAGCGAGATACTTATAAAGTAATGGATAGCGAATGATCCTTCTAGTTGGTTCTTCTATTTTACTTTAAAACACTGCAGGAATGACATAATCAGCGTCTGTTTTTTGGTGTACTCATTAAAACTTGGACATTTCTACAGTCAGACCAACATGTCAGTATTAAATAATTCTCCAATAAAGAGACTTCATAGTCTTGCCAAGAAGAAAGCTTACTATCAATGTAAAACATTTCCAAACAGCTTGGCTACTTGTGAACCAAAAATGTCATTTAACTGTCATGAAAACAATATTATTGTCAAATTTTTCCCATTAACCATTCTGAGCCAATCAGTTGGCTACTGTTTTATCTTTTATTTATACCATGATGCTGTTGATTTCTCAAATCTAATTGGTCATTTCTCTCAGTAGTCCCAGCTATATGACAAATCACAGGCTTATATTAAAGCGTATGTCATATTAAGGAATTGTTTCTATAGTAACAGCTAATTCACAGGGATGGCAGACAATGAATTTTTAAAAACATGATTTAACAGAACAAAATGTCTAATCACTGATGAGATATGGTAATGTTTTCCCTAAGGAGATGTTTATGTAAGGAGTCTCCGGTGTGAAAGCATTCAGAGGTCAATTTAACAGTCAAAGGTGTAAGTCAAATTTTTTGACACCGGAAATTCTTTAGTACAGTTTCATGCTTTCTGGTTTCACAGTAACCTTACAAAATGGTTTTTTTTTCTCTTTTTTGCAGCCGTTATCTTTCTTATATTGTGAAGTAATGATATGCAAGCACATTTTATAGATTTAACAGTGTGGTATGAGTAGGTTTGTGCATTGTCCTTTTTGTTTAAACTTACAGTGGAAAAACTAGATTCAAAAAATTAATGCGAATTGTGCTGTTGAAAAATGGTATGGTCTTGTCCCGCCCTCTAGTGGACAGAATACAGTATGGCAGTGTCCTCGATTTGCCGTAATAACCGGAATAACAGCTTTGGACAGGAATTTTTTTTAAATGGCTTTTTTACTAGTTCTTAGCTTTTTACTCGTCTTTATAAGAGAGTGACATTGTCCTAGGTTTAATGTTTTCCTGAAATGCTTTGCTCAACGCAGCTTAGAAATGATGGAAGATACAGCAGTGTTTGATGTCTAAGGACCTTGTGCACATTCACACCAAGCACAGTCTCAGAATGTGAAACCCTTGAAGCTTGAACCCAATTGACCAGTGGAACCAGAACCAAACCTGTAACCGGTTCAGATTTACCTACCTATATTTCTGATAACACTCAAGTAAAACTGATTAGAGAAATGATTATAATAAAGCTGATTAGACAGACAGACAGACAGACAGATAGACAGACAGATAGATAGATAGATAGATAGATAGATAGATAGATAGATAGATAGATAGATAGATAGATAGATAGATAGATAGATAGATAGATAGATAGATGGGCAGATAGAGATAGATAGATAGATAGATAGATAGATAGATAGATAGATAGATAGATAGATAGATAGATAGATAGATAGATAGATAGATAGATAGATAGATAGATAGATGGGCAGATAGAGATAGATAGATAGATAGATATATAGATAGATAGATAGATAGATAGATAGATAGATAGATAGATAGATAGATAGATAGATAGATAGATAGATAGATGGGCAGATAGAGATAGATAGATAGATAGATAGATAGATAGATAGATAGATAGATAGATAGATAGATAGATAGATAGATAGATAGATAGATAGATGGGCAGATAGAGATAGATAGATAGATAGATAGATAGATAGATAGATAGATAGATAGATAGATAGATAGATAGATAGATAGATAGATAGATAGATAGATAGATGGGCAGATAGAGATAGATAGATAGATAGATAGATAGATAGATAGATAGATAGATAGATAGATAGATAGATAGATAGATAGATAGATAGATAGGAAAATCTTCTGTTGTGAGTTTCTACAAAGAATATTTAAAGATTCCTTAAAAAGTAAAAAAAAATGAAGAAAGGAGTGTCTAATTTTAAGAAATAAATAAGTGTATTTAAATCTATTTATTTAAACACACACACACACACACACACACACACAATGCTACAGCAATGCTACCTGTTGTACCTCCATGCCACCCATGTGTGATAATATTGCATCAGAAATTAAGCCCAAAGCAATCTATAAGTCTAAAACCTGCCATTGAAATGCATTTCTTTAATTTCATAGTTAGTTCATTTACACAGGGGTGAATTAGGGATTTCCCACCAAGGCCTTTCTGTTCCAAAGCTACTGATTCATGTTTTTTTCACAGTCATAGAGTCCAGCTGCTGAACTACTGTAGTAAAATCCAATACATTCTCAGCACCATAAAGAAAATTGTCATTCCACTTCTACATCAATCCTACATCAATAATACTTCCCAGCTATAAAATAAGACTTTATTTCCTTCTTCTCTCCATCCCTCCATTCTTTAGCCTCATTATTTGGTCTTGAGTTTGGGTTTAGGAGCAGACGCAGGAGTTGGAGCAGGAGGAGGAGTTTTGATTAATGACAGCACAAGATCAACCCTGGGAAACAAAGACAGAATAAAAGCGCATTAATAGAAGAAGAGTCAAAGCTATCACAACTGCCAAAGCTGGAAAGAGATTTCAGTTTTTAAGTGATAATAAATTTCTACATTTTTAAAAACTTTTGCTTGCTTTGTCATTATGTTTTACTGTATGTAGATTGATGGTAAGAAAGTAATGTCTTCTGAGGATGTGGAAAAGTGGACTGTTATATTAACTGATGTTAAACTTGATATGGACTAAAAAACATAAAAAGCATACAGGTACATCTCAATAAATTAGAATGTCGTGGAAAAGTTAATTTATTTCAGTAATTCAACTCAAATTGTGAAACTCGTGTATTAAATAAATTCAATGCACACAGACTGAAGTAGTTTAAGTCTTTACTTCTTTTAATTGTGATGATTTTGGCTCACATTTAACAAAAACCCACCAATTCACTATCTCAACAAATTAGAATACTTCATAAAACCAATAAAAAAACATTTTTAGTGAATTGTTGGCCTTCTGGAAAGTATGTTCATTTACTGTACATGTACTCAATACTTGGTAGGGGCTCCTTTTGCTTTAATCACTGCCTCAATTGGGCGTGGCATGGAGGTGATCAGTTTGTGGCACTGCTGAGGTGGTATGGAAGCCCAGGTTTCTTTGACAGTGGCCTTCAGCTCATCTGCATTTTTTGGTCTCTTGTTTCTCATTTTCCTCTTGACAATACCCCATAGATTCTCTATGGGGTTCAGGTCTGGTGAGTTTGCTGGCCAGTCAAGCACACCAACACCATGGTCATTTAACCAACTTCTGGTGCTTTTGGCAGTGTGGGCAGTGCCAAATCCTGCTGGAAAATGAAATCAACATCTTCAAAAAGCTGGTCAGCAGAAGGAAGCATGAAGTGCTCCAAAATTTCTTGGTAAACGGGTGCAGTGACTTTGGTTTTCAAAAAACACAATGGACCAACACCAGCAGATGACATTGCACCCCAAATCATCACAGACTGTGGAAACTTAACACTGGACTTCAAGCAACTTGGGCTATGAACTTCTCCATCCTTCCTCCAGACTCTAGGACCTTGGTTTCCAAATGAAATACAAAACTTGCTCTCATCTGAAAAGAGGACTTTGGACCACTGGGCAACAGTCCAGTTCTTCTTCTCCTTAGCCCAGGTAAGACGCCTCTGACGTTGTCTGTGGTTCAGGAGTGGCTTAACAAGAGGAATACGACAACTGTAGCCAAATTCCTTGACATGTCTGTGTGTAGTGGCTCTTGATGCCTTGACCCCAGCCTCAGTCCATTCCTTGTGAAGTTCACTCAAATTCTTGAATGGATTTTGCTTGACAATCCTCATAAGGCTGCGGTTCTCTCGGTTGGTTGTGCATCTTTTTCTTCCACACTTTCTCCTTCCACTCAACTTTCTGTTAACATGCTTGGATACAGCACTCTGTGAACAGCCAGCTTCTTTGGCAATGAATGTTTGTGGCTTACCCTCCTTGTGAAGGGTGTCAATGATTGTCTTCTGGACAACTGTCAGGTCAGCAGTCTTCCCCATGATTGTGTAGCCTAGTGAACCAAACTGAGAGACCATTTTGAAGGCTCAGGAAACCTTTGCAGGGATTTTGAGTTGATTAGCTGATTGGCATGTCACCATATTCTAATTTGTTGAGAGAGTGAATTGGTGGGTTTTTGTTAAATGTGAGCCAAAATCATCACAATTAAAAGAACCAAAGACTTAAACTACTTCAGTCTGTGTGCACTGAATTTATTTAATACACGAGTTTCACAATTTGAGTTGAATTACTGAAATAAATGAACTTTTCCACGACATTCTAATTTATTGAGATGCACCTGTATATATATATATATATATATTTAGGAGCTACATCGAAATCATTTTCAAAGTAGGAAAATTGTTGTAAAAAAAGTTATTCCAACAAAATAAACAAAAAAAACCATATTTTTATAGAATATTATTCAACATAAAAAGAGTAACATGTTAATTATCATTCATCTTTAGAGCTAATCATGTTTTTATTTTTATTTTTGCTTTAGAATTGTTTTATAATTAAAATGTCAAGATCTTACATCTCCGTCGTTTTTGTCACCAATGATTGGACTGCACTGATAATCCTGTCAATTCGTTCCTGTCAAAATTATTGATAGTTATGTCATAAATAGTTAAAAAAGACTGAATTATTAATAATCCAATTTCTTTAAAATCCTACCTGCTGAAGTCTGTATGCCAGAGGCAGAGAGAAAGCACAAATCACACCTGGAGAAAGCAAAAAAAAAGCAAAGAAAGCAAAAAAAATAAATAAAATAAAATGATGTATGTAACTCATCAGACAAATGAGATACTAATTCCTTAAAAAAAAAGTGATGTTATCATTAGACAGGAAGCTCTTACCAGCAATCACTAGAGTCAGACCATTGGCTTTTACCCCAACATAGGTCAACAGGTACAGCAACACGACAAACTATAAAACAAAACATATATTTACTTAGTACAGCTTATAACATTTAATTTGTCATCAAAAAACAAAAAACATCTTTTTTTGCAGCTGATATTTGCTAGAGAACTATTTGAATTAGCTAAAAGCTAGAAATAAAACATCCACTGGTACTGGTACTGTACTTAGTAGCTGTCTGGATATCTAAACCCACTACAGAACATCCGTGATAGCCAACTTGCTAGCAAATAATGATGAGTATAAACTTCTACACATGGTATTTCACCTTATTTAGCTGCCATGCCACTGAAAATCTTTTGTGTTTATTTATATAGCTATCGTTACTAATTTGTCACTTCATATCAGTATAAACATGGTAGTTATCAGCAACTAGCAAGTGAAAGTGAATAATGTTGTGTTTTTAACATGGCTAGGAACTTATGAGATTTTTAGGAACTTATGAATATGAGCATCAAAATCTGAATTCATTATAGTTATACCTTGAATTCTATGCAAAACTGCTGATAAATGTTTTTTTTTCTATCTATCTATCTATCTATCTATCTATCTATCTATCTATCTATCTATCTATCTATCTATCTATCTATCTATCTATTCATTCATTCATTATTCACATGGGAGATGTGTTTCTGTTTCACGTGTGAAATATTCTCTATACAAAATGTCTTTTTTTATTCTTCTTAAATAATGTTAGTGGTTCATATCTTTTAACCTGTACACTTCAAGTGTATCAGCTTGTACTGTACAACTATGCTTATAGCAGAACTTTTCTCATGCATTCAGACCTTCAGCGAGTCTATAACACTGTTGATGAAGAAGAGTCCCTTCAGCTCTTTAACTAAAGTAGCGATCAGGAGCACAATCTTCTCCACAACACGAACTGTGGTCTCATCTGTCAAAGTGCTGTCCTCATCCAAATAGGACCTTTTTTAGTAATACAGAAGAGCGAAATTATAAGGAGAGATAGAATGAGATCGATGGCACAAGCATATTCTGGAATTCATCCAAACAACATGCAGTGCTATCATGGTTAACATCATCATGGTACACAACATCGCTAGGATATGAAGAGCTGATATTCATCAGATGTCATCTTCTGATTTTGATGAGCGACAGAAGGATTTTCTGCAAGTTTCGTGGAGGCCATTTTTTTACATACAAAATGATGCTCACATGATCAGGCATAACATTATGAATAGAGGTGAAGTGAATAAGACTGAGTATCTCCTCATCATGGCACCTGTTAGTGGGTGGGACATATTAGGCAGCAAGCGTGGTCAAGCGTAAAGATTTGGGCGAGTTTGATGAAAGGCCAAATTGTGATGGCTTAACGACTGGATCAGAGCATCTCCAAAACTGCAGCTCTTATGGGGTGTTCCCGGTCTGCACTGGTCAGCATCTATTAAAAGTATCCTTTAAGTCCTGTTAGTATCCTTTAAGTCCTTTACGTTGCGAGGTGGGGCCATGGAGGCCATGGAGGCCCCACTTTGCAACTTAGAGGACCTAAAGGATCTGCTGCTAACATCTTGGTGCCAGATACCACAACACACCTTCAGGGATCTAGTGGAGTCCATGCCTCGATGGGTCAGGGCTGTTTTGGCAGCAAAAGGGGAACCAACACAATATTAGGCAGATGGTCATAATGTTATGGCTGATCGGTGTATTCCACAGCATTGTTAATTTCACAAATCTAATTAGAAAGCATCTCATTCATAGGAACTTGTTGGGGGTGGAGAATGGGGAGGGCTGGTATGGTGGTTGTAGGGTCTCCATTAAAAAAAAAAGTATTTGTATAGCGCTTTTAACAATAACTATTGTACCAAAGTCTCTTTATAGGAATCTAAAAATTCAGAGTAAAATTTGTATAGTTAAAAATTTTAATTTGTATTTGTCCCTAATGAGGAAGGCAGAGGTGGCTATAGTGACAATATGAGGAAGAAACCTTGAGAGGAACCAGACTCAAAAGGGAAGCCAACCTTATCTGGGTAAAACAAATGTGATTGTTTATAATTTCACTTCTATAACTGTATCCTATATAGTCAAGCACAATTAAAGCACATTTTTAAACAAGTGTAGTTGATGCACCTGGTTGCACTTTATGTAACTAGGACAAAATGTCTGTCCCTAGCTCTGTGTTGTTGTGTTGTTTTGTAGCTACATGTTGTTTTGTTGTCTATGTAGCAGGGTTCTGGAGAAACGGTGTTTCATTTCACTGTGTACTGCATCAGCTATATGTGGTTAAACTGACAATAAAAGCTTCTTGACTTGACTTGATATGGTGAAGTTTTCTGTGAGGTTTAATTTATCAGTTATATAAGCTCATTATCACTTTTTAACAGTCAGAGATAGTTCTTTCTTTAAAACAGAAAAGTTTCCACTGTATGGTTTCTCCGTAATATGACCAGCTGCATTTTTAATAACTGCATTTAAGAAAAGTAAGGGATCGAATGTTTATTGATGCTATAATGTAAGTGATAAAAGGCCATGCTATTGTTTATATACTTACTGGAAGGGATGAGATCCATCATTAAGACGGACTAGGTCCATTGTTTTGAAGAGGAGACGTACAGGGAGGGTGAAGGCCATGATGCCCAGGCCCAGGTTGGAGAGCAGAGAGATGGCGCTGAGCTGAAACAGACAGGCCAGGCCTACCACCAGCCCTGTGAACACCAGTCCTGTTTTCCCCACATCCCGCCAATACAATAGGTCCACCACTGACAAGAGGAAAACACATTCAGAAAGACAAATATGATCATTAAAGAAAAACATGAATTCCATTATTTATTTCCTAGTCTAGGTGGACAGGTAAGTCAGGTAAGGCTATACAATATACTGTTTTCTTAGTGGTTAGTGCAGTATTGCTGTTTAAAATATCAAAACCTTAAATTTGAATAGAATGCCAAACAATAATTGTTTTTATTGTGTTATCTGAGCATTTTAGCCAATTTAAGAGCTTCTAGTTGTGTTCTCGAGGGTAGTTCAATTAAAAAATGGTATTGGCATGATAAAAATGGATGAAATTAGTCTTGCTAGGCATATCATGTTTGCAATGTGATGTGGCCCAATATGAAGGAGAAAAAGAAAAAAACACAGCTTGTCATATCACTGAGAAACAGCAGTGAGTGAAATTCTGTCCGAAGAATTACAAAGAGTTACAAAACGTTACAGAAACGATAATGTGTTAGAATGAAGACATTAATATATAAGATGTGATTTGCAGCCGCACAATTGTCAGAGCTGCTGTAACAGAAAATAACACATCCACACCTTCTGTCCAATCAGAATCAAACTGTGCTGTGGTATAAATGAACGCATTATATTGGTTTTGTCCATGTTTCATAGCTCTACTGTCTAGCTATTGCTTCTTTGTGGTGCTTATACAGTGGGGCAAAAAAGTATTTAGTCAGCCACCAATTGTGCAAATTCTCCCACTTAAAAAGATGAGAGAGGCCTGTAATTTTCATCATAGGTACACTTCAACTATGAGAGACAGAATGAGGAAAAAAAAAATCCAGAAAATCACATTGTCTGATTTTTAAAGAATTTATTTGCAAATTATGGTGGAAAATAAGTATTTGGTCACCTACAAAAAAGCAAGATTTCTGGCTCTCACAGACCTGTAACTTCTTCTTTAAGAGGCTCCTCTGTCCTCCACTCGTTACCTGTATTAATGGCACCTGTTTGAACTCGTTATCAGTATAAAAGACACCTGTCCACAACCTCAAACAGTCAGACTCCAAACTCCACTATGGCCAAGACCAAAGAGCTGTCAAAGGACACCAGAAACAAAATTGTAGACCTGCACCAGGCTGGGAAGACTGAATCTGCAATAGGTAAGCAGCTTAGTGTGAAGAAATCAACTGTGGGAGCAATTATTAGAAAATGGAAGACATACAAGACCACTGATAATCTCCCTCGATCTGGGGCTCCACGCAAGATCTCACCCTGTGGGGTCAAAATGATCACAAGAACGGTGAGCAAAAATCCCAGAACCACACGGGGGGACCTAGTGAATGACCTGCAGAGAGCTGGGACCAAAGTAACAAAGGCTACCATCAGTAACACACTACGCCGCCAGGGACTCAAATCCTGCAGTGCCAGACGTGTCCCCCTGCTTAAGCCAGTACATGTCCGGGCCCGTCTGAAGTTTGCTAGAGAGCATTTGGATGATCCAGAAGAGGATTGGGAGAATGTCATATGGTCAGATGAAACCAAAATAGAACTTTTTGGTAAAAACTCAACTTGTCGTGTTTGGAGGAGAAAGAATGCTGAGTTGCATCCAAAGAACACCATACCTACTGTGAAGCATGGGGGTGGAAACATCATGCTTTGGGGCTGTTTTTCTGCAAAGGGACCAGGACGACTGATCCGTGTAAAGGAAAGAATGAATGGGGCCATGTATCGTGAGATTTTGAGTAAAAACCCCCTTCCATCAGCAAGGGCATTGAAGATGAAACGTGGCTGGGTCTTTCAGCATGACAATGATCCCAAACACACCGCCCAGGCAACGAAGGAGTGGCTTCGTAAGAAGCATTTCAAGGTCCTGGAGTGGCCTAGCCAGTCTCCAGATCTCAACCCCATAGAAAATCTTTGGAGGGAGTTGAAAATCCGTGTTGCCCAGAGACAGCCCCAAAACATCACTGCTCTAGAGGAGATCTGCATGGAGGAATGGGCCAAACTACCAGCAACAGTGTGTAAAAACCTTGTGGTGACTTACAGAAAACATTTGACCTCTGTCATTGCCAACAAAGGGTATATAACAAAGTATTGAGATGAACTTTTGTTATTGACCAAATACTTATTTTCCACCATAACTTGCAAATAAATTCTTTAAAAATCAGACAATGTGATTTTCTGGATTTTTTTTTTCTCATTCTGTCTCTCATAGTTGAAGTGTACCTATGATGAAAATTACAGGCCTCTCTCATCTTTTTAAGTGGGAGAACTTGCACAATTGGTGGCTGACTAAATACTTTTTTGCCCCACTGTAACTAAATACAATAATCTTAAATGAACAGTAGAATTCCTATATTCTTTCATGCTGTAGTACTAAGAGTCATACACCTCATAATAATGGTGTTGGCATGCATGAACATTCATCCTGAGACCAGTCAAGATAACTGTATATTCAAAGATAAAATCTATTAGGATTGCACAGTTGAATTATTATGGTGGCTCTAAACAAACAAGCAAACAAACAGCTATATGTAAAAGTTGTCTGCTGGAGCTATACCTTAGCTAGTCTTGAGTACAACACTTTTCATTCTTACCCATGCATTTTCCAACAGCCCTCAATTTCATGTATGTGGACAACCATGTAGCCTATGTGTTGCATTAGCTCCAGTGACATGTATAACACATATATCAAGATAGCAACAACAGATCAACAGATGCCTTTCTCATTCATAAGAGTGAAGAGGCAAATAGTACCACAGCTCTGTGTAAAGTACCATTAATAACTCTGTACCCTGCATTGAGCTAACAGACCCAAACAGCTGTTGCTTTTGACTATTCAGCAAACAGGTGCAAATCTGTGCCATGGCAATAACAGGTGGAAAGCCACAGTGAGAGTTCAAACGCAACCTGCCAGAAACTCAGATATACAATAGAGAAGATCTACAGTAAGTCCCACAGCCGTGCTAACAAACCTCTTAATTCAGGCTAACATGGCCGGTCCAGATTAAATCACTGCAAGGAGTCGTCTGGGGGCACAGCCGAAACAAGCCAAAGAGAGTCTCACCTCCTTTATTCAAACATCACATTCAAAAGAAGCATAGTATACGCTAGAGCCCAAGGCCTAGAGATGATCCATTCATCAGTTCCCTTCTGCTTGCCATTATCCTGTAAGGAAGCCCGCTGTGATGAACTGACCCGTCAGCAATCTTACTGTAGCTTCACTAAACACTGCTGCCAACGTGCTGCCAAAAGCCCCTTCACCTGCTACTGCTGTTTAATCACAATAGCATCAGATTATCCTCTTTATATTATGTGAGTTCAGTTCCTGTTCCTGAGTCGTGTGGACATGTCTCACCTTTGCTGGCCATTTCTGCTGTCTTTACGCCAAACCCCCTCTCCTCCCTACACTCCTCTGACCCAGCAGGCTTTTTTTGGCCACCACTAGCACTGTCAGCAGTGAAGACCAGACCTAATTATATCCCCCACCGTTTGAACACCCCATCTTTACACACACACACACACACACACACACACACACAAAACCACTCCCTATTTCACTCCCCAGAGTCTCTCAGAGCTCAAAGACTTCAACATGCACTTGTCTGTAGAGAGATCTTGAAACTGTACTTCCTTAACGTGCTTTACCCAGCAATATCTATCAGTCTCATCTCATCTAGGGTTCTTGGTAAAAGATTAAATGTCAGCTATTAATGTTTAATGAACATTCAAATGGATCTTGTCCTTTACAGTGATGACTTGCTCAACCGAATCACAATTTATTTTCATGATTAGACTTCTCAAGTTGACATACTTGAGGAAAGTGTGTCAAGTTCGCAAATCAAGTCCACTTTAAGCAAATGGAGTTGACAGTTTTATCCATATAAAATTAACTCCTCGACATAAGCAGTGTCTTAGGTTAAGATGTGTCTGAGTTCTGAATACTGTTGTATACAATGTTGGTATATTTAATGTGAAATGAAACTATTTAGAGAATTTATATTTTAAAATATCTTAGAAAATCAATAAATTAACTCTGTCTAAAGAACTTGTGATTTCTCGAGACTGATGCTGTCTTTGATGTGAATTACTATTACATTCCTAATATTTTCAAGCCTTCCCCTTTCTCCCAACTGACCCCACCACCTCTGTAGAAAATACACTCACGGAGCACTTTATTAGGAACACCTGTACACCTGTTCATGCAATTATCTAATAACACAGTTATGTGTGTGCAATGCAATACTCAAAATCATGCCAATATGGGCCATCGGTTTCAGGTAACGTTCACGTCAGCCATCAGAATGGGGAAAAATGTATCTCAGTGATTTTGACAGTGACATGATTATTGATGCCACAGGTTCTAGTTTGAGTATTTCTATAACTGCTGGGATTTTCAGACACAACAGTCACTATAGTTTACTCAGAATGGTGCTAGAAACTAAAAACATAAAGTGAGCAGCTATTATGTGGACAGAAATGCCTTGTTGATAGAGGTCATCATAGAATGACCAGACTGGTTTGAGCTGACAGAAACTCAAGTAATCACTCTATACAAACAGGGTGAGCAAAAATGCATCTCAGAATCTCAAAAAGTTACACCTTGAGTCAGGTGACCCACAACAGAAGATCACGCCGGGTTCCACTTCTGTCAGCCAAGAACAGAAATCTGAGATCACAGTGGCCAGATTCACCTAAACTGGACTGGTGAGGACAAAAAATTTAGCCAGGTCTGAAGAATCTCAACTTTTTGAGGCACACAGGTGGCAGGATCAGAACTGGTAGGGTCAACACCATAAATCCATGAACCCAACCTGCCTTGTGTGAACAGTCCAGGCTGGTGGAGGTGGTGTAATGGTGTGGGGAATGTTTTCCTGGCACACTTTGGGTTTAATACCAATCAATCATCACTTGAATGTCACAGACCATTTAAGTATTGTTGTTGACCATTGTTGTCTTCTAATGGCTACATTTAGCATGATAATGAACCATGTCTCAAAGCAAAAGTCTTCTCAAACTGGTTTCATAAACACAGTAATTAAGGCTGTTCTGAGAGCAATGGGAGGCCCTACCCAGATTTCCTAGTGTTCTTAATTTGTTACCTGCTATTTTCCAGCAGTGTGCCATGTTAATATCTGATACAAACGTATAAATATAAACAGAACAGAATGAAAAAACTCATCAAATCAATTTCATGGCAATATAACAAATGTATACAAAGTTTGTATAAAGTATATTTGATATTATATGATTATTACAGGTCCATTAATCAATACAAACTGCACATTAAACCATTCAGGGCTCTCTAATGAGGGTGATATTCTATTACGATAGTACAAGCGTTTCAATAATCTTTCAGTGCAGTCAAGCGTTTGCCAACATCAGGCCACAGAGATGAGTCAGACGGATAAAAATAGCCTTGCTGTGTCCGGAAATATCATCTTTATATCTGAATAAACCTCAAGCTGGACACAGTGCAGTACATGGCAAACTGTGTTCCTTTAATGACTCTATTTCTGATGCTTCATGGATGAAATATTAGTGAGAGCTGAGTGCTTTCTTTTTCCATTTCTCTGTTAGGACATTTAAAAAACTCTAACCATGGGCAATGTTGTATAATGCACAAACTTATAGGCTTTGTCTTATGGCCTGTAAAACTGAGACTGCCTCTTCTTTAGTGGCTATATATGTGGTTGTTAAAAGCCAACATCCCTTTTCCATTAAAAGGTCATCATTTGGACCATGAATTATGTCCACACTGAATTATGTCTGTTCAATTTTAAATAGTTTTTCATCTCTACCCACAATGCATGGCCTGTGGCATGGCCTCCTGGTCTACAATAATGGAAATAGCTCAAAAGATAGGGAACAAACAGAGAAAGGGAGAATAAAAAGGAACCAGTGACAGTGGCACAGAGATCGTGCATGCGTGTGTAAAACAAGGAGGAAGGAGGGGAACAGTATGAAGGGATTGGAGGACAGAAATAGCTCAGCCAATCAGAGGGACGACAGGCAAATAACAGGTTCGGGGATGGGGGGGATAGGACTGAGAGACAGAGCAGGACGAAGGCAACAGCAGAGCAATTTGTACAGACCGGTTAAGAATGAGGATAGGTTAGACTCCTGAACACAGCCGGTGATGGGTAGACTATCAAGAAGCAAGATACCTGGATTCTATTATTTACTGATGTTTGGAATAACAGGATCAGTCATGCTCTGAAGTCCCTCAGCAGCAAGGCTGCACACAACGGCCAAGGCACAGACAGAAGCACAGGGGCGAGGCTGGGAAAAAGAGCCTGGGGATTTAGACACTGATCAAAGCCAGCATGAGAACATCCAGGAAGGGAAGCGTAGAAATGCCAGCTTTTGTCTGGCAACTGGTAAAGGAGACAGAGAAACGGGTCACCTCTTTTTTTAAAGGGGGGCGTGGGGGAGGCGGGGGTGAGCCAGCTGAAGGCGAGGAGGCTGGAGAGGAGGAGGGGGTCATCCCTAGTCCTTACCTTGAACGTCCTGTGCTGGACAAGTATTTTGAAGAGGGCTGTGCCAACTGGGGCCTCACCTATGCTCTGGGCAGCATGCAGGGCTGGAGGGCCCACATGGAGGACTTCCATAACTGCTTTCCCCAGCTGGGTGGAGAGCTTTCTCACTGGGGTTTCTTTGCAGTGTACGATGGCCACGCTGGGAGCACAGTGGCTCAGCACTGCTCACGAAACCTGCTGGAGCACATACTAGGTACAGGTGAGTTAAAAGCTTTCTTCCACCCCATTACATTGTTTCATTTCTTTTTGACAGGGTGGATATTCATGAGCTAAGATGTTGAACCTGTTTTATGGTGTTTCATGTCTATGACTCATTGGGAACATCAGCTGTATTTTAGAGCACTTATTATGCGTGATTACAATAAATTGCATCACTTATAGCAGAGGGCTTTTGCTGCATATGCTAAGTGACATGGATAAGAAACTAAGAACATTCAAAAGCAACTTTATTAATGCACAATGCAGTTTAGGAACTTTAAGTGATTAAGACTCGATTGATGCTTTTATTCAAAGCCACATACTTGATTTAATTGAGAAAGGATAAAGTTGAGCAGTTAAAGGTTTAAACACTCATCATCTGATCAGAAGGTCAGAGTATTAAACACATCCACAACTATCAGTGTCACTGCTCAGAGCCCACTTCCAACCTCAACCTGTGCAATTTACTTAAAGGATGAAACCATATTGTCATGATTTGAATAGCCCAACAGTTAATTTCCTGTTCTCATTCATCTTCAAATGATGGAAAAAATATAGGGCAATGCGTATATCATATATCAGCATATATAAACATAAATCAGGTTTCCCATGAATGGCCTTCTGTCATTACTTCAAGACCGTGAAATTATTACTAATATTTGTCTGCTATGAAGATAATTCATATGAGCTGACTGCACTAGTAAATGCATTCTGATTGCATCTTCCAGGTAAGGTCCGTGCAGAGGAAGAGGTGGAGCAAGTAACTGAAGGCATAAGGGAAGGCTTCTTCCTAATGGACAAACACCTCCATGCAATGGCCTGTCGTGAGGGCTGGGATCGCGGTGGCACCACTGTGGTCTCCACTGTGATCACTCCACACCACATTTATTTTGCAAACTGCGGAGACTCGCGAGCAGTTCTGTGTCGTGCCGGGCGAGTGGCCTTTTCGACAGAAGACCACAAGCCATTCAGTCCTGGAGAGAAGGAGCGCATTGAGAATGCTGGAGGCTCAGTCACTCTGCAGCGTGTTAATGGCTCCCTGGCTGTCTCCAGAGCTCTTGGTGACTTCAGCTACAAGTCGGTCGAGTGGCGCCCAGCTACTGAACAGATGGTCTCTCCAGAGCCAGAGATCTCGGCTGTGGAGCGCTCACCGGCGGACGAGTTCATAGTTCTGGCATGTGACGGTGTTTGGGACACAGTCAGCAATGAGGAGCTCTGTGCGTTCGTGCGCAGCAGACTGAGAGTGTGTACAGATCTGCGTGATGTCTGCTCCCAGGTCATTGACCTTTGCCTCTATAAGGTAGGCCTGTACTTAACAAATAACAGTAGAAAGCAAACTGCTGTAAGTTCATCTATTAGACGTCATTTAAACCTATAATTAGTTAACAGTTTCTCTCTCTAAATAATGTATGACTCCCACAAGGCTTCTGTTTCACACTTGAGGACTGCAAGGTGGGATTTTGCTAATGGATGCATTTAGAAATCAGCAACACCAATGCTTCATATTTTGTTGGCATGACTGTATTTAGAGCAGCACAGAAGTCTGAACACCCACACACACTCTTTCACAAGTCTACAGTGTCTTAGTCTAACTTGGGCTGGATGATTATGTAAGAGAAAGGATGACCTACTGGCTACAACAGGCTTTAGAGGAGAGTCACTAAGCTCTATTTTGTGATGACAGTACCACAGATTCAAAGCAAATCTCTAAGCCACAAATGGCTGATCTACTTTTAGCCGCAGGGCGAAATTAGGACATTTAACGCAGCACAGAACAGTGTCAGGACACACGGCCAACAGTAAGCCTCACAAGCTCTGGATACAACCTGCATGTGAGTCACAGCAATATAAATGATCTCAGATGCGGTAGCCTAGGGGCATTATTTTATGATGTAATCTTTATGTCAACACTGGCCCATTTATGTCAACATTGGCCCAACAAGCCCATATACTGGCAGAGTTTTCAGACTTTTCCAAAGTCTACATACAAAAAGCCATTGTATAGAGTTCTTTATTAGGAACAGCTGTTCATCTGTGCAGTCATGATGTTATCTAAACAGCCAACCATGTGGCATCAGCCTTGTGCAGATACAGGTCAAGAACTTCACTTTATGAAACATCAAATACCAGAATGAAGAAAATTGTGATCTCTTTGATTGTGGCATGGTTATTGGTACCAGATTGAGAATTTCAGAAACTTCTGATCTTCTGGGATTTTCCGAAACAACAGTCTGCACAGAATGGTCTGTGTTCCTGACTCCCTCAGACTTCTTGTTCTTGGCTGAGAAGAGCAGAACCTGATGTGACCTTCTGCTATTTTAGCTCATCCACCTCAAGGTTCAATGTTTTGTACATGCTGAGATGCTTTCTTGTTCACCAAGGTTGTAAAGAGAGATGATTTGTGTTACTTAATCCTTCCTGCCAGCTCAAACCAGTTTGGCTATTTTCCCTAGAACTCAAAAATCAACAAGATGTTTTTATCCACGGAACTGTTACATGTCAAATTCTCAGTCCAGCCATTTGGTACCAACATCTCTGCTACGGTCCACATCACTCTTTTGATCATTCTGATGTTTGATGTGACCATTAAAGGAAGCTCTTGACCTGTATCTGCATGATTTGTTTTTCATTGCTGCCAGATGTTAGATAACTATTATGTAACTGTCTGAACGTGCAGATGTATAGGTGTTCATTATAAAGAGAACCGTGAGTGTATGTGGTTTGTATTCATGAAACATGGATTACAATTAGAGGTGCAGAATTACAATTCATAATATTACATTTTATGGCAACTGTTACATGGGTGACACAGTACAGTGAGTAGCATTGGACCATCACAGCTTCTGGTTCCTCAGTTCCAGCCTGAGCTTAAGTTAGTGTGTAAGTGTGGATTTCTTCAGGGTTTTCTTCCACCATGCAAAAACATGCCAGTAAGTGGACTGGCTATGGTAAATTTCTCCAGGTGAAAAGCCGAAAGTCCATTTAGAGTATAATTTCTTCTTTGTTGTTGCTCCCTAGGGAAGCCTTGACAATATCAGCATCATAGTGGTGTGTTTCCCTGGTGCCCCCCAGCTTTCTCCTGAGGCACTGCACCAGGAAGCAGATTTAGAAGACTACTTGGAGTCAAAAGTTGCTGGTGTGTAAGAAAGTCTATATAACGGTATTTTCTTCCTTCAGACTGTTTTTATATTTCACCACTGTTACGCCTTTTCCCTCAATTATTTACAGTTCCTTTGATTTATCTGACCACATCACACTCTAAAATAACAATATTTGAAAAAAAAAACCCCAAAAAAAACCTAAGAAGCCCTAAACTGTAAATCACTGGATTTATCTCTATATTTTACCAATGTTTTGTCCAGTGAAATTTCTCAGACAAGATTCAATCGAGAGTTTTGGAAACAATAATAATAATAATAATAATAATAGTAATAATAATAATATTAATAATAATAATAATTAACGCTCTATCACCCCAGATTCAGACTAAATTTGCAATGTAAACATCTCTCCAAGCGTGATGGCAAACCTTGTACTTAGGATGTGACTCTGTATTTATCCACATGCTACAGCAAAAAGGGCAACAGTGCACTCTGATATTAATCTATTTTATCAACTCCATTATAAGAGTGGGTGAACATAGACATTTCTGACTTGTTTTTTCTTGTGAGAGTGAGAGTAACTTTTTAATATTCAGTAATCAATATAAAAACATTTGTAAACTACTGGAAACCCATATCTTTAACTATGCCCCCTTCTCAGCCACCCCAAGCAAGCGCTCATGTTTATTAATTAATTACCCCCTTACTCATCATTTTATAATCAGCTTTTCACCTTTATAATGGTCACTGAGTTTATATAAGGAAAAAATATTATTAAAATTAATAAAGTACTGACAGCTGATAGATAGATAGATAGATAGATAGATAGATAGATAGATAGATAGACAGACAGACAGACAGACAGACAGACAGACAGACAGACAGACAGACAGATAGATAGATAGATAGATAGATAGATAGATAGATAAACAAGCATGTGCATTAATGGATGCAAGCACAAATATTCGTCATGAGCTCATGAAATATTCACAACCTCTTAATATATCACAGTATCA
>JAUCMX010000014.1:7823232-7826368 GCA_033459395.1 Hemibagrus guttatus | reverse complement strand
AACTAATGGTGGTGCTATACCTAATGGTGGTGCTATACCTAATGGTGGCGCTATAACCCAATGGTGGTGCTATAACCCAATGGTGGCGCTATAACTAATGGTTGTGCTATATCGCAGCACAACTGTCTATATTACGTCTATATTAAAGACCCTTATAGAATTTTTTTTCCTACCGATTCCTTCACTCAATTCATCCCCCTTCATTTTTCCTGAGTGTTAAGTATAACTATTTACAGACACACTCCTCAACATTTGAGACATTTTGTAGTTGCAATGTGGAAAATAAATTGATTTCATTGAAAATACTTATTTGGATAATTATGTACTCAGATTTTATCATTTAGTTTCCCGTTTTTTGTAAGTGAAAACATGCCTAATGACTTACAGGCATAACATTATGACCATCTGCTTAATAGATAATAACATAATCCGTGTTATTCACTTCACCTTTTCAGTGTTCATAATGTTATGCCTGATCGGTGTATATTAGTATAAAAATTGGGACCCTGCTGGAGAAAAAAACGGTAATAAAGTTAAAGGGCCATAAACAGAATGTTCAGATCAATTTTAGATTTATGCATCCATTTGTCAGACAGATAAAATGGACGGCTTCGTTTTAAATAATGCTTTCATTAATAATAATAATCATCAGAGTAAGATAGTTTAAAATTGTCTTCTATCATCCTACTACACTCTTAAAGTGCTCTCTGATCCTTTCAGTTGTTTTTGGTCTTAGTTTCAGCTTGAGTCGAGCTTGTTTCTTCACCAAGTGAGGATAAGCAGTGTTGTGGTACCACCTAATGGAGGTGCAGCCTCAATCCCCCCAAATTAAGCTTTTTAAAAAAAATGTTTTTTTTTTTTACAAAAAAAAATTTTTTGAACTGAAACTGAAACCCTTAAACCAAAAGGGGGGTCTGGGGAAACAAAAAAAAAGCTGGGGACCTTTTTTTTGGTAATTGGCCAATTTTTAAAACCCCCTTCTGCCTTAAAATTAAAAAAATTAATTAAAAAATGGTTTAAAAAGTTTTATTAAACAGTTTGGTTTTTCCCCTGTCAAAATTTTTGGGAAATTGGAAATTTTTGGGGAAGGGACCAAAATTAAACCCCACACATTTCTTTCCCGGGGGGAAAATTTAGAAAAATTTTGGGGTTCCCCCCAGAAAAAAGGTGGAATTAAAAAGGAAACCCCTTAAGGATTTAAAATTCATTTTTTAACCGAATTATTATTAAAGGGGGAATTTAATTAAACCCAATTTTTTATTAACCCCTTATTTTGGGGGGATATTGTGGCGGGGGGGGGCCCCTTGGGGTGGCCCCCCAAGGTTTTGGGGAAAAGGTTTTGGCCCCCCTTAAAACATTTCAAAAAAGGCCCGGGGTTCCGATTTTCCCCAGAAACCCCTGGGGATGGGGGGGAAAAATGGCCCGGGGTTCCCCAAAAGCCTTTTTGGAAAAATGGGGGGAAAAGGGGTTGGTTTTCCCCCGGAAGGGCATTTTTCCGACGTAAAACGGTTTTTGCCCCCCAAGTTTGTTTTTTTTTGTTTTTGGAACCCAGGTTTTGGTTCCGCCCCCGGGGGGGCGAACCCCCGGAAAACCAAGGGAGCCCCCAAAACCGGGGGGAAAGCAAACCTTTTTCTTTTTTTTTATATGGTATATTGTGGAGGCACAGGGGGTTTGGTAATTAGCACATTTGACCCCACATCTCTGGGGTAGGGGTAGCGATTTCAACCCCCACCTTATGAGTATGGAGTTTGCATGCTTCCTCCGGGGTACTCCGGTTTCCTCCCCGAGTCCCCTTTTTGCTGTTTGGCATCTCTAATTTATCAGTAGGGGTGTGTAATTGTGTGCTGTGATGGGTTGGCACTCTAGTACAGAAAATGGATGGATGTTGTATTGTCCTTCATTTATCCACCATTAGGCCATAATCATCCTATGTGGATTAGAATACCATAAGTGTCCTAAATCAGGGTCACTTAACTCCAGGAGAGTTTAAAGCATTGTATGGCATCACACCTGACCCAGCATATCAACTGATTATTAAAATCTTTTTTGAATATGTGTCAGATAAAGGGTAATAGTGAAACTGTACAGGGCGGTAATTTTCAGAACCAGTGTTGAGAAACATTGTCCTAAATCCAATCAACACATCACCATGGTTACACCGTAATCCAGGGTTTTTAATGCCGAAATCACTTGACCCTTCAAGTACTCGGATAAGCTAATTTTCTCTCTGTCTCCCTCTCTCTCTTGACTGTATAGGTGTTGCCAGAGCACTTTTGTGTACAAATAGCAATAAAAAAAGATGGGGAAAATATAGCAAAAACAAATAAACATGAATAAAATAATCAATCAGTTTATCTGCTGAAGTAAGCATGGACATATTAACTGAACAGGAAGTCCAAAAGGTGAGTCAAAACCTATACGTCTTTTCTAGCAATAATGGTATAACTACATATTTCAGAAGATAATTTGCAAATTTCTGTCCAGGAAACACCTTAGACTTATAACTTGTTGTTGGACTGTCTGGTTTTACACAGTTACTTGTATTTATGAACCACTTAACCAGCTCTCTCTGAGTAGCAATGCTAAACAACAGCAGAAATGATAGCTGTATTCCTGTTCATTTAATCTGCTGTGTGCCTTTTGTGTAAACTGCAAGCATGTCTGAAATGTATGGTTTTTACTTTTGAGAAAGAAATTCGATTTCTTTGATTTTATGCAACAGGTGTTTACACAAAGTATTCTTCAAACATAAAAATTAAGGATTGACCAGTGAAATTTTCTCTCACAGGGAATTTATTTTGTCCATGCTATTTTGTCCCAGAGGTAGGCAAAAAAATGCATGATGAAAAAATCATGACCGTCATATTTTTAAACCATGATTATTAGGGTCCCATTGCAGTCATGATATTTTCAACTTTTCCAGTGCACTGGACACCTTTTCTTTGGTAAATGTCTTGTGAAAGTAGACGTATAATCATACAAAGTTTTGGGACACCCAAAACACCAAACTCACTCATCCATATCTTTATAGATTTTGCTTTGTGCACTGGTGTGTAGTCATATTGGAACAGGACGGGGTCATTCCCATACTGTTCCCACAAAGTTGGGACCATGAAATTGTCCAAAATGTCTTGGT
>JAUCMX010000014.1:7708232-7818232 GCA_033459395.1 Hemibagrus guttatus | reverse complement strand
ATTTTCCCTTCCGCACCATTGCAGCATTCTATGAGATTTAAGGTCAATGAAATCAGGTAGCATGGTGTAATACCTTTAATCCCACTCCCCTCCATGCTGGAATTGGGCTGGTAGACCTGTTCTGTGCTTTGGTACTGTTTTCTCACGCTGTAGTCTGGTTTGAATGGCAGTACCGGGAAGATGGCTACCTTGTGCTGGAAGGATTCTTCAGTCCAGATGAGTGTGAAGTGCTGCGTGTACGAATGAGTGAAATAGTGGAGCAGATGGATGTTCCTGCTCATTGCCGCACCCAGTTCTCCACTGATCATGACGAGCAGCTGAAGAGCCAGGTAATGTTACTTTAACATTAATGCTAATTAATATTTAATTAATATTAAAACTAAATAACAACCCCTCCCATTTTCCCTGTTTTTTTTTTCCTGTTTTTGTGTTCTGAAATACATTTTGATCTGGAAAGATGCAGGTAAGTTTTCAGATTACTGAGGGGTGACAAATTAAAGGAAAAACAAGTCTGTTTTGCTTGGGGAGCACTTTTCTGGCATGGTTTGTGTCCACTTAGAGGGAAGATTTGATCACTGCAGATCAGATTTACAGCTCTTCTGACTGATGACCTTTAGTCATACTATTTTTCTCCTGATGGGAGTGGTCATATCCAGAATGACTCAGCGCATATTCACAGGGCATGAAGGTTCACTGAATGGTTTGATGTCTATGAAAGTGGTCAAATCTATCAGTCACGAATCAAATGCTATCAGTCACCAGATTTCAACCCAGGTGAACACTTGTAGATTTTGAAGCAATGTGGTGTTAACGATAAACAAAAGACACTTTCTTCCTTTCTCCTTTGAATCCAGTCACAGTCAGGACATATTTCCAAATTTATTCCTGTTGAACGCTGAAGAATCTCAATCATGCGATTCCTGTAAAACTGAGTGACTGTTAAGCATATCCTAGTAGACTGTCCTGCTCTTGATTCGAAATTCCCATAAACACACTCCTAAACCTTGTGGAAAGCCTTCCCAGAAGAGTTGAAGCTGTTATAGCTGCAAAGGGCATGCCAAATCAATATTACATTCATGTGCATGTAAAGGTAGACGTCCCAAAACGTTTGGCAATACATCAAGGTGTATTAAAGCTGTTGTGAAAGATTGTAGTGCCCCTACGTCTTACTAATATACTTGTGTTTTGTTGGTTTTTCCATTCAATTGTCACCCATCTCTTATAGTCTCCCTGAGTTACTAGTGAGAATTAAGTATTGCTGTATCATAATAAATAGTATCTGTATAGTTCGGCTTGCTAGGGCTCTGCCATTGTAGTTGCTGTGCTCCAGACCCTCAATGTTCAGCTCAGATCTCTGTTAATGAGCCACTAACTTGTCCCTCTGTTTGTCTTTGTTCAGGGAAATGCAGATTACTTCATCACTAGTGGGGACAAGGTCCGCTTTTTCTTCGAAAAAGGAGTCTTCAACGAAAATGGTTTGTGATCCAGTGAAGCAGTTGGGTTTGTAGGAGATGTGGGTGAATTATATTACTATTCATTAAAATATTAGAAAAATAATGTATATTGTATAATATAAAATGTATATTATGTATATTTATTTCTAAACAGTTTGGGTTAATTTAATTGTAGATTTATAATGTTTATTATTTGTAAAAATTAAATAGCAAATAATATTTATATATTTATAATAATTAAATATAAAAAATTGTATTGCTGAGATTAAGTGAATTCTTTTATTGTTTGTGATGAAAGAAACACACAAGGAAAATACACAGTTTTTGATTAATAATAAGAAAGAGAAGCATTCTTTACCACAAAATACTTTATGTACAGATTACTGAAAAATATCTTTTAGTTCATTCCATTAATCTCAGAAAGAAATGTGACTTTTCTAACTTTAACTTAAGTACATTTTATTCAAAGAAAACAAATATCCTTCTGCTATGTGCAGTGTCTCTATCCCAACATAATAGTTCAGAGTAGTCTTCTATAATTCCTAATGTGAATGAACAATACAGAGCAAAGAATCTGAATCATGTCACAATCTCTCCACATCCTCCAGGGTCTGTAGTCCACTCTGTGGACCCTCCTGTTCAGCTCAGCTCACAGGTTCTCATCAAACAGGGTTTAGGTTTCAGGGGAATGGGACGCTCATGTCATACGCTTGACTGAAGTGTACAACATTGCATGTTTCTGTGAGAAAACCATGAACCTGTTGACACTGGTGATTAAATGTTCCTTTAGTGTTATGTAACACTACAAACACGTATCTCTCGACCTCTCGTGTAGATGGTTTGAGGGAATGGATAGAGTAGGGTCCAAATGTCTGCTACCACATTAAAAAAAATAAAAAGGAAATAAAAAGAATCTACTCTAGGGGGCTTAGTTTTAATCACATTTGCTTCACACCTCCGGAGCTGGAGGTTTGATCCTTGCCTCTGCCCTGTTTGCTTGTTCTCCCTGTGTATTGTGGGTTTCCTTTGGGTACTCTGGATTCCTCCCCCAGTTCAAAGACATGTATTGTAGGCTAATTGCCATCTCTAAATTGTCCATAGTGTGTGAATAGGTGTGTGAGTGTGTGTGATCGTGCCCTGAGATGGACTGGCACCATGTCCAGGTTGTCCCCCACCTTGTGGCCTAAGTCTCCTGGGATAGACTCCAGAGTCTCATATGATAGGGTTGAGAAAACGGATGGATTTCTAGGACCTTATTTAAAATAAGCAAACTTGTTATATTGATCATATTAACTTCTTTCTACAACAGGTCAGATTTTCCTCTTTTATTGAAGAAGGCACTTTGATGGATTTGATATAAAAATGGATCATAAGGTTCTACACAGTCTTGTGGAGTCCATTCCAGTTCTAATGCACACTATCATTAAAGCAAAAAAGGGGGATGTACCAAATACTAAGAAAATCTGAAATTGGTGTAAATATTTCTGCATTTCACTCAATTTGGTGTCAGTGCTATAATTTGCTAAGAATAATGTTGAAATAAATGAGAAAATGCAAAACACTTTTTTGGGAAGCATTTTTACTATTAGATGCCAATGTACACCTGTATACTGCATGATCCTGTTAGCACTGATCATTCAAGGCTTATGTCAAGGCTTAACAATAAATGACCACATGAACTGAACGATATATGTGGCCAGGCTGAGTAACATGACAGAATGGCTACTTCAACTTATGGTGACCTTTATAACAATTTCAGGTCTGTAGCAGGCGAGAACTGTTGCTACTGAGATGTATCCTGGTACTCTTTTGGGTTTCATCACCATGCCATGCAGTAGACCTCTGCTAACCCTGTGACCTTGCGGTGTGGTTTATAGCTACTATAGATATATCTGGGAAAGGGCTATCACACTGGCCAAGTTGCTAGAGACATGGAGACCCATAATGCTTTTAGAGTTTGTCTTGAACCTGTTTTTCTGTCTGTTCACAGCGGAGTTTACTGTCCCAAAGGAGCGCTCACTAAACAAAATCGGACATGGTGGGTGGTGTGAAAATGTTATATAATCAAACAGCTCAATAATCTGATTTATTGATTAACTTTATTTTTCTTTTATCATGTTTTATCTAGTTGTTTGCAGGTTAAAAAAATCTGCTTTTGTGTTAACTTGTTTCTCTCTCTCTCTCTCTCTCTCTCTCTCTCTCTCTCTCTCTCTCTCTCTCTCTCTCTTTCTGTGTTTTTTAGCTCTCCATGCCCATGAGTTTGTATTTAAATCCATCACACATTCTCCCAAAGTTCAGGTAAGTACACCTGTGATTCCTTTTTCCTTTCTATAGCCACGTTATAACAAGAGAGTAAAACATCTGGAGTAGGCATTTCTACTGTAATATAAAGTTCTTCATAATTCACATCTGTAACATACTTTAGATAGTTATGTTCATTAATTAGGCAAGAAACAAAACAGTTATTTTAGGAAATTAATCAATGACAGGGTGGTGTAATGTAGCCTGACGAGGGGAAGTATTTTGCAAAGTATTCCATTTATTTTATGCTTAAAGAGTGACGTGTTATACTTTTGCATTCATTTATGGTTATGTTTACTGTTGTGGAATGGACACGAAACAAGTTCTTTTTATCACTTATATTAAAGCAGCTTTAAAGAGTCCTTTCTTCACAATCCTGAAGAATTTTCTGCGTCAGAAAAATGTACATTTCACCTTTCCTTATTTTACAAAGCACTGACTATTGGACACTCCCTTCATATCTCCTCCGAGACGTATAAAATGGTTTCATTTGTTTATGCAGAGCGTTCTGACAGATGAAAACCGAGTACTCAACAGCGCTGTGGTATAACATTTAAATAGTATAAAATTCTGCTGTTCTGTATTGTTTATTCACATGTGGTATGTCCCCCCCACTTTCTCTCTCTGTGCAGAACTTGGCTAAAAAACTGGGTCTGATTAGTCCTGTTGTTTTGCAGAGCATGTATATTTTTAAGGTACTGATCTTTCTTTGCTTATGCTCTCAAGGGTCGCTTTATTTGACTTCTAAGTTTAAAATGAAAGGTGTAGTATTTTGCTCTAGGTTCTGAACTTGGAATAATAATGCAAAAATTTTACTGTTTACATAAACTATCTGATCTTTATTTATTTATTTATTTTTACATTAAACTTCGTCCTAATATTAACTTAGATCAAATAGGAAAAAATGAGCCTTTGTAAATGCTCGAATCCGACTATTACACAAAAGTACCTTGCTCACACGTGATATGAACAGGCCCTCTTTGTTTTGTTCAGAATATATGTAATGCATGATTATTTGAATCGAATTGCTGTGTGTAAGGATGCATAATAATCAGTACTTAGGGAATTTGCAATCAGATTGAATTTATTTGTAATGAAGAAAATGGGTGCATGTAAACGTACACCGATTAGCCATAACATTATGACCACCTGCCTAATATTGTGTTGGTCCACCTTTTGCTGCCAAAACAGCCCTGACCCCTCATGCACTGTGTATTCTGACAGCTTCCTATCAGAACCAGCTTTAACTTCTTCAGCAATCTGAGCAACAGTAGCTCGTCTGTTGGATCGGATCACACGGGCCAGCCTTCGCTCCCCACGTGCATCAATGAGCCTTGGCCGCCCATGACCCTGTCACTGGTTCACCACTGTTCCTTCCTTAGGCCACTTTTGATAGATACTGACCACTGCAGACTGGGAACACCCCACAATAGCTGTAGTTTTGGAGATGCTCTGATCCAGTGGTCTAGCCATCACAATTTGGCTTTTGTCAAACTCGCTTGCCCATTTTTCCTGCTTCTAGCACATCAACTTTGAGGAGAAAATGTTCACTTGCTGCCTAATATATCTCACCCACTAACAGGTGCCATGATGAGGAGATAATCTGTTATATTCACTTGTCAGTGCTCATAATGTTATGGCTGATTGGTGCACCTAGTATGTTGATATTTATTGACAGATAATGCATTATATTTCTGGTTTCTGATGAAAAAAAATAAAATAATTCTGGTTTCTTTATTTTTTTCCCAGCAACCAGGATTTGGTGGAGAAGGTATGAGATCATGATCATAAAAGCAGTAACGTCTCCTTACTGAACATGTATTTCATTAATTATTATTTATGTAGTGCTTTCATCTCACTTTGGGTTTATATTATGGGCTCTGTTTCAAAATTCGAAAACTTGTATAAAATTCTAGCTTGTCCCTCGAATGCTTGATCACAGAGAAGCTGTTCTAGCAAGACAAATTATTAATCATCATTATAATTCTACCTGATGAAGAGATTTGACCCTAATACACCACAGGGAAACAGAGTTTATATGAATAAAAGTAAAATAAAATGTAATGGTATTCAGTATGTCCACTCTAATGAGAACTGTGATGTATAATAAAACTTTTTGACCTGTTAGTGATGCCGCATCAGGACGCGACCTTCCTGTATACGGAGCCTCTGGGCCAAGTGATGGGGGTGTGGATCGCTCTAGAAGACGCAACCCTTGACAATGGCTGCCTGTGGTTCATACCAGGCTCACACAGGAGTAGTATACACGCGCACACACACACACACACATTTATTTTGCTTGAATCTATTCTCAAAGACAAGCTTTTTTAGTATAAAAATATGTGTATGTTGGAGAGGGAAGCCTTGTGTTCTTACATTGTGTGTGTGTAAAAGATGGAATCACCAGGCGGATGGTTCGAGCCCCAAAAGGTACATTCCCTTTGACTGACTTCATTGGTCGAGAACAAAATTACGATGACAGCCTCTTTGTACCAGCACCTGTCAAGAAAGGTTAGAGTCCTGTGAATGAGCACAAATGTTTAGTTTGCATGCACAATTGATGCACAAACTAGCTAATATGGTTGTGTAAGTTTTTTTGATCATGTGTATATTTGTACATGTGTGAGAGGGTTTTATTCATGTCACCATATTTAATATTTTTCTCTACTGAGTTTATGTTTATCTATATTTTGTATACCAGTATTTATTCAGTCTACTGTTATCCACATCCATGGCATAATGAACATTCGAATTAGAAGTCTGCTTCATAACAACCGTCTTCACTCTTATATGTAAGGAATAAAACTGGACAGGGGGGGCACGGTGGCTTAGTGATTAGCACATTTGCCTCACACCTCCAGGGTTGGGGTTTCGATTCCCGCCTCCGCCATGTGTGTGTGGAGTTTGCATGTTCTCCCCGTGCCTCGGGGGTTTCCTCCGGGTGCTCCGGTTTCCTCCCCCAGTCCAAAGACATGCATGGTAGGTTGATTGGCATCTCTAAATTGTCCGTAGTGTGTGATTGCGTGAGTGAATGAGAGTGTGTGTGTGTGCCCTGCGATGGGTTGGCACTCCATCCAGGGTGTATCCTGCCTTGATGCCCTATGACGCCTGGGATAGGCACAGGCTCCCCGTGACCTGAGTGTAGTTCGGATAAGCGGCAGACAATGAATGAATGATAAAACTGGACTGGGCATGATGTTGTGGAAAAATAATCTAACAGGTTGGTGTGATATGGCCTATCATGAAGCAGCATTACTCTTACCACCTCATAGTTTTCCAACAGCACATCCCACAGTCTTTTATTCCTCTGCTACTACAGTTTATAAGCTACAGGCATAACATTATGACCACCTGCCAAATATTGTGTCAGTCCCCCTTTTGCTGCCAAAACAGCCCTGACTCGTCGAGACATGGACTCCACTAGATTCCTGAAGGTGTGCTGAGGTATCTGACACCAAGATGTTAGCAGCAGATCCTTTAAGTCCGGTAAGTTGCGAGGTGCGGCCTGTGGAGGACTCCAAGGATACGCTTGCACATTTTTCCTGCTTCTAACACATCAACTTTGAGGACAACATGACAAGCACTTGCTGTCTAATATATCCCACCCACTAACAGATGCCATGATGAGAAGATAAACAGTGTTATTCACGTCACCTGTCAGTGCTCATAATGTTATGCCTGATTGGTATATTTGGCAAGTTGAACAGACGAGGTTTATGTCCTGCACCTCAGCTTTCTGAACCAGTGCTGTGTATTCTTGCACACCAGTTTCACTCCTAGTGGTCCTTGTGCTTCATTTCCTCGACACAGAAACCAACCTATACCAAAAGAAATGTGCGTGTATGATGATGTGTCAATCCATCCTTCAATTAATTGTAATTATTTTAATATGCAGGTGGTATGATTCTAATCCATGGTGAAGTGGTCCACCGTAGTGCCGCGAACACCTCAGACGCATCACGTCACGTTTACACCTTTCACATCATGGATTCCGAGAACACGTGCTGGAGCCCTGAGAACTGGTGAGAAGGCGTTTCAGTTCAGCGTTGCAGCTCCATTCTCATAGAAGAAAATAATCAAAAAGGAACTATTTATGGACCTGACTGTCATGATCAGAATATCACTTGTTGATGTTGAGATATATATATATATATATATATATATATATATATATCACACACACACTGTTTGCAAAAGTTTTGGGACAGCCCCCCACCAAATCATTGGATTCAGGTGTTGTTTTTCAGGGGTTTGGCTTGGCCCCTTAGTTCCAGTGAAAGGAACTCTTAATGCTTCAGGATTAAGGATTTTTTTCATTCAGATCAAATTGCAAAGCAGGAAAATTTAAACTTCTTTTTTGTGACAAGTTTTTATTCAGTTCATGTGATTCAATATACTATTTTGCTTTCAGGAATTTTGGCACTATTATACTTCCATAGACCTTGCTTTGTGCACTGGTGTGCAGTCATGTTGCTGAAGCATTAACAGTTCCTTTCAGTGGAACTAAGGGGCCAAGTCCAACCCCTGAAAAACAACACCTGAGTTTAATGATTTGGAGGGGGTGTCCCAAAACTTTGCAAATATTGTGTGTGTGTGTGTGTATATGTATGTGTGTGTGTATGTATATATGTATATATATAAATATAAATATATGACGTGATTTTCGGATGTTTGGCTCTACACATTACTACAATGAATTTGAAATGAAGCAGTCAAGACATGATTGAAGATTTGGAGCAGTTTTCAAGCATTAGGTTTAAAATAACAGGAGACTATGCAGATCAATTTTCATATTCATATTCCTTTCACCTTTTTACACACAGGCTACAGCCGACTGAGGAGCTTCCCTTCCCCTCGCTCTACACCTAATACTCCAACCGCCTGCTTTATTATATCCACTCACTTAATTACAAGCCTCATTTCCTGTTTTTTTTATTAATATCATCTGGAAAGATAGTTAAGAGTGATATACTTACATCTAGCTATGTGCTACTTTTAAGAAAATTAAATGTATTATGTAAAACAAATCATCCATTTTTGAACATTGACTCTTTATGTACAGCAGTTTAGTGTTTTTACAGTTTTAGGCTCTATTCCCATATTTGCATGAATAAACCAGAATATATTTTTAGAAAAATGTTTGAATTATTTTATTACTATACTCACTATGCATGATGTTAATCATAAAATATATATATATATATATATAAATAAATTAAAATAAAACTTTACTTAGATGTTAAACCTGCATTTAATGCATTTTTTTAATTTTTATTTTCATTACAGGGATTTTAGAAACCTCGAATGGACATTTGGGAGAATTTCTTTCAGGTTAAATGAAATTAAGAAATTGTTCAGTCCCTGTACAAATACGCATATAAATCCATAATCTATATTTCATGTGAGTATGAATATAAAAATGTCAACACGCCTTTAAAATGGATTTTTTTCGTCATGAATCAGAAACGAAACAAATATTTTTGGAATTTTTTCCAAGTAAAAAAACAATCTGAAACTTTATTTTGGGAAATTATTTGTTAAACACTGAGCTTGAACGTAATTGGTTTATTCTGAACACATCCCAAATTATAAAAGAATGTGCACACTAATGCAACCAGGTTATTGTAACTATCCCCTAAAAATGTCAGAATATATGTATTTGTATTATATAATTTCACGTTATCTTTAATTGTTTTTGTCTTACAGAAACATGCTATTTAACAAGGGTGTGTACATTTTTTTTTACATACACTGATCCCGCATAACATTATGACCACCTGTCTAATATTGTGTTGGTCCCCCTTCTGCTGCCAAAACAGCCCTGACCTGTCGAGGCATGGACTCCACTAGATCCCTGAAGGTGTGCTGTGGTATCTGGCACCTAGATGTTAGCAGCAGCAGATCCTTTAAGTCCTCTAAGTTGTGAGGTGGGGCACATGGATGACAAGACTTAAGGTCATTACAGGACCTAAAGGATACTTTTGATAGATACTGACCACTGCAGACCGGGAACACCCCACAAGAGCTGCAGTTTTGGAGATGTTCTGATCCAGTCGTCTAGCCATCACAATCTGGCCCTTCGTCAAACTCGCTCAAATCCTTACGCTTGCCCATTTTTCCTGCTTCTAACACCAACTTTGAGGACAAAATGTTCACTTGCTGCTGCTAACATATCCCACCCACTAACAGGTGCCATGATGAGGAGATAATCAGTGTTATTCACTTCACCTCTCACTGCTCAGAATGTTATGGCTGATCGGTGTGCATTTTAATGCCCTCTAGTGGCTAGTGACCAGAAAAACTGCTATTACATCCACCTCTACTTTTTTATTCTGCTCTGTTGACTTGCTCTGCTGAGAAAAGACATCAGACTAGAAGAGTTTTTCAGAAAAAAAGAGCACAAACAGAGCTAATTTTATTTTATCACGCCATCTGTCCTTAATTTTGTCCAACAAAACCCAATGTGTGTGTTGGGTTTGTGTGCAGAACCAAGTAAAGCAAAGTTGAAAAAATAAGTCTTCATTCTTTGCCCTTTCTGTGCTGTTGGGTTTATATTATTTAAAGTTATACTGTGTGTAATCTGTCCTTCATAAATAAACAAATCGGTGGCCATTTTAACGTTTCAATTATAAAATGTCACATTACTATTTGGCTATTTAAAGCCTTCCACTGAACAGAATGAGTGCATCAGTAATGATCAAACTCTTGAAACACCCCTGATATCAAGTCGTTTTTGACATTCTTAATGCCGAAAATCAATAATAACGATAAAAGACCTAAAAAACGAAACGCACACATGAGCACAAGTTGGAACAAAGCAACTCTTTATTTGAAAAAGTAAAGCACACACACACACCGCTGTGATTGAAACACTGCATCATTCTATAAATTAACATTCTTAAATGAAAACATCAGTGAAAAATATCAGCTCTCTAAGAACGTAGTAAGAAATCTCAGATTAAATGGGAATTGTTTTGCTGTTCTGAGATCAGTGTGGAGTTTATACACTGATCCTGGGTTTTATTGATGTTTTTCTAAAAGGAACCCATTCAACACTGAGACTTGTGACAGTTATATGATTTTAAAATATTACGCCATTAAAATTCAGCCCTGAATAAAAATTATTTTTTTTTAAACAGCGTTTGATGTAAACCTTCTCACATACTGTCAATTCACAATGGAGGTGAAGGTATTTTTTCTCAAACAAATTTTTTCCTTTTAATATTAACGAGTGAATAAAATGCAATGCAATGTGTGGGGTCATGTGACCCGACCCAAAGAGCCTATTTTCCTATAACAGCATGTCTTTAACAATTTTCTTATTAAAGAATGAATCATTGTAGTTTTCAAGCATTTCTTGTTACATGTAATGTTGAGGAACATCAGCGTTGTAGCAGCAATAAACACTTATTCCTTCACTTTTCTTGTCTTTTTGATCTCTTGAAGTTAATCAGACACAAAAAAAAGCCTGCAATTAGAAATATACACCGACCAGGCATTATGACCACCTGTCTAATATTGTGTTGGTCCCCCTTCTGCTGCCAAAACAGCCCTGACCTGTCTAGGCATGGACTCCACTAGATCCCTGAAGGTGTGCTGTGGTATCTGGCACCTAGATGTTAGCAGCAGCAGATCCTTTAAGTCCTCTAAGTTGTGAGGTGGGGCACATGGATGACAGGACTTAAGGTCATTACAGGACCTAAAGGATACTTTTGATAGATACTGACCACTGCAGACCGGGAACACCCCACCAGAGCTGCAGTTTTGGAGATGCTCTGATCCAGTCGTCTAGCCATCACAATTTGGGCCTTCGTCAAACTCGCTCAAATCCTTACGCTTGTCCATTTTTCCTGCTTCTAGCACATCAACTTTGAGGAAAAAATGTTCACTTGCTGCCTAATATATCCCACCCACTAACAGGTGCCATGATGAGGAGATAATCAGTGTTATTCACGTCACCTCTCAGTGCTCATAATGTTATGCCTGATCGGTGTAGCTTGCCTTTCTAGTGCATACAAATTTTCCTTGCGACACTGTGACAGAAAACGCTCTAACATTGGAGACTCCTTCTCAGTACGATAAATAAATAGAAAGCTTAATCCATACCAGTTAAGTAGCATGTTTTTTTAGTAATTGTGTTGTTCCTCAGAAGGATCACTGCATCATTTTTTCAGCTTTTTTCACATAATTTGCAATGCAACTTGTTTTTTTTTTTTTTTTTGCAGAAAACTTCTTAAATCTGTGAAATTGCAGGCCTAGGATTCTTCTTTCAAATTCCTACCAGTGAAGGCACATGTACTGTAATTACTTTCTCTTATAGCTGTTTGAGACACGTGAATCGAAGAAGCTTTGACTGAATGCGTGTTGTAACGTCACGCAACAGGTCTTAACCTAAATCTGCGGTGATTTTGAAAAAATCGCACGCTTCTCTGAATACTGCGGACTGTGCTCGATTTCCGTGACTGCGAAAGCCTGGAGGGATTGATATATGGACATTTTTAAGATGACAAGTTGATCAGGATGTCGTAAAAAGTGGACGGAAATGCAAAGAATGAGTGGCTGCAATCTGAGCTGTCCCCTAAAAAACATTTACATGCATACACACACATACACCTGATTGCTTTCAGTAATATTTGTCAGTACAAAATATTATTTGTTCTACATTATGAACCCTAATCATATATATTATGCAAGAATGCAGAGTACAGCAACAACAAAAAAAAAGTCATGTTCTTCAAAGGCTAAATCGATGCACATTTCTGCTTGCAGAAGACATTAGAAGAAATTAGGAATAAATTCAACATTTTAAAAGGCATTTTTGTTTTCATGCATGTTAAGGAAAGCATTATGTATCTGTGTTTGTGTGTGTGTGTGTGGTGATATTTAAAGGATCATTACAATCACGTCATAAGATCAGACAGATTTGTTACAGATTCTCCTGAAGTCAAACTGAACTTTGCTTCCTGACCAGAAATGAACAAATTAATAGAATATGTAATCACACAAATCACATCACACAAATGCACAAAAGATTATCTGAACTTCAGGACACTAATATTTCACTAAATACACACTCTTTCAATAGGTCAATAGGCAGAAGTCGGTAAATCAAAGAGAATACTGTGCTAAGGATATGAAAGATGACTTCAGACATTTCTAGCATGCTTAATACCGTCCCTGCTCAGGGCCTTGCTGTACACACTACATCTGTTGTGTCTTTCTCTCCTAAATAACATGGTGGTAGGGAGATTTATAGCTACATTTAGTTTTCTGAAACACCCAAGAAAAACTTCATTATCACTTATGGTAAGGAAGCTATAAGCATTTCATTATTTTTAACCAGCCCATATTGTTCACCTTTTTTTTTTTTTTAAGTAAATAACACAGCAGCTTGTCATGTTACAGAGAAACCAGAAAAAACAAACTTCTTTCATTTCATTGGTCAGAAACATGGCAACAGAAATAAAAAATAAATAAAGTGTTTGTGCTGCATACCTCAAGTTGAACAGATCTGTAATACCTAACACCCACTACCCACAATTCACAGCTTTTTTTTTAAAAGAAAATCATTCTTGCAGTCGTGATTCAGTGTTGAATCACTTACTGACTGCAGTAATCCCACAATAGTATTCATCAGGAACTGGATTATTTTGGTCCATGCCACAGTTATTCCTGTGTGCTCACAAACCACCACCAAGTGCAAAAGCACACCAAGGCTGGATTCAAAATTACTCAATGTGTTTTATATGTCGCTTTGCTGAAAAGATAGGGAAAAGGTTTAGCTACCAGACTAGTGTAACTCATAATTATAAGATACCAAATTGAAGGAAATCTTAATTAGAAGCTACTAAATTGGTAGAAATCACAATTGTGGAAATTTCAATTATAAGCTACCAAACTAAAAATCTCAATTTTAAGATACCAAATTGGTGGGAATCACAATTATAAGCTATCGAATTGGTGGAAATCTCAACTATAAGACACCCAATTGGTAGAAATCACAATTTTAAGCTACCAAATTGGTGGAATACACAATTATAAGCTATCTAATTGGTAGAAATTTCAATTATAAGCTACCAAATTGGTGTAACTCACAATTATAAGATACAAAATTGATGGAAATCTTACTTAGGAGCTAACAAATTTGTGGAAATCACCATTTTAAGCTATCAAATTGGTGGAAATCTCAATTATAAGCTAACAAATTGGTAGAAATCTCAAATATAGGATACCAAATTGGTGGAAATGACAATTATAAGCTATCAAATTATATAGCTAAGCTACACTCACGTAGCTACTCACAGAAACTGTATTTTCTGCATGTGCACGTGGTATTTGACGAGCATTACCATGTTCTTGTCATTTATCTGTTATTTATGAGTTTCATGGTGAGGTCATGGTGAATTTCTGTCTGTTCGAATGATAGAATTTGCTTAATTTTTAACAATATGAAATGATTGTTGTTAGTCGTGACATGTTTTATGTCTGCCAGAATATAGGTCACATTTATGAAGCAATTCTCAAACTGTTGTATAGTTACATGTTTTAGGCAACTGAACATATAACCTCCCGATGCAGTGTTTCATTGAAATTTATTTACCTTGCTACAGACCACCATATGTTTTTCACTGTTTACTTTCATTTTAAGAATTTATTTAATTTAAATAAAAGTTTACTAGTAAAACCTTGAAAAAAAACAATGAGACATTCTTTCTTAATAAAAACTTAGAAGATTAAAAACAGTTCTTGAGAGTGGGTACAAACCTTTGGACCCTGTACTGTATTTGTGTTGTATTTGAGTTTTATAACCAAGAATGTTTATGTACAATGTAAATGTATAGTATTGCGTATGTGTGTGTGTTTGTGCATGCTCATAACATCAGCAGGACATACAAATACAGCGGCAACAGAAGATTATCAATTTGTGAAGTGTACGCTTCCAGCATGGCTACCATAGCGATGGATCCCACCACCCACGAGTAGCTGGCATTTAAGTTTATGCTGGCATCCGCTATCAGGAATATGGCCACAGCGATGATCTGTGCAAACACAGAGGTCGCCGTGCCCTCGAAAGTCTTTTTGGTGCCCGGCCAGCGGATCTCACCTGCTGTGCTTCCAAAAATAGATGCCACAGTGTCTCCGACCCCTACGGCTAAGACACCAGCGTAGGGTGCCAGTCCCCCAGCACCTGAAACTCCTCCTTTTGACATGCATGGTGCTTGTGCGATCCACACAGGTATGGAAATTCCCAAAAGCAAGTAGATATGTGTGAAGATAAGTGGCCCAGAGTCCCTATCATCCAGAAAGAGAGCCAGCGACCTGCGTAACACCGAGCCCAGTGGGCGAATCCGGAAAACTCGCACCAATTCCAGGAAAAGGAACAAAGCTAGACATACAACAGCTGCCAGGTGCAATAGAGGGCGATCGAGTGCCAAGCCAGGGGCGAAGGTTAACACAATAAGGAAGTGGAAGTACTTTCTGACAGTCGTAGAGACTTGGTATTTCTTGGTGCCTTCTGAGCGCCAGATGTTCTGACGTACTACCACAATCACTGCGACCAAAACCAGGAATGCCCAGTATGCCAACAACCAGAGACGCACACTGTTATGAGTGAGGAATTCCAAAATCCAGATGACAGGGTGGTGTCCAGTGAGGAGGGACAACCAAGGAACAAGCAAGCCCAAGCCAAGTACGGCTGTCATGACGTGGAAAAAGGCAGACGCTGCCCACGTTTCAGATTCCATAAAGAGGAACAGGAGGGCGAAGACCAGGCCAAGCAAGACCAGTCCTGCCACGGCTACAGGAAGGTAGAAATGAAGGGGGTCCGTGTTGGTACCGACACTGGTGCTCAATGATCGCTTGATCAGCTGGTTGATCATGAAGCTAAGGCCACCTAGGATGAGTAAGGCTTCTCCAGGTGTGAAGCAGCGAGGAAGGAGATAGAGGAGGATCAGACTTAGGTAGACAAAAATCAGCAGCACCTCCAGCACCTCAATCACCTCGGAAACCAGCAGCGTCTGTTTGACCGTGTAGAGGATGGCGCTGGCAGCAATTCCTGTAATCACACAGGTGTTGCTGGGCACCGGTCGTGTAACCCCCAGTGCGATGAGCGACAAAAACAGTGCCAACATCATCCCAGTCACTGTGATCACCATTGCAAAACGTTCAAAGTGGACATTCCCTACAGCGACGCAGTGACCCCGCAAAGTGAGCCCGAGCAACGGGAGCAGCATGCTGGCTGGCAAGACGCCGCTGTTGGCTGAAGGGCGGAACTGGAAAACCGCTGCTCCTGTTCGCAGAAGGCGATCCCATTTGTGCTGGACGTAAAATGCCTGGACAGCCAAAGCGATGCAGCACCATGATAATTGGTTCCACACCGCCACATGCACACACAGGACGATGGAAAACACCACCAACGACTCCACCAGCACCGGATCCGTCTGCATGATTCGTGAGACGGGTGTAAAAGATGGGTGGTGTGACTGACAACAGGACTTCCTTGAAGAGAACAGATGCACCTTCCAGCTTTCGGCTCAGTCAGAATCTTGGACTAAGGTTCAGGGTCATCGACATGGTCCTCAACATCATCACCTCCACCTCCAATAGAAAAACAATACAAATGATATCTTTGAAAAAGTGTTTAGAATAACCATAGGATTATTAGAATAACCATAGCATTTTTTCCTAAATGTTCCAATGCACAAATAAAAATACATCATGTGAACATGGATAAGCTTAACAACTTGTCCTAGAGACACAAACATAGACAGAACTTTTGGGCCATTTTAGAAAAATTATCATTTCATAGATTGACCAGATGAATCCTTCAATCACAAAAAACATAGAAAAAAGAAAAAAAAAACATCTAAAATCCACCAATAAGAATATAGAAATTAGGATTATACAACGCTCACATGGTAACGGTGAAACATATAAATGAGCCAGCTACTGGACACAAAATATTCTTAATACCTCAATCTCACTTTAAAGAGTGTTTGTATTTGTTTGTGATTGATGACATAAGCAGAATGTAGTACTTTTCTAATCACAGGTCTATCGACAGAGGATCTTCTTCGTATGATATAACATTGAAAACACAGCTCACAGCACGGTATGTTTTAATTGTGTGGCAAGTAAAGACCTTTTAATTAACCGAATATTTGTATTTAGAGTAACTAAATATACATGACAAGAATACTCTGGAACCAATGCTGAGAACCAGTGATGCAACCCAATATGTTCACTCGGATAGAATTATTTCCATGTGGCATATCCATTTCACTTCTACACTTTCAGAAAACAGTGGGTGCTAAACTGTACTCTGCCTGGTGGCTAAGTTCTATTTGTTGTTGTTCTTTCGGCAGCTCCATGTTCGGGGTTGCCACAGCGGATCATTTGGTCCGCACATTTTGCTCTGTCACTGGTTTTACACCGGATGCCCTTCCTGATGCAACCCACCTATTTTATCCGGGCTTGGGACCAGCACTGAGACTTAACTTTTCTGTGGCTGGGATTTCCCTACCTGGAAATCGAACCCAGGCCATTGCAATGACAGCACGGGATCCTGCCGCTGGACCACCAGGAGGCATGTGGCTAACTTCTATTTATGTACCTTAAATCATTTAAAAGGTCCACATTATCAGTCATACCCTTGCAAGCTGCTCATAATGATATTAGAATCACAAGCACACACACTTTTATCAAGATATCGCTAAGATTTTAGCACACAGTATCTAACGAACATGTTGAGGAATTTAAGTTATTGATGTAATAATCGGGCAGTTGCTAAATGCACATGACTCAACCACAATTCTTTAACACCCTGAACTTTGGTCCAGTCAACTTTGGCATTGTACGTGAAGTATTTAAACTACGATAATATGGCCAAAAGTTTTTGGACACCTTACCATCACATCCATATGTAGTTCTTTCCTAACTGATTGACATAAATATGGAAGCACACAAGTGTATACAAGTGATGTCTTTGTATGCTGTAGCAAGGTCCTGACCTCAACCCAGTTGAACACATTTGGGATGAAGTGGAATGCTGACTGACACCAGACCTCTTCAGCTAACAGTGCCTGACCTGACTAATGCACATGTGGCTGAGTGAGCAGATCTTCCAAGACACAGTTGAAAATCTAGTAGGAACCTTCTTCTAGTGAAAGATTGGAGGTTATTATAACAGCAAAGGAGGGACTCAATCTAGAAAGCATATGTGGGTGTGATCTACAGGTATTTGGTTGTATTGTGTATATTAAAAATCTTGGACTGGGGAATATCCTGGAAGGTCTCAGTTGTAAAAGGGTGTTCACATGTATAGCGACTCGTAGCTATAAAGCGATCCAGAGACCAATCGCTCTGAACTTCCAGAGACATGAGCAACAGGAGGTTGTTGACAACTAGATGTGGGGAAAAAAGCTGGGAATAGTTTAATTGTTCCACCCAGTGATTAGCATTAACATATTACTATGGCAACCAGTAGCAGGAACACCTACTACTTCATGGTACAGTAACTGGCAACTTGCAGAAATAAAATCGTTGTATGTGTGAACGTAGCCTAAGACGCCTTGGTCACAACTTAGACGTTCACGCAGGCTATGATTGGGAATATAACGAAAAAAATCTGAGGACCTGTGAGGAAAATAATAATTCATGCAGTACTGTACTCGTATGGCAGGAGTTCTCAAACCTCTTTAAGTGTTAAAATAATCTGAAATATACCTCCAATAAAAATCAACCCGTTTGACACAGATTTACTGTACAAGCAAACAAATTAGTCACATGATTTAATTGTGTAAAATCATTTTGGTGAGTTATTGGGGCATTGGTGGCTCAGTGGTAGGTTTCTCGCCTATCATGCAGAAGGCCCGGGTTCGATTCCCAGCCAATGCCCAAAACCCAGCCACTGGATGTAGTGCCGGTCCCAAGCCTGGAAAAATGGGAGGGTTGCGTCAGGAAGGGCATCCGGCGTAAAACATTTGCCAGTTGTGCGGACCAATTGGTCCGCTGTGGCGACCCTGAACAGGGAGCAGCCGAAAGCAACTTCTTCTATTTTGGTGAGTTATTGGAGATTAATTAACATGACATTTTCCTTTTCTTCTGAAATTTACCAAATGCATATTTAAACTTTAGTTTCCATTTGACATTATTTATACATTATATAAACTCATCCATGTCTTTATGGACCTTCCTTTGTGCACTGGTGCGCAGTCATGTTGGAACAGGACGGGGTCATCCCCAAACTGTTCCCACAAAGTTGGGAGCATGAAATTGCCCAACATGTCTTGGTATGCTGAAGCATTAAGAGTTCCTTTCACTGGAACTAAGGGGCCGAACTCAACCCATGAAAAACAACACCTGAATTCAGTGATTTAGAGGGGTGTCCTAAAACTTTTGGCAATATATTGTATATGGAATGGTGGGATTTGATATCCACATCTTTAAATAAATAAATACATACATACATACATACATACATACATACATACATAAAACAAAATAAATAAAAATCACAGACCCGCAGGTTATGCTTCAGAGTCTCCAGTGTGAGAAAGACTAGAGGTCTACAGGACTTGGCATGAAGAATGCTGTGCTATAACATTACACTGTCATTCATAATGCATTTAAGGTTGGACTAAGACCGATTAAGACCATGCAGTATGTTAAACTCCATTAAGATGATCAGAGCAGATGTGTCCTGCTCTTGGATCTCATATAATGACATACAAATAATAGCAGCTAATTGCAATGAGTCTGTAAGTGAAACACTACACCTTTAAGGCAATGTTATTGTTCTGTAATGCTAGCTATTGCACCAGCCACCAGTAAAACAACCGTAACACGTACAATAATGGACAGAAATCTATAATTGATCTGAAAAGTGTGTTTTTTTAAAATATAACAACTCTGTCTGATGCATGGCCTTTGTTAACAATGACAGTCGCTTTATTACAGGATGAATGAATTGTAGGCTTAAGGTTAAAGCTGAAACAGACTCCAAAATAAATTCGTAAAACGATCAAATCAGAAAAGCAGATTCACCTACCAGCAGGTCGTTGTGAAAATATTACAAAACCACGATAATGATCTTGTGTGATAGAAGAGCTCGTTAATAGTAGCACGCTATTGCTACCCACCTGCATTCTGACAAGACCCGCCTCCCTACACTGGGATTGGCTGTTGAGATCCAGCTTTTCGTGCAATGATTGGTTAATAGTTCAGACTCACAATCCGTTCGGGCAGTTTAAAATTTATTTACGTTATCGTCGCAACTATGTTAAAGTGTATTAAAGCGTACACATTATATTTTTTGTTTTAATGAAAACTATTCGTCCAGTCAGTGTCCAATGCTTGTAAGAAAAAAACATGCCTAGTGTAAGAGGCGGGTTTTGTGGAAATACTGGTGGAAAATAAATACGTTTGGGTATGGGTTGCGGCCTGACAGTTAAATAACGTGGCACTACAGATTTTGTTGTTGTTATAAGGCGTTCAGTAAAATATTTTTTATAAATAATTAAAATTTCTATGTATGTATGTATGTATGTATGTATGTATTGGACAGGGAGTCCGGAAATTGAATCAATAATTTGACGTAACCGAATAGCCCGCTCCTGATTGGTCACTTGGTTGGGGCGAAGATGGCGGACTCGGAGTTTTGTATAAGGTAAATGAAAGAAAACAGACTTCAGTATATTCCACTATGTAATGTTTTAAACTTTCTTTGTGCCGTGTCTTTACTTTCGAATTTTACTAAAAAACATTCTGCCAAGTTATGAAAATGTCATAACGTCTTTCTCGGAGCTTGGAAAATTTGTGTCCACAATGTGGAGGGAACGTGGTGGACAAATCTCAAATGACGACATTAGACATCTAGGGCACTACGTAGGGCGTCGTGTCAATTGATTTTGCATGCTACGGAGTGTGCGAATTTAGGCAGTAGTAAGGCATTTGGGATTGAGAACGTGAAAGCTAAGCTAACAATGAAGCTTTTGGATAGGTAGCTAAGCACTGAATAGGGATCATTATTCATTATAGGAAAACTTTAATAAAACGTTAATATTTGATCTGGAACTTAATACTTAATACCTTCGAGTGAGATTTGGGGGGAATTTTAAATCAGATTTCATCCCGCCAATTTGAAGTGTTTGTATGTGACAGACAATTCCTCGCCTTCATTAACATTAATAAGTTGAAATGTAAAGGTGTATCTGAACTTCTGAATTTTGTATTGAACTCTGCCTCCTTAACATAATCAGTTCAGTTGAAAGTAGCTGCTTAGACAGTGATTGAAACTTTCTCAGAGTAAAAACTTTCTCAGGTGTTTTATTGACTATGTTGAAGGTGCATCACTTGCAGTTGTCCTAAACACCAATATTAATGCTTTATAATTTTTCACTTTAGAAGCAGTCGGGAGTTATGGACCATCTTGCTGGGGAGATCAGCTCTGCGGGAACCGGTTAGTAAATATCTCCCCAATATTTGCCTTTCCAGCAAGTTTTGCTGATTTTCCTGTTGGCCATTAAAGCAAAAATCCACCTTGGGTGTCTTGTATGTGGATATTTCTAATATGTATATGATCTGTGCTTTATGATTGATAAATCTTTGTGTTTAAACACATTTGGTTTCTAACATGTACACATAACTGCGTCCGATTGGCTGCCGATGACCGTGAAAGTGGACATTTACATTTGCATTAATGAATGCATTACCACTGATTTACTAGGTTACAGATGTAGGATAGCAGCAGCCCATAATACATAAAACAAACAGGGCAAAATAAAAGTGCTAGTTTAAGTGTTTCAGGATGAGGTAGGTCTTCACCCGTCGTATGAAGACAGCCAGTGACTCAGCTATATGGACATCTAGGGGAATTTCATTCCACTACCTCGGTGCCAGAACAAAAACGAGTCTTGATGTATACCTACTTCTTACCCTGAGAGATGGTGGGATCCGTCGAGCAGTGCTAGTAGGGAAACTGAGTGTCATCAGCATAGCAGTGGTAAGAAAACACATTTGAGGATATAACTTTGCTAAGAGAGTGAATATAGGGGGAGAAAAGGAGTGGACCAAGTACTGAACCTTGTTGGACACCAATGTAAAAGACTTCTGCATGGAGCAGATATCAATCCCCTTTGTGTTACCTGATATGAGTGACCTTCCAGGTAGGAAGTGAACCATTCCCATGCTGCTACACGAATTCCAAGATTCCTGAGGGTGAACAAGAGTCTTGTGGTTGACCATGTCAAATGCTGCTGAAAGGTCGAGGAAGATGAGGACAAACGACAGCTTGGCTGATCTAGCAGCATGTAGTTTCTCAGTGACAGTCAAAAGGGCAGTCTCTGTGGAATGTGCCGCTTTGAAGGCAGACTGGTTGGGATATTGTTTTTTTTTTTCTAGATAGACAGACAGTTTGTTGTTTCTGATGTCTAAGGGATCCAGCGCAGGTTTCTTCAGGATGGGAATAACACTTAGCTCTCTTGAAGGTAGTTGGTACATTACCAGATGCTATGGATCCATTGATAATTGTGGTGATGACGGGCAGTAGGTCTTCCGAGATGGTTCGGAGCATAGTGGAAGGCATTGGATCCAGTAGCCAGGTGGTAGAATTTCAAGACTGTATAACTTGTAGAATTGCTTATGCTGCTACGGTTGAAAAATGACAATGAAGGAGTAAAGTAATCCTGTCTGCGTAATGTAGGCATAGTTGGGGCAGAAGTGAAGGTCTGGCAGGTTTTCTCAATCTTCTCATTGTAAAAGATGGTGTAGTCAGGAAGAATGAAGCAGGGGGAGCCCCTTGGGGGGGGGGGGGGGGGGGTAGTGAAGAGATGATGTTGTGGAACTTAGGGAAATCGTGTGCAGAAGCTTCAAGCTTTTCCTTATAGAAGGCAGTCTTGGCAGAAGTCACATCTGAAGAGAAGTTGGACAGGACAATTTATCCTTACCCTTAACTGATGAGTTAAATTGGGTGTGTTGGAGTAGAAAAATCCCCAAACTTGTGATGGACATTACTTTATTATTATTATTATTATTATTATTATTATTATTATTATTATTTGTTTAACTCTTCCTTAACCTGTGACAGTCCCAGATCCAAACGGAGTTAGAGAGGTGTGGAGACCGGTTGTTGCAGGGCCTGGCGTACTACAAACCTCCCAGGTAAAGCTGTCTTCAAGAACATATTCCCAGCCTTTTCTTAGATTCTATTAGAGCAGTAAAAGACTTAATGTGTGTCTCAAATCTCGTGACATCTTGTAGTAAAAATAATGTGCATGGTATGTTCACACCGAAAATATCATGTACTGTATACTATGCATATATAGTACTGTCATTTGGTCCACAACTCTATTTTTCACTAGTCTAACTAGTCATATTCTGGTCATAATGATTATCCAACGCAGTGTGTCCCAATTTTGGGTTTCTTTGTGATCATTTCTATTTACACTGGAGCATAATTGAACTAAGCTTATTTTCTTACATAAACCGAAGATGCAGCAATTATTTACACTTAAAATGTCATCTAATTTATTCTGAAAGTAGATGGTCATCTTCAGCATTATTTGAGTGTTGTGAAGTAGTCTCCGTAGACTGTACTGGTGTTCTGTATAGTACTAGTGTGAATGTGGTGGTTGTTTCTGTGCAGCTCTTTATCAGCAGACAAGTTGAAGGCAGATAAAGATGTTCCACAGTCTCTTAAAGAGTTCGGACTGCGCATCAGTAAACTTCTGGTAATCAGCATGACACTCTTTGCTCCATCAAAACACACAACGATACATACAAGCACCCTGAATTAAATGTTCATTTCTGCTGTAGAAGTCTACATACTCAGATATGATCCCTCACATGAAGTGTGTGTGTGTGTCAGGGCCTGGATGAGCAGCAGAGTGTACAGATTTTGCAGTGCTACTTGCAGGAAGACTACAGAGGAACTCGAAACTCACTGAAGACTGTTCTAAAAGATGAGAGACAGAGCCAGGCCTTACTGCTCAAGGTCACACTCATCTGTCTGGCTCTCTGTCTAATTGTCTGTTTTCACATACATGCACCTGCTCGTGGGTCTGTCTGTTTTCCTGCCAGCGTGTCTCTCTGTCTGTTTTCCCGTCTCTGTCTGTATGTCTCTCTCTGTCTGTTTTCCTGTCCAAGTGTCTCTCTGTCTATTTTCACGTATGTGTCACTGTCTGTTTTCCTGTCCATGTGTCTCTCTGTCTGTTTTCCTGTCCGTGTGTCCCTCTGTCTGTTTTCCTGTCCGTGTGTCCCTCTGTCTGTTTTCCTGTCCGTGTGTCCCTCTGTCTGTTTTCCTGTCCGTGTGTCCCTCTGTCTGTTTTCCTGTCCGTGTGTCCCTCTGTCTGTTTTCCTGTCCGTGTGTCCCTCTGTCTGTTTTCCTGTCCGTGTGTCCCTCTCTCTGTCGGTTTTCCTGTCCCGCGTGCCTCTGTCTGTTTTCCTGTCCGTGTGTCTCGCTGTCTGTCTTCCTGTCCGTGTGTCTCACTGTCTGTCTTTTCCTCTCTGTGTATTTCTGTGTTGACTTTGTCTGCTTCTTTTTCCGTTTATTTGCCATCTGTCCATCTGTCCATTTGCCTGTCTGTTTTTTTTTCTGTCCATGTTCAGCTGTACTTTTTCCTGTCTGTGGCTCTGTGACTCTCTATCCCTGTGTATCTAAATGTAGTGTCTTCAGACTAATTTTATTATCATGACCATGTACAGCTGTAGTATCCAAAAAAGATGAAAATATCTCTTCCTCATATTCTTTTCTCTCTAAATAATGTTAATTCCATGTGTGTGCATTTGTGTTTGTTCTTCAGATAGTAGATTACTACTATGACGAGAGAGTTTGTCTCTTGCGCTGTGTCCTCCTCCTCCTCACCTACTTCCAGGACGAGAGGCATCCCTATAGGGTAAAGAGCTTCCTCACATCGAATCTAACTGTTTCTTGGTTCTCAAGTCATACAAAACAAAAAGAACGCGTGTCGAATTGCTCACAGTTGCAAGGTTTGATAGGAGAATTCGGTAATAAATAAATACATTTCCTACTGGATTTCAGGATTTCGCAATTGTAGAAATCAACGCAAAATCAAGCAAACTATTGGGAGGACCTTGCATTTTTCAAAAGTCCCACAGGTTTTCCACAGATTTGGTCGAAGACATGTCACATGACATCATCGCAACACACATTAAGCCAAAGCCCGCTTCCATTTTCATGTGTCAAACGGGAGTACAGCTATCGTAGAAAGTAATAACAAATGTGTCTTCACTTTTGTTTTTTAAGAAAAAAAAAAGTAAGCTGGTGGCACGGTGGCTTAGTGGTTAGCACGTTCGCCTCACACCTCCAGCGTCCTGGGTTTGAGTCTCTCTCCCGCTCACTGTGTGTGGAGTTTGCATGTTCTAGCCATGCTTGGTGGGTTTCCTCCGGGTGCTGTGGTTTCAGTGTAAAATCAGTGTAATGGGTTTTTGCAATGATAGCATATTAATAAAAAAAATCTGAAAGGCTGTGTACATTCCAGTGCCAAGACAAGAATTTTACTACTTAATTTTTGGCAATGTACCTGTGAAGTTAAATGATTTGACATGGCAGACAGAGCTTCTGTATACAGTATGTGATCTTGATTTGCTATGCTGTTTTATCTGTGCTGTTTGCTAGACTGAGTATGCTACCTGTGTGAACAAGCTGGAGAAAGATCTTGTGTCAAATTACCAACAGCAGTTTGAGGCACTGTTCAATGCAGAAGCTCCAACGTGGGAAACCCATGGAAACCTCATGGTGAGTTGCTCTCTCTCTCTTGAATTTTTATTTAAATGTTAGACTTGGAGGGCACGGTGGCTTAGTGGTTGGCACGTTTGCCTCACACCTCCAGGGTTGGGGGTTCGATTCCCGCCTCCGCCGTGTGTGTGGAGTTTGCATGTTCTCCCCGTGCCTCAGGGGTTTCCTCCGAGTACTCCGGTTTCCTCCCCCAATCCAAAGACATGCATGGTAGGTTGATTGGCATCTCTAAATTGTCCGTAGTGTGTGATTGTGTGAGTGAATGAGAGTGTGTGTGTGCCCTGCGATGGGTTGGTGCCCAATGACGCCTGAGATAGGCACAGGCTCCCCGTGACCCGAGAGTAGTTCGGATAAGCGGTAGACAATGAATGAATGAATGTTAGACTTGGGCATATGAATAGCAGAACAGATATATCAGATTTAATTTGGTTAAATAGTGAATTGTAAGTTTGTCTTTAGTAAATAGTATCCAAGATTAGAATTATTGTGTTACAGATCATAGTATGTTGACTTGAGTATCTCAGAGGTACCTAGATGGTCAAATATTTCCACAAGATTCTCGATGTGTAGATCTGTGGACGCTTTCAGCTAATATAACTCCTTATATTAGATAGGAGGAGTTTTGTGACACTTCAACCTGCAAACATGGCAGAAATGTGCAAAATTAAATGATACAGTATAAAGGAATAATGAAGGACAGTTAGCACACTAGTGCAGATTCTTCAGGTTGCTTATGGTGTTCCTCAAGGCTCTGTTAGGCCCTTAAGTTTTTTGTATTTTTTTCTTTGTTTTTTTGGGTGTGTGTGAAAATACAAGAATTGCACATGCTCACTGTCTCTTTTTGCTTCCTCTCTCTTCACCCCTTCTCCTATTTTTGTTCTATTTCTCTTTTTCTTCTTGTAGACAGAGAGACAGGTGTCTCTGTGGTTCTCCCAGTGCCTGAGGGAGCAGGCTTTGCTGTTGGAGGTCCTGTTTCTTTACTACGCCTACTTCGAAATGCCCCCTAGTGACCTTTTGAACTTTGCTCGGCTTTTTAAGGAGCAGGGTTTCGGACAGCGCCAAACGAACAGACATCTCGTAGACAAGAGCATGGATGCACTAGTGGACCGAATTGGGTTAGAAAAACACATAATACATAGTCATTTTATATATATATATATATATATATATATATATATATATATTAAAACAAGCCTACATAGTAGCCAGTATTTTATCAGGAGCATTTAATTAAATGTAAAATGTATTAGAATTAATAGCAGTAATAATACCCATTGTTAAATTTTTTTTAATAATGTAAAAAATATTTTAATGTACCACTTTTTATCCTTTTTTTGTACGTTGATTGTAAACAGAAAGTCTCTGGTTGTGTACTCACTGCTTGACTTTGCTTACATAGATATTTCAGCTGTCTGATCCTTGTTGAGGGGATGGACATTGACTTTCTGCATAAATGTGCTCTGGAAGACCGAACGGAACAGCACCAACTCTGCAGCACACACGACAGCAGCAAGGTCACTGTAGATTGATTGTTACCCCAGGGTAAAACCTTTACTCCCTTTCAAGTTCCTCTGCCTAAAAAAAATTCTGACCATCAACCTCTCTTTCTCCAGGAGATGGATCAGATGTTGCTGACGTTTGGTGATATCTCTCACCATGGCCCGGTTCTGCTGGCCTGGGTTCTGCTGAGACACACACTGCAACCAGTTGAAGCCGGACCAATCATCAAACGCCTCGGCCACACCACATTGCAGCTCGGGGTGTTTCAGTATCTTACAGACATGTTGCAGTCCCTTGGCAGCATGGGGAATAATGTAGGAATCACACACGTTTTATGTTGTTTATCATGTGCATAATACTAATACACTATATTGCCAAAAGTTTCCGGACACCCCTCTAAATCATTGAATTCAGATGTTGTTTTTCAGGGGTTGGGCTTGGCCCCTTAGTTCCAGTGAAAGGAACTCTTAATGCTTCAGCATTCCAAGACATTTTGGACAATGTCATGCTCTCAACTTTGTGGGAACAGTTTGGGGATGGCCCCTTCCTGTTCCAACATGACTGTACACCAGTGCACAAAGCAAGGTCCATAAAGACATGAATGAGCGAGTTTGGTGTGGAGGAACTGACCTCAACCTGATAGAACACCTTTGGGATGAATTAGAGCAGAGACTGCGAGCCATTCCATTTCCTTTACATGCGCTTGAATGTAATATGGAGTTGGCCCGCCCTTTGCAGTTATAACAGCTTTAACTCTTCTGGGAAGGCTTTCCACAAGGTTTAGAAGTGTGTTTATGGGAATTTCTGGCCATTCCTCTAGAAGCACATTTGTGAGGTCAGGCACTGATGTTGGACGAGAAGGTCTGGCTAGCAGTCTCCACTCTAATTCATCCCAAAGTTGGGAGCATGAAATTGTCCAAAATGTCTTGGTATGTTGAAGCATTAAGAGTTCCTTTCACTGGAACTTAGGGGCCAAGCCCAACCCCTGAAAAACATCACCTGAATTCAATGATTTAGAGGGGTGTCCCAAAACTTTTGTCAATATAGTGTATATTGAATATTAAAGAACATGTTTCTATTTTTTCCACCATTCTCTCTCTCTCTCTCTTTTTCTCCTCTAGTGCACTGCCAGTACTGCACGGATGTGCATCTACGGTCTCCTCTCGTTTGTGGTCACTTCATTTGAAGAGGACACACTGGGCAGTCAGCAGGTACAGATTACAATTCAGATTACTTTTAACAGGCCTTATTTTTTTATCTCTTAGCACAGTTTTTAAGCTACATCAATAAAACCTTCGGCCAGGTTTACAAAAGTTGTTAGTAAAACCGATCTCATACTACCATGTGCATGTTGCTAAACGCCAATCTCTTGCCAAATTCTTATTAGATTCAGGCTAGTACACTTATTTTTACATTCACCTGTTTTCCAGCACCTGATCAATGTTGCCTGCCAGGTTCTCGCTGCCCCGAGTCTAGCCGAGCTCTTCTGGGAGTCGGTGAGTATCACACATACGAATCTAAAATGCCACTCTAGCTTGGTCTGACCTTTGACCTTTCTTCTGTGTGTGTGATCTGTAGAAACCTAATGTGGGTTTGGAGATGATCTTGGACTCAGCAGTGGGAGTTTTCCCATATAAGATTGGACCATTGTTGCAGATACTCACAGCACTGCTGTCTGAAAAATCTACTGCCAAGAGGGTATGTGTATATGTGTGTGTGTGTGTGTGTGTGTGTATATATATATATATGTCTCCACAAACACACACATAGTGTTATTGTTACAGGCTGAACAATGTTAATACACACTCTTTTAGATATGACCTGATATCACTAGATATTACTCATACATCCATGACTAATGTTAGACTCTTACTCAGGTGTACATGTTTCTGGATAAAATGTCCTTCTACACGGAGGTGTACAAACACAAACCCAGCGATGTGCTGTCCAGAGAGGACGAGACGCTGTGGAGGAGACAGACACCTAAACTTCTCTATCCTCTGGGTCAGTTAGTGTGCTGGAGTGTGTAAATATTTTTTTTTCTCTCTTTCAGATTCGGTCAATGCTTTCAGCTTTGAAGCGGCAATTATGTGATTATTTTAGACTACTAATAATACTGCTATTGAGAACAGCAATATCAACGTCAACACGAAGAACAACATTAACACGAGAATTAAGAACAAAAACACCTATAATGACAAAAACAACTGTAGCAACTACAACAGCAGCAGCTGCAATATCAGCAACTTTTAACAATAAAACATTACTGATTGTTGTTCTTCCTTATATTGTTCAAGATACCTATGGAAACTTTAATTGTCATTCAGTGGATATTGCTTTTTGTCTTTATTTGAGGCTTCGGTTGACATTTTCCCAGCCCAGAACTGAACTCCGCCCTCAGTTAGAGCTATGCTCTGATCCCTTTTCTAAAAATACAACCCACAAGGCACACGCCACTTCCACATACACTGATCAGCCATAACATTATGAGCACTGACAGGTGAAGTGAATAACACTGGTTATCTCCTCATCATGGCACCTGTTAGTGGGTGGGATATATTAGGCAGCAAGTGAACATTTTGTCCTCAAAGTTGATGTGTTAGAAGCAGGAAAAATGGGCAAACGTAAGGATTTGAGCGAGTTTGACCAGGGCTTTTGTGGTGGCTAGACGACTGGATCAGAACATCTCCAAAACTGCAGCTCTTGTGGGGTGTTCCCAGTCTGCAGTGGTCAGACCGGGAACACACCACAAAAGTTCTATATTACTACTAATAATACTGCTATTGAGTTCATCAATAGCAGTATTATTATTAGTAGTCTATCAAAAGTGGTCCAAGGAAGGAACAGTGGTGAACCAGCGACAGGGTCATGGGTGGCCAAGGCTCATTGAGGCGTTGACTTGGTCTTCAAATTCCCCAGATCTCAATCCAATCGAGCATCTGTGGGATGTGCTGGACAAACAAGTCCGATCCATGAAAGCCCCACCTCGCAGCTTGCAGGACTTAAAGGATCTTGGTGCCAGATACCACAGCACACCTTCAGAGATCTTGTAGAGTCCATGTCCTTTTGATGTTTTGGCAGCAAAAGGGGGACAAAAACAATATTAGGCATGTGGTCATAATGTTATGGCTGATCAGTGTATATATCAGTGAAAATCTTTTTTTTTCATTATTTTTAAGCTTTACATTGTTTTATGTTTGGTATATGTGCAGATTTAAATTCACATGAAAACATGAAGCTGGTAACCTTACTGGTGTCTCTACATCTCTCTCTGTTTATATGACTCTTTCTTTACTTACTTTTCCCTTTTTCTTTGTCACAGGTGCAGGACAGACCAACCTGCGCATGCCACAGGGGTGTTATGGCCAGGTTTCAGCGAGCGAACATGGCTACATGGTGCGTTGGGATTATTCTTATTCTTCATGGACCCTCTTCACCTGCGAGATTGAGATGCTGCTGCATGTTGTCTCTACTGCTGGTAAATACAGATACACACACACTGTTGATCACACTCATTGTGTACCACAACTCTATTACAACACACATTTATCCGTTAATACTTTTTTTGGATGAACGACCCAGGTTTCATTTGATGCAGGGAGGTGTGCTTAAAGGAGTTGTTCTATAGCTCCGTCCCAATTGATGCACTATGCACTTACACTACGTACTCTACCGTCCAGTGTGAATTTTAGAAGAGGAGTATCGTCTCAAATGGAACATTAACAGTTTTTACTAACTACAAGTATAAGCAGTTCTCCAGTCAATGGCAAATGATGTCATGCGCACGTGATGTGACACCGTGATTATAGCACGCATTCAGAGAAAGCCCTCTTCAATTTATGTAGCTTGAACCTGAGTACAGCTATTGTAGACTATAATTACATGCGTTCCTTCAATGGTAGGAGATTAAAAGAAGAATCTTGAATCACCTAGAATCATGACGTCTAGTGATTTTTCCACTAAATCATAGAAGACACGTGCTGTATTACAAGTTCTAAAAAAAAGCTGCATCAAAATCAAGCATTTATGGTCTCAACAATAACAAAAAACTTAAAAATAAATAAAAACAGCAACTGGAGGGCCCGAATACCTGTGCATTTTACACCGAGTAGTCAAATAAGGAACAATATTTTTATTGAATTAACGTGTTTCTAGATGTGTTGGCGCACTGTGAGCGAGTGAAGCCGATTTTGGACCTGGTGCATAAGATCATCAGCACTGACTGGACAGTGTCAGACTGCTTGCTGCCCCTTACTTCACGCATCTACATGCTGCTACAGAGGTGAAGGCACACTCGCATTACTGCACATCACTCACTCATCTTTGAACAGAACAAATGTTTTTGAACTGTATTTAGATTTATTTGCAGTAAATTGTTGGATTAGATCATTATTATTGAACATTCCTCAGGCTGACTTCTGTAATAAACCCACCGGTGGACGTCATTGCTTCATGCGTCAACTGCCTCATTGTGCTTGCTGCACGGCAACCTGGGAAGGTGGGTGTATTAAGGGATTAGTGTATTAGTAATTGCAATGTTCATGTTAATTTAACAGCCAAGTTTTTTTTTTTGGTAATGCTTCTCTGCTTGTGTAGGTTTGGTCCAGTCTGCAACACACTGGCTTCTTGCCCTTTGCATCAACGCCTCTAACCAACATGGCACAGGCCATCAGGTAAACACTGGCATGGTTTAAGGGCGTACTTATTAAATTGAAGGCTCACACACAACCAGTGGTATTAAAAAATTATGTCCATGTTGTGGAGATACTTGTATCCTTTAATGCAAGATAATTTTATTGCTAAAACTGCTGGCCTGGCTACTTTTTCCTCACTGACTGAACAGACAAATTCATGTTCCTTTTTTCAATACATGATCAGCTTATTGTAGTAATATTAGTTTACCATGTTTTTAAAAGTTCAGATCTTTAATTAACAGGATGTTATGGATTATTATTATTATTATTATTATTATTATTACAATAAGAGTGATAAACCTGTAGTCTGTTCTTGTCATAACGGTCCTTTTCTCGGCCCAACAGTGCTGAAGGGATGAAGGCAGGTAACTACGGCAACCTGCTGGTGCTGATCGAGCAGCCACGCGGAGAGTATTCAGTGACCATTGCGTATTTGAGACTGGTGACCACGCTCGTAAAGGTAACACACACACAGTCACATACCCAGAAACGTCATAGAATCCCTGTTGTTCATGACATGACAAGTGGTGTACATAATGTTCTGTGTGTGTTGTGTGTAGGGTCAGGTGGGCAGTACTCAGAGCAGAGGCCTCATTCCCTGCGTGCTTCTTGTCCTGAAGGAGATGCTGCCTACTTACCACAAGTGGCGCTATAACACACACGGTGTTCGGGAGAAGATTGGTGAGTCACACACACATCGTTCTGATCTCACCGGACAAACAGCTTATATTATCTGTGCTCTGATCAGTAGACATTGAAATCATCTACGAACCTGTCCCATAATTAATTTTCCTAAAACACACATGCTCTCTGGCTTTAATTCATCCTCCAATGGAGTTTTTCGGTTGCATTAAAATGATAGTGTATTGAATTATGTGAACACGCACGGATTTGTTTATTTCGATGTGTTTTGAACTACTTTACACTCTAGCTTTATCAGAAACATGGAGAGTAAATGTAGCCATAGAGTAATAGTGGAGTGTAAATTGGATGGAGTACAAGGAAGTGACAGAATGTTGCATATTATTTTGTATTTCTTGACTTGCCCAACAAGAATTCTGTCTTCAGGTTGTTTGATTCTGGAGTTGGTCCATGCTATTCTTAATCTAAGTCCTGAGGGGGAGTCACAGGGCAGGTATGGCAACCCATGACAGTGTTGATCACTTCTAGTTTTACACACACACAAAAAACACAAAATCTGCAAGATCCTTGAGATTAAGCCTCCTTAAGTGCAATGCCTAGTAGTTTGAGTAACCCCTAACTAAAGTTATTCCATTACCTACTATTCCATTGATATGAGGTTTTGTATTATATTGAGACTCAGTGTGTGTATTTGACCTTTGACCCCTGCAGCTCTCCCAGCCTGCAGTCTCTATGTATCTACAGTCTGGCGAACACTGAAGCAGGCCAAGCCGTGGTGAACATCATGGGTGTGGGAGTGGACACCATTAACACAGTGCTAGCAGCTCAGCCCAGCAGGTATGGCTCTGTGTGTGTGCATCGCATCGCAAGTTAGGGGTTTTTCAGTCTACAGTCTAGTCCAATATGCCTAGACAATATGATTTACTTTTCAGATTTTGCCCCACTTTTCTGAGATATCATGCATTCCTTGATCACTTTATAACATTTTTTAAAAATGGCAATGATTGGAATCACTGGAAGCAGCTGATATGATGTTCACATTTTGTATTGGATCTTGTATTAAATATTGTCAACTGTTTTACAGACTTTAGTTTTTTTTTTCTTTTAGGTGTTTAATTTTTTTTATAGATCACTTGGATCACTTAATAATAATACTAAAACACCTCATGCATACGTCACACAAATGTATGGTTAAATGTTTCTAAAATTCATATGGAATCATCTTTGCAACCAGCAGAAGAACTGATTTAGATTTTGTAACTGATTGGTCACAGCAAGGTCAGATGTCTGAATTAGTTTTTCATTAAAAGCTTTCTTCCTGTTTGTAAAAAAAAAAAAAAAGTACATCAGGCATAACAAGAATGACTGGACTTGGTGGTGGAGGTATTCCCTGAAATTTAAACCATGGTACTAATTTTTTTAATCTCTCTCTCTCTCACTCTCTCTCGCTCTCTCTCAGCAGTGGGAGTTGTGAAGGTCCTGGTCAGGTTTTGATTCAGACAGTGAAGTTGGCTTTCTCTGTCACGAACAACGTCATCCGACTCAAACCACATTCAGACACTGTTTCACCTCTGGAGCAGGCGCTTACACAGCATGGTGAGAACATGCACGCACACACACACATCATATCATGCTCACGAGTTAACCTCAGTTCCAAAACCTCAGTGCAGAATTTAAGACATGAGCCTAAGACAAACCTTTTTTCTTTTTTTTGGCTGATTAACTATATTTATAAATACTAATGACACATTGACTGCGAATGTCCTTTTGTACATTTTATTTTGTTACAGGTGGTCATGGCAACAACCTGATATCAGTTCTAGCCAAGTACATTTACCACAAACATGATCCTGCTCTGCCAAGACTGGCTGTTCAACTGCTAAAGAGACTTGCCTCGGTAAAATTTAGTCTTACAGAATTCTGTTAAATAATTGGTTATACAGCGTGGTGCAGTGGTTACACACTGTTATTATTACTGTGGTAAAATATGAGCCTCAATAATCAGTGTTTATGTATGTATTATATCGTATTTGTTGTAATCTGTGTTTGTCTCATGTTCACATTTTGCTGTGATACTCCACTTAGCTGATTTTTTCATTTAGAAGTGTTTTAATGTCTAATTTTAGAGTGTTATTCTTCAGAACATGGTGTATTTGTGTGTGTCTGTGTGTGTTTTTGTGTGTGCAGGTTGCACCCATGTCAGTGTATGCTTGTTTAGGCAGTGATGCAGCAGCAATCAGGGATGCATTCCTTCGACACATGCAAAGCAAAACAGTGGACCTGCGCGTTAAAGTCACCATCTTGGAGTTTCTCACTGTCGCCGTGGAAACACAGCCGGGTCTCATTGAGCTCTTCCTTAACCTCGAAACCAAGGAGGGCGGTGAGGGGACAAAGGTCAGAAGTCTAAGAGATTTAAGCACCAAACCACTATGTAATAATAAAATAACTGGCTTGTGGCTTTGAAAACACACTTGAAAATCCAGTGCAAAATAATCTGTTTCTCAGATCACTGATTCATGTCTGATGGCACTGGTTACACTGGTCTAGACTCTGTACTGATCCAATTTTCTTGCCATGAATTAGAATCTTGTGATCAGTTCCACTTTAGGTATTGCTTCTATGTCTGTGGAAAAGCAGCATGTGTCTACTAGGTATCTAAATAATAATTGTCTGTCCATCAGGAGTTCTCTCTGGGCGAGTGGAGCTGTTTGTCTGTGGTTCTGGAGCTGTTGGATTCGGATGTGCAGAGCCAGTCATGGTGTCCTCCACTGCTGCAGCGAGCGGCACTCGCTTTCCTACATGCACTGTGGCAGGACCGCAGAGAGAGTGCACTCTCTGTACTACGCAGCAGGTACACACACCACAATTTGTTCAGTAACAGTTTGTACTGGAATGGGGTTTGGCTAATTCATCTTACATTTTTGGGCAAATTCTTCTTAATAGTATTTGTTTTTTGTCCTCAGGAAGAAGTTCTGGGACAATCTGACGGCACCGCTTTTCGGGACGCTTCCTTCACCATCAGAGACCACAGAGGTGAAATTATATGTATATCTTAAAAATATTTGAAACATAACATAGATGCCTATAATGGTGTCATTCACATATGTGTGCGAAAGGATGATCATAATATATCGAACAATTACCCCGATCAGGCATAACATTGAGTATTGAAAGGTGAGGTGAATAACACTGATTATCTCCTCATCATGGCACCTGTTAGTGGGTGGGATATATTAGGCAGCAAGTGAACATTTTGTCCTAAAAGTTGATGTGTTAGAAGCAGGAAAAATGGGCAAGCGTAAGGATTTGAGCGAGTTTGACAAGGGCCAAATTGTGATGGCTAGACAACTGGATCAGAGTATCTCCAAAACTGCAGCTCTTGTGGGGTGTTCCCGGTCTGCAGTGATCAGTATCTGTCAAAAGTGGTCCAAGGAAGGAACAGTGGTGAACTGGTGACAGGGTCATGGGCAGCCAAGGCTCATTGATGCACGTGGGGAGGGAAGGCTGCCTGTGTGATCCGATCCAACAGACGAGCTACTGTTGCTCAAATTGCTGAAGAAGTTAATGCTGGTTCTGATAGAAAGCTGTCAGAATACAGTGTATGACGGGTCAGGGCTGTTTTGGCAGCAAAAGGGGGGACCAACACAATATTAGACAGGTGGTCATAAATGTTATGCCTGGTTGGTGTACATTTGTTTAACAAATCAGTCTGTACCAGAGGTGGACAAAGTACACAACTTCCTTACTTGAGTGAAAGTACAGGTACAAGTATCAAAAGTAAAAAGTAAATGTCAACGCATTGTTTTATTATTGTTGTATGCAATACTTACAGTACCTTTTGCCCAACAGCAACACTGCTTTAACAAAGAACAAAACAGAGAGACTTATTTGCCATCAAAACAAAAATTTCAAACCATTAGTTGTGACAACGATACTATGTCTCACAGATCACTAGTAGAGAGAAATCGTGCTATGGTCAAATTCAAACTTAAAAAAGTCCTTGTTCATCTTGCGTAGAAGCTGCTTCTCAAATTTATGCAAATTAATTGCTCCTCTTCTTGGGCTGAAGATCAATCCAGCCGCACTAAAAAGCTTCCTGCAGGCCGCTGAGGCAGGGAGGGTTGTGTTCAACTTAAGTGATGGAAGCGAACGTTGTCGCCTAGCTGTGCACACTCATCATAAACAAAGCATTTCACATTTTATTCATTCTTATTTATCCAATATAATTTACTTTTCGCATTTTATATAAGTTATATATATTTCCACGTTTCATTTACACCGTTTTAGTATGCATTTACACCGTTCTCAAGGCTCCTCCCTTGTGTGTGCAATGCGTTGTGGGCAATATTACCTGTTAGTGTGCATCGTTCTGCACTTCGAATTTCTACCAGAAGTAGCAGACCATCCAGGAATTTTTGTAATACTCTTTTCAGCATACTACGATTTGGGGCATACTTATTCCATTTTCAAATACTATTTAGGACGGATAATATGAGAATTTGGACGCAGCATACGTTTTTGCGTGTTAACTAACATCATTACCAATGCGTTGGTGGTGTATATGCAAAGCTATGGCAACTAGGCAAACAAATACATAAAAAAAAAACCATTTGCCTTACCATACATACTTCATGACACAGGCAACATCCATTTCAATGTAGTGGAGTAAAAAGTACAATATTTATCTTTCAAATCTAGTGAAGTTAAAGTAACAAGTTTCTAGAAAAAATAATACTCAAGTAAAGTACAGATACTCAAAGAGTACTCAAGTACAGTACTCAAGTAAATGTACTTCGTCACTGTCCACCTCTGGTCTGTACTGATGGTTTAAGAGGTCGCTGACTGCAAAAAGTTTAAGAACCTCGCTGTTCTTTTATAACATTTATAAATAATAGAAATATAAAAATAATTGCCTTGAATGAATTAATCAGTATCGTTGCTCTAGCTCTGACTGTTGATTGCTGCATATGTAATTTACTCTCACTTTGCTACTTTTTTGTTTAGCCCTGTATTTTGGAGTCATGTGCCTTTGTAATGAAGATCATAGGCCTGGAGATCTACTATGTTGTCAGGTATGATGATGATGATACACTAAATTATTAAATACTAAATAAATTATTAAGCATAATTGTATGCCTTTTTTCTGCACACATTATTCAATTCAATTTTATTTGTATAGCGCTTTTAACAAAGAGCATTGTCTCAAAGCAGCTTTATAGAACATAAGAAACAATAAACATACAAACAAACAGTCCTAGATGTTAGACAAAATTTTCCCTAGTGAGCAAGCCAAGGTGACTCAGGCGACTGTGGCAAGGAAAAACTTTATCACATTATGCATGTGATTGTGTTTTGTTTTGTCTCACACATTTACACATACACTCCTGATCTGTGTGTGAGGATTACTAACAAAGATTATTTGTTTATATCCTTTTTCATTAATATTAAGGCTATGAATATGCTTTATTAAATTTTATGAGGTTTTCAACATTCGCGTGTGTATGTGTTGCAGCGGACAACTGGAGGACTCTCTGAAAGCTGCACTGCAGCGCCTCAGCTCTCAGCGCCGCTATGAATTTTGGTCTCAGTACGTCCGGGAGCTGGTGTGTGTGGCCTGTGAGAATGAGGAGGGAGGAGGGAGGTCACTACCTGAGACTCAGATGCTCATCTCAGCATGGAGGACCCTGCTTATACTCTCCACTAGCCACGTGGGTGCACTACACTCAGGCGTACATTACCATACATGAGAATGCAGTATATTTACACTCCTAATCACAATCCACTGAATGAGTGCATTATACCTGCATATACTTTACAAACTAAAATTGTACCTACAGTCATGTGAAAAAATTAGGACACCCCACTGAATATTCAGTTCTTTATTAAGAAATGTCAACATGTCAGTTTCTGATCTTGTTTTAATTTGTACCTGTAGATGGAAGTGATGTAGTTGCATGTAAACAACAAAATATCACTTTTTTACTTATTAAACAAAAGAAATCAACAAAAATGAGTATTTCACCTGAGGAAAAAGATTTTGACACCCTATGCTCTAATAGCTACTGTTTCCCTCATTGGCTGAAATAACCTCAATGAGATTTCTTGTAGCCATCTACCAGTTTCTGACATCGACTGGAAGAAAGTTTCCCTCACTGCTCAATGCAGAATTTTTTCAGCTGTGTGATGTTTGGGGGTTTATTGCATGCACAGTCCATTTCAAATCACCCCACAGGATCTCAATAGGATTCAGATCTGGGCTTTGACTCGGCCATTCCAGAATTGTCCTTTTTTTACTTTTCATCCAGTCCTTGGTGGATTTACTGGGATGTTTTGGATCATTGTCATGTTGCAAGGTTCAGTTCCGCTTTAGCTTCAATTTTTTTGACAGATGGTCTTAAATGTTCCTCAAGCACCTTCTGATGCAATGTAGTATTCATAATGGATTCTATGATGGTGAACTGGCCAGGTCCTGCTGCAGCAAAGCATCCCCAAACCAGAACACTTCCACCTCCATGTTTCATAGTTGGTATGAGGTTCATTTGCTGAAATGCTGTATTTGGTTTACGCCAAACATGCCCTGTTATGGTGTCTAAATAATTAAATTTTAGACTCATCTGTCCAAAGCACATTATTCCAGAAGTCTTGGCCTTTGTCTCTGTATTCTTTGGGAAACTTCAGGCTTGCCCTCATGTTTTTTTTAGACCGCAAAGGGTTCCTTCTTGCACACCTCCCATAATAATTAAAATTGTGTAGTCTCTTTCTGATTGTAGATTCATGCACTTTGACATAAACTGTAGCAAAACCTTGCTGTCGGTCCCGTGATGATATTTTAGGGTTTTTGGAGACGTCTTTAAGTGTCTTGCGGTCTGCTCTCGGGGTGAATTTGCTTGCACGGCCTGACCTGGCCATGTTGGCAGTTGTTTTAAATGTTCTCCACTTGTAAATGATTTTCTGGACAATGGAACGGCTGATTTACAAATCCTTTTGAGATCTTTTTATATCCCTTACCAGACTCATAAGCATCAACAATCTTCTTTCTGAAGGCCTCAGAGAGCTCTTTGGATGTCACCATGGTGATACCTCTCACTTCAACAATTAAGAGCAAACCAAGCTAAATGTCTGAGGTTTAAATAAGACAAGCCTCCTTCACAATGCTCTGTAACAATGTGCTAATAATTTGCACCTGATGTGATACACCTGTAGGTCATTTTGTCCATCTCAAGTACAAATAAATGTGTGTTCCTTTTTCCTTACAAGAATTTGGATTTTTTTAAATTACATTTTACTGATCATTTATAAAAAGACTTTTCTTCGGTTTTATTTGTTTAGTTATATTACTTGAATCTTTCAATATTGTTAAAATGAAGATCAAATGCCCATATGTTTAGTTATGTTAAAAAAAAAACACACAGGCTTTCATGGGGTGTCCTAATTTTTTCACGACTGTATGCATATTTAGCTTTCATTCCTCTGAGTGTACTATACTCACGCTTGTTTACATCAACCACATGGGTTTACTGAACTCAACATCAGTCTCATTAGTATACCAATACACACAATCGTGTTAATGCACTATATCGTACATACAGTAGTGTCAGACAAACATTATTCAAGAAAAGCACAGTGATGTACTCCAATACAACATGTTATTACTGATACCTGTTTCCACAAGCAGTATTCTTGTATTCAGTATATATGTTTTTTTGTTTGTGTGTACAGTCTGATGTAATGCACCTTAAAGAAGACTCTGTAAGGCTGAAGCTCTTCACGGATGTCCTAGAAGGGACCAAAGCAACAGTGAGTCCCCCCCCCCCCACACTACACTTCCATCTCAAACACTTCCACACTAACGTATGCAGCTCATACACATGCACTTACACAACCACCAATCATTCACACTAGCAAGGGATGGGTACACATTTGTTTTCTATACAAGACTATAACTTGGGGACCAGGACTCATATGTGTCTCTTTGTCGCAGTTGCTGATGCCCCAGTCTGTAGCATGTCTGCGTTTGGGCTCCATGATGGCTACCTTGCTGCTCATCATCCTCAAGCAATGGAAAAGGTCTGCGTGTTTGCATTTGTATTTTATAGATCAGATGATGATGTTGGGGGGCACGTTTGCTTGGTGGTTAGCACGTTTGCCTCACACCTCCAGGGTTGAGGGTTCAATTCCCGCCTCTGCCGTGTGTGTGTGTGGAGTTTGCATGTTCCTCCGGGTACTCCGGTTTCCTCCCCCGGTCCAAAGACATGCATTGTAGGTTGATTGGCATCTCTAAATTGTCCGTAGTGTGTGATTGCGTGAATGAATAAGAGCGTGTGTGTGTGCCCTGTGATGGGTTGGCACTCTGTCCAGGGTGTATCCTGCCTTGAAGCCCAAAGACGCCTGAGATAGGCACAGGCTCCCCGTGACCTGAGAATAGAACGGATAAGCTGTAGACAATGAATGAATGATGTTACTATGCTTATACAAACTATACTAAACTTTCTTACTTACTTACTTACTTTATTCTCTCTCTCTCTCTCTGTCTGTCTTTCTCTGTTTTTCAGTGTGTTGGTATCAGCTCCAGCTCTAATTCCTCCTCTCTCTCTGATGTTAGAGAGCGTACTTCAGGCTGATCAGCAGTTGATGGAGAGAACCAAAGCCAAGCTCTTCTCAGCTCTCATATCAACTCTGCACATTCAGGGCCTTAATGGTGAGGTTTTGTGTAACCAAAAGGGACAAAAAGAATATGCAGTTATTTCCCAAGTGTAACTAGTATAGACATAATTACAAACTTGAAGTAAATACAGCTATGGCTTAGCAGCTTTGTGTAGGTGTAATAGCTCATTGATTTGGTTATGTTGCACAGGAGGAGAGATTACCCAGCTGCCTCAGCTGTTACTGTGCGTATGTGAGACTGTCCACGATGAGGCTATGGCTTTGATTGACAGCACACGTCACATGATACAAAAAGGTGACACTCAGGAGGATAGCATGGAGACTGATTCGCCACGCAGCGTCCAGAAAGACCAGCGAGACTCTGTGAGTGTGTGTTCATATTTGGGAATGGGTTTGTGTCTCTGAACTAAGGAATGTGTGTGTGGTTCCCTATCTGTCTGTGGCTGTCTGTCCATCTGTGGCATCCTCTTTGTCAGGTTAGCCAGCTTCTATAAGTCAATAAAACACTCTTTCTCTACCTTTTGCTTTGCTAGGTCTGTGTGTTAGCGCTGCACCTGTCTAAAGAGCTGTGCAGGGCTGATGAGGATGGTGAGCAGTGGCTACAGGTGATGAGGAAGCTGCCTGTCTTGCCCTCGGTTCTCAGTGCCCTTGAGCTCAGTCTGCGCTCGAAACACAACCTCTACTTCGCCGAGGCAGCTCTCCACTTGCTGCTTACACTAGCTAGAACTTCTCAGGTACCCCTACACACACACCACATCTCAAGACAAATCGTAACAAGGCAGAAAAGAAGCTGAATGTACTTATATTTGAGCTAAATTTGTTAGAATGTTGGAGCTAAATTCACAAAGCTGTAATCGGTGCAAATGATAAAACTGCTCTAATTTTTTGTGGTTGTGCTCTGGTTCTGTAGGGGGCAGCCGCAGTAGCAGGTGCCGGTGTGATTCAGAGCATCTGTCTCCCTCTTCTCAGTGTGTATGAAGGTCCGGCTAATGGAGCCACACAGGTATTTCACTTCCTGTCCTGATTTTCACCATCAACATAATAGCCCTTTCACTTCTTTAGCAGTCATCACGCAAACTGTTTTTTTTTTGTTGTTGTTAGCAAATGCATCTGTTTATTGATTGCTTTGGTAGCTACTTAGCACAATGTACCATGTACATTCTAAATGGTGGTAATTTACATGAAAAACCTGAATAAATGACTAAGGAGTGGAGAACGATGATACAGACTAGGCACATTGGTTGTGGATCTGGCAGATTGTAGCCCAAATCCTTACCACCAAATCACACAGTGTTGTGTTTTCCTTTAACCTGTCACTCAATTTTTAATTGAAATTAAACAGGTTGTTAAACAGTAATGAATTGCAGGATTGGAAATTTCTGATGTTCTTGATTCCCTTGTTTTTAAAACCCTTTTTCTCTCTCAGGCGTTCTCCCGTAAGCCTGTAGATGCCCCATCCTGGCCCGGTGTGTATCGGCTGTGTCTGTCTCTGATGGAGAGCCTGCTCAAAACCCTGCGCTACAACTTCATCAACGAGGCACTCGACTTTGTCGGAGTTCACCAAGAACGCATCCTCCAGGTGTGTCCAGGTTATTAAGCGTGTAGATCAGAAACATCTTTATATCTTTGTGCACACACAATTGTGATATTTCAATGTGTGGTTTTCCACAGCGATGGGCTCCGGCTCTTCACTGTGATGTCACATGACATGCATTTTATTGGGGCTGACACTGAAATAGTGTCGCAGTGAATGTAGTGAACATGTTAATGGGTTTATATGTATGTTTCAGTGCCTGAGTGCAGTGCGTACAGTGCAGTCTCTAGCATGTTTGGATGAAGCCGATCACACAGTGGGTTTCCTGCTGCAGCTGTCCAGCTTCTGTAAAGAATGGCACTTCCATCTGCCACAGCTTCTCAGAGATGTGCAGGTATATTCACACTTGTGCGCACACACACACTCTCTCTCTCTCGCAGCTTTCCAGCTTCTGTGGAGGGGTATACACTAGGGCATGTGAAAATACGAATTTGTACTAGTTGAGCAGAAATGCCAAGTAGTCAGTGAGTTAAAGCAAGTTTAGGAAAATTACTATTTTAGGCTGTTTTATTGGCGATGGTTACATGATGGTTACAGGCGATGGTCATCTGTAACCATCATGATGGAACTTGGGGCTTAAGGCAGGGGACATTCTGGATGGGGAGGCAGGGCACAATTTCACACATGCACACACAAATATTCACACTTTTAGCTCAATTTAGAGATGTCAATCAACCTACAATACATGTCTCAAACTCAAATCCCCAGTTTTAAACCCTCAAGCCCTACCTCTCCTCTTCATACAAATTTATATTAAAGTGTGTATACATTTAAAGAAAAATAAATGTTTTAATTTAAAAAAAAAAAAAAAGAAGTCTTCCGAGTAATCTTCTCTAGTTTAATATTTTCAGACTAACAAAGTACATTTAGATGCATTCTTTACCATCTACCTCACTGTTTTTTTTCCACCACTCTGATTAGTCAACCCACAACAACGACTATTGAATGCATTAGTCATGCAACCATGTTACAAAAAATGATGTGTGAAAAAATGATTTTTTTTTTTTTTTATCAGCCACCCAGTACTAAATAGTGTTTTTTCTTTTTTTTTTTCTGCCTTGCAGGTGAATCTCTGTTACCTGTGTCAGACATGTACATATCTTTTGCACAGCAAGAAAATGTTACACCACTACCTCCAGGTGAGACTATCGCAATTAAATAACCATGCCCAAGTGTTAAACTACTGTTACTTTTGTTTTCTTAGCCGTATGTTTTCCTCACAGGCAAAAAATGGGGAGGCTGTACCGCAGAGGCCCAGCTCACAACAAGCTCTACAGCCCGTCACAAAAGAGCAATCGTCAGTCGGAGAGCGAGAGGAGGTGGAGTCTAAAGCCCTGCAGGCGGTGCAGTGCAGCCTGCTGAAGATTCTCAGCAAAACTCTTGCCACATTACAGCACTTTACACCAGACTGCTGCCAAATCCTGCTAGACCAGGTACACACAGGAATAAATGGAAATTGAACAGTTTTATGAGTGGCTTAGGATGTGTAAGCACTATAGGGAACATCTATACACATACACACATTCATGCAATTTTCTAATCATATAGCAGCAACACCATGCATACAGTCATGCAAATACAGATTAAGGAGCTTCAGGTAATCAAAAACATCAAAATGTTATCCCAGTGGCTTTGACCAAGGCATGGTTGTTGGTGCCAGACAGGGTGGTTTGAGTTTTTCAGAAACTGTTGGTCTCTAGAGGTTACACAGAATGGTGGAAAAAATAAAACATCAAGTAAGTAACAGTTCTGTGGGTGGAAACACCTTGTTGAGGTGAGGAGGTCTGAGCTGACAGGAAGGATACAGTAACTCAAATAATCACTCTCTACAATCATGATGAGCCGAAAAGCATCTCAGTATGCACAAAACATCAACTTTGAGGTACATGGACTGCAGCAGCACAAGATCAGATTGGGTTTCACTCCTGTTAACAAAGAACAGGAATCTCAGGCTACAATGGGAACAGGATCGCCCCAAACTGGACAGTTCAAAGATTTTCTAATAATCTTAATTTGTCTGACATTATATTTCGATGTAACACACTTGTTTCAAAAGCTAAGCTTTTATCTAAGCTTTTTACATCTGCCATTTGACCTGCTATTATTAATGCAGTTATTTGTATTGTGTGTATGTGTATAGTTCATTATAAATGGCCGTTTAACAATCAAATCTATTCCACTAGGTACAGGTTTTAATTTAAAGCGTGTCTCTGTGTCTGTTAGTCTATGGACCTTGCGGAGTACAGGACTTTGTTTGTGCTGAGTTTTACGACACCAGCCTTCGATTCAGATGTCGCTCCGTCGTTTGGGACTCTGCTGGCCACCATCAATGTGGCGCTGAGCATGCTGGGAGAGGTAGTGTATTCAAATGAGCATCAGTAGAGTTATTTTCTCAAAAGTAAAGATCTGGACTAAATATCAAAATGTCCACTAATAACAAACTACAAAAATATGTCAACATCTTAAAAAGTATACCTTTGACATTAATACCTTGCTCTAATTCAATTAAAATAGTGCCATATTTTCAAATTATTGAATAATATTGTTTATTGCTAGTTTATGTATGATTCAACATTTACCACCTACATAATGCTTCATTTGTTTCATTAAAATATGTGGGGGTTTTTGTTTGTTTGTTTTTTCTTTTGACCCTCAGATAGAGAAAAAAAAGGAGCCAGTGGTGTCATCTGAGGAAACTCAAGCAATGAAGTAAGGAAAGAATTGAACATGACATTTGCATGGTGCTGATGCTGGGAGACCTTTTAAACAGCTGGGCCATACTACGTCCTCCTGTTTATCATTTTACTGATAGAGTTTAATCATTAAATAACCAGATGTGGGAATTTTCTTTTAACAGTTAAGAGCTCTAATGATTTCATTTGATTTTGGATCATGATTCTAACAACAGAAATTGTAATAGAAAAGCAGCTCTGAAATCCAGGCAACAATGCCAAAGAAAAGTCCCTGAGATGTCAGGCTGAAACAGTTAGAGGAGCCAGACTCAAAAGAAGAGGGGGCAAGAAGCCTTTATTATCGCCACACATACATTTTACAGCACAGTGGAATTCTTTTCTCGCATATCCCAGCTGAGGAAGTTGGGGTCAGAGCGCAGGGGCAGCTATGATACAACACCCCTGGAGCAGAGAGGGTTAAGGGCCTTGCTCAATTGCCCAACAGTGGAGCTTGGTGGTGTTGTGGTTTGAACCCAGATCCTCCGAGCAACAACCCAGAGCCTTAACCACTTGAGCACTGCCCCTAAAGGGAACCGGTTCTCCACTTCAGTTACTAATTTTGCAAATATATCCAGTAATTCAAAATGATTAATAGCCTTTTCTACTGGGACCAAACAGAGTTTTATCATTTTGATATGAGTATAAAACCATGTTCTAAAAGTTCCATAAAAATAATTTATTTCACACACACACTTTTTCCCCCTTTTAGTTTGGCAGATTTGTCTATTTTAACCTTTGCTTGCTTGCTTTCTTCAGGTCCGTGTTGATGTTTTCCATGGAGAACTGTTTCTATGTGTTGATCTCACAGGCCATGAGATGTTTGAAAGATCCGACCGTTCTGCCTCGAGACAAACAGAGAGTTAAACAGGAGCTCAGCTCTGAACTGGTAAGTCTAATCTGAGATTTCTGTCCACCAGTTTTCACGTGAGCCACCACAAAGGGGTGTGTGGGGTGGGTTGTTTTATATTTTCAAAACTAACTTTGTTTTAAATTTAAAAAAACAAATCCCAACTAGTTTAATCTACCATCACCCTGACCAGAAAAAAAAAAAGTTTTCCGATGATGCGTGCATGAATGAAAAAGCATAGAATGCATCACAGACTGTCACTCGAATGAGCTCCATGAATGTGTCTTTTGTTTATCCTGTTAGCTTTATAGCTGACATTCCTGCATACAAGAGTTTTTTTGTTTTTTTAAAAAACACCTCTTATCTACCACCATTTCCATAAATGCAATAAGATCATTAGATGTGCAATCCATAGTTATAATTTAAAAGAAATTATTTTTCTTCTCCTGCTTGTGTTCCCAGAGCACACTGTTATCAACGTTGTACAGGTTTTTCCGGCGAGGCTCACCTTCATCCCCCGCCAGCGGACTTCTGCCTTCCCCCCAGACCAAGCCCACAACTCCTGGTTCAAAGGTCACGCAAGAGGGCCAGGAGCCATTCATACAGCTTGTCCAGGCTTTTGTACGGCATGTCCAACGCTAGACCCACGGGCACAAACGAGTCATCTTCATTTGCATCGTAGAACATTTCATTCAGTCTTAAAGACTCACATGTTCACTGTGACACATTGCATAGTGTTTTTTTTCTTCATTCTTTTGTTTTGTGTCAAAGCCTAGCTGTACCAAGTTGCTGTCTATTTCTGAGCCATACAGATTAGATGGCAGATACATTTGTAATCATTAAAGTTGCTTATGTAAAGCTTGGGTTGAATTATTTAAGCTGATCCAGTCAGTATCATAACTAAAAGAATCCAACATGGCATCAAGAGGCCTAGTTTTATAGGCTAGTTTTATAACTGATCTGACTCAGTTTAACAAATTATAATCACTATCACTTTAATTTGTTGTATATGGTTCCTTATTATTCGGCTTGTGGGCCCAATTTTCCAATTGAAATGTGTGAGGAGGCAGATTAATGACATCAACTCTGAAACAGTTCTGTCAAGAAATCTGTCTAGCAATAAATCAATGCTGATGGGGACCATTTACCAGCGTTTACTCAATTTAAAACCAGGTCGCATTATGCATATTGATTTATTATTTGTAATAGTGTTCTGAGATGGGATCAACAACATCCTCAACCAGGATGAATGAAAATGAGCGTTTTTGACAGACGTCTACCGTTTTGACTGACGTCTTTTTGTTATAAATATTACACGTATTTAGGAACCTTTCTTTAAATGTGTACCTTTTTTATTATTTCACAGCTAGTATGTTTTACTATAATTTGTGTATGTATGTTGAAATGCATTCATTGTCCACTTTATTAGTAGAACCTGCACATTCATTCAGTTATCCAGACTGTTTCACACCCTTGTGTGTAAAATCAAGATACTGTTTGTGAAAATTCCAGGAATTTCTGAAATACTCAAACCAGCCCATCTGGCACTAACAACCATGCCATGGTTAGTCACAAAGATCACATTTATTTTACTCCCATTCTTATGTTTGATGTGAACAGTAACTGAATCTCTTGACCTATTCTGCTGCTACGTGATTGGCTGTTTACAGGCAGTTATCTACAGGTGTTCCTAATAAACTGGACAGTGAGTGTATAGTACTACTTTATGCCTGTTCTATATTCCAGTGTTATGGTTTCATTGGAATGTTTGAACAAAAATGCATTTGTCATTACGTTTATACAATAATAAAGGATATATATAGGATGTTTTATGCTTTTTGTCAGAAATATAAAATTGCATGTGGTGTCAATTATAGGACTTTTTCCTCACAGTAAGCAGAGATAGCAGGGTTTAAACCTGTGTGGGTTTTGATTCTATTTATCATTGTAATAATCATCCGGGAATTGCTAGTGTCAACCTATAGAGCTGACTGTACAAACACAGTGAATCAATGTAGAATTAGAATTAAATTTCTAGTGTCAAATTCAAAGCAAACTTTGAGGAGAAGGTCATCAAAGCACAGTAGGGATTTAATGAATGTAATATCTGACTATAATGGAGGGACCGTGCACAGCTCTAAGGGTCTCTTAGGTACACTTGATCTTACTCTTCAAATCATAGGCCATATGTCAATCTTATACACCGATCAGGCATAATGTTATGACCACTGACAGGTGAAGTGAATAACACTGATTATCCTCATCATGGCACCTGTTAGTGGGTGGGATATATTAGGCAGCAAGTGAACATTTTGTCCTCAAAGTTGATGTGTTAGAAGCAGGAAAAATGGGCAAGCGTAAGGATTTGAGCGAGTTTGACAAGGGCCAAATTGTGATGACTAGACGACTGGATCAGAACATCTCCAAAACTGCAGCTCTTGTGGGGTGTTCCCCGTGTGGTCCGATCCAACAGACGAGCTACTGTTGCTCAAATTGCTGAAGAAGTTAATGCTGGTTCTGGTTGAAAGGTGTCAGAATACGCAGTGCATCACAGTTTGTTGCGTATGGGGCCGCAGACCAATCAGGGTGCCCATGCTGACCCCTGTGCACCGCCGAAAGCGGCAGCAATGGGCACGTGAGCATCAGAACTGGACCACGGAGCAATGGAAGAAGGTGGCCTGGTCTGATGCATCACATTTTCTTTTTTACATCACGTGGATGGCCGGGTGCGTGTGTGTCACATACCTGGGGAACACATGGCACTAGGATGCACTATGAGAAGAAGGCAAGCCGGCGGAGGCAGTGTCATGCTTTGTTCTGCTGAGAAGCCTTGGGTTCTGCCATGCATGTGGATGTTACTTTGACACGTACCACCTACCTAAGCATTGTTGCAGACCATGTACACCCTTTCATGGAAATGGTATTCCCTGATGGCTGTGGCCTCTTTCAGCAGGATAATGCGCCATGCTACAAAGCAAAAATGGTTCAGGAATGGTTTGATGAGCACAACAATGAGTTTGAGGTGTTGACTTGGCCTCCAAATTCCTCAGATCTTGATACAGATGAGCATCTGTGGGATGTGCTGGGCAAACTAGTCCGATCCATGAAAGCTCCACCTCGCAACTTACAGCACTTAAAGGATCTGCTGCTAAGATCTTGGTGCCAGATACCACAGCACACATGGATCTATTGGAGTCCATGCCTCGTCCATGCCTTTTGGCAAGAAAAAGGGGTCCAACACAATATTAGGCATGTGGTCATAATGTTATGTCTGATTGGTGTATTTTGTCCATGCTTCAGCTTCTAACCAGGTTTTAGCTTGACTAAACCTGGCCATGTGGTTCTTTGAGATTTTTTACACTCAGTGCCAGTGCTGCATCCTACAGCTGTTATACAAATAAGTTATGGAAACCCGTGACGATGATACATCTTTCTCATTTGTAAGCTGCTTGAACACATATTTCCTAATAATAAATAAAGTAGGTCTTTTCTGTCTAATTTTGGATACCTCTGGCTGGAATTAGATGTCAACACCCAAGAGATCCCCTGTAATTTGAACTGATTAAATAGGAAGTGGGTGACACAGCACTTTGTTTCTTCATAGTTGCATAATTAAAATTCTGAGACAGACAAAAATTCATTTTTAACACTAGCTGAATGCAAGTAGAACCTTATTAGTCTGTTAAATACTGCTTGTTAGTATCTGTCTTGCAGTTACTTGTTCCAGATTTGTTTGTAAATCTCCCTGCATACATGAAGTATGACACTAAAAGTTAAGTCTAATCTTCTATCTATCTATCTATCTATCTATCTATCTATCTATCTATCTATCTATCTATCTATCTATCTATACAAAGTGACAAGTTTATGTAATTAGTAAATGTAATGAAGATATAAAATAAAGTTTGTGTAGGTTTTCACACACTGTTTTCAAAGTCATCTCTGGCAATTTGACACTATAGCATTTCCATTAGTCTGAGAGTAATTAGGAGTAATTTCCTTTAGTATAAATGTATATAGGGGTGCACGGTGGCTTGCACATTTGCCTCACACCTCCAGGGTTGGTGTTCGTTTCCCGCCTCTACCATGTGTGTGTGGAGTTTGCATGTTCTCCTTTTGACTTGGGGGTTTCCTCCCCTGGTCTAAAGACATGCATTGTAGGTTGATTGGCATCTCTAAATTGTCTGTAGTGTGTGTGATTGCGTGAGTGAATGAGTGTGTGTGTGTGTCCTGCGATGGGTTGGCACTCCGTCCAGGGTGTATCCTGCCTTGATGCCCGATGATGCCTGAGATAGGCACAGGCTCCCCGTGACCTGAGAATAGATCAGATAAGCGGTACAGACAATGGAATGGAATGGAATAAATGTATATAAATATACACTATGTTGAAAAAGTTTTGGGACACCCCTTCAAATCATTGAATTCAGGTGTTGTTTTTCAGGGGTTGGGCTCGGCCCCTTAGTTCCAGTGAAAGGAACTCTTAATGCTTCAGCATACCAAGACATTTTGGACATTTTCATACTCCCAACTTTGTGGGAACAGTTTGGGGATGGCTCCTTCCTGTTCCAACATGACTGCACACCAGTGCACAAAGCAAGGTCCATAAAAGACATGGATGAGAGAGTTTGTTGTGGAGAATAGAATAAACACCTTTGGAATGAATTCATCACGTGTAAAAAGTTGTTATTTAAGATACACTAGCCTTCCTGCCTCCTCTCAACTCTTTCATCAGCAAAGGAATTCCTTTTCCAAACAAGAACAAAAATCAAACTAGCCCATCTGCCACTAACAACCAGACCACAGACACAGTCATAATAATCACATTGTACCCCATTCTGAGTAACTAACGGCATGAATGAGCAGTGGAACTGTACATGTGTTTTCTACTACACTGGCCAGTAAATAAATGTACTTATTGAACCTCTGTTCCAGATTTAGTGCCTATTTGCTGTTATAATACCCTTAACTAGATTTTGGAGCATGGCTGTGGGGATTCACACATTCAACCACAAGAGCATTAGTCAGGTCAGTCACTGATGCTGAGCAAGTCCTGGTGTGCAGTTAGCATTCAAAATTCATGGCTCCCAGAGGTGTTCAGTGGGTTCGAGGTCACAGTGCAGTGCAGGACACTCAGCTTCTTCCAACCTTGGCAAACCATGTCTTCATGGACCTTACACTGTGAACAGAGGTCCTGTCATGCTGAATATTTGATGTTTGTAGGGCTGGAACGATTCCTCGAGTAACTCGAGTAATCATCGAGGCAAATTAGTTGCCTCGAAGCTTCGTTTAGTCCATTTACTGTAACTACACACAGAGCACTCTGTTTCCCCACAGACCATTATTACTGACGCACAACCCGCTAAACTCGGGGAGAAAAGATTCAGGCCAAAGAAAACAGCAGAAAGTTTTCAAAGTTTGGGATCATTTCAAACTAAAACAGAAAGAAAACAACGTACAGTGTGATTACTGTAAGATTGAACTGGTTTACTACAACAGTACAAGTTCCATACTGCAATATCTCATTCGAAAACACACAGTCCCCGCTTTAAGTCCACGGAGTCGACACAAGCTAACGTTAGCATTCACTTAGCTTAAATCAGTATGACTGCTAGATGAAATTAAGGCCCGTAACAATGTATGTGGATTGTGGCTACATGTAGCGACTATTTAAGACCGTAAATCAGTATGGTGGCTAGTTATGTTGTCCCTAATTTAGCTAAGTTTTTTGAAAGCCTAAACATCATTCATGTTGATAGCCTCACTCTCTCTCTGTCACTCACACACACACACACACACCAGTATATTCAGAGACATTTAAGAGTGTTTATTCTCCAAATAACTCTAATTTCATGTTACAGATAAGTGTGTTTTTCTTTATTTTATGTGTATGGACTCTTGTTCTTTTTCCAGGTTACCTTTCTGTCCAATCATTTTTGCCTCTTACAAAAGCCACAAAGTCTTTCAGGAAGACAGTAAAGGCTTATGTCCTGCTTGAGCTGTAGTTACACTGAAACTTGAAAGTTAAGTTGCACAACATAAATGCAATGTTTAGGTATTATTATTATTATTATTATTATTATTATTATTTTGTTTTAGGTTGTACTATGTTTACGTTTTTTTTAAGTAATTGCGTTTTTTTAATTTATATATTCATATTTGCATTTTGAATGTAATATGTCAATTAAATGCACTAAATGGGTTCAAATTTTATTTTCATTTTTCTAAATAGGAAACAGCTTAGTTGTTCATTTTAAGAGACCTGTCTTATTTCCTCTTGCATGTTTAGTATTCCTCTTTAATAAAAAAAAAAAGTACTTTATCCGATCACTCGATGGAATAATCGCTAGAATACTCGATTACTAAAATAATCGATAGCTGCAGCCCTAGATGTTTGTGCCCTTTCGTTCCAGTGAAGGACAATTCTAATGCCACAACACAAAAAGGCAGTTTAGACGATGGTGTGCTTCAGACTTTGTGGCAACAGTTTAGAAAAAGCTCACTAATAGCTGTGATAGTCGGCTGTCCACATACTTCTGGTCACACACACCGTGTAGCGAATCGTACACAGAATGCATCCACATGTCGGTGTATGGTGATTTTGGTTATTACACTTGTTACTAAATGATTATTTTTTGTGTATTTCGCGCATGCGCACAGCTGTTCACCGAACGCTGACCCGCGAGTGCGCGCCGGATTAAGCGCGTGCGTGTCCTCGGTGTGGCGTAGCGGCGCTTTACTCGGGCCGGAACAGCTACATTACAGTAAAACGACCAAGAATTATTATTCTAAAAAGAAATAATACAACCACAAGCTCCTCACGGCCGAGACGAAGGTGAGTAAGCGGATTTCTGACACGAAAAATAACTGTCATTTAAAAACACTTTGGGAAATGCATGAAATTGTTTGAAGCAGGAGCGTTAGAGGCTGAAGCTGTCCGGCTCGGCCCACTCACTGCCCACTCACTGCCCAGACACATCGATGCTCTTTTATTTGGATTCAGATTTCTTCGATGTAAGATTAATTAGTCTTTTAGAGAACGCAGCGGCTAGTGCAGGAAATGACGCACACTAGATCCTCTGTTTATTGGAAGTAGCTTCAGGTGAGGCGCATGGATGTCTGGGTAAAGGGATGAGCTTGCTCCATACTTTGAAAATCAAAAGGATTTATCTTTTACAGCGATCGTGTCAGCTGCTAACTTATTGCTTTGTGAATCATGTGTTTAGCTGTAACTTTCTGCACATATCAATGATGCACAACATACCTTGCAGTAAAAACTTTGCATGGGGTCACAGAAATGGTGCAACTTTACTTGGATTTATTAAAACTCCGTATAACTAACTGGTAAACGTTTCATTCAGAACAATCAAATAACGTAAATGCATTATTTGTTTAGTTTGCAGTCATACCGTTGATCTAAATTTTATATATATATATATATATATATATATATATATATATATATATATATATATATATATATATATATATATATAATTATCCACAATAATGATTCATTGTGTTGTGTCCATATGTTTTACACGTATAGTGAGGGGCGTGGCTTTGTAGTATGGGGCTCTTTGGGTGAAAGGACACTGTTCCTTCCTGTGTTCAAGTCAAAGTTTGGGGTCTCACTTGCTCTTGATTTTCCTCTGAAGCATGGACTACAGGAAAGACCTTTACATGAAAGATACTCCCTTTCCTGCAAAACAAAGAAACAAACAAAAAAAATTATTCTTAAACACTTCTAATCAATAATCATTCAATCAGTTCAAACTCTTAATTCAGACTTTTTCATAAGCACCCAGCTTCAACAGTTATAATCTGTCAGAGATGCTTCATGACCAATATGCAGTTTCTCCCCCAATTTTATTCTGGGCTAGGACAACTTAAAAAATGCTTAAGAACAGTTTTTGGCCAAAGATTTCTACATCGTTTTATGAAATCTACTTAAAACAGTTTCACATTGGGCACCAGGTCAGTTTGACCCAAAGAGCTACTTTTACACAATTGTACAGTTGAACATTGCTGAAGTTTGTGATTAAACACAAATCATACAAATGAATGATTTCTCCTCCACATTTATTACTAATGTAATAATGGGGGGCACGGTGGCTTAGTGGTTAGCACGTTTGCCTCACACCTCCAGGGTTGGGGGTTTGATTCCCGCCTCCGCCGTGTGTGTGGAGTTTGCATGTTCTCCCCGTGCCTCGGGGGTTTCCTCCCCCAGTCCAAAGACATGCATGGTAGGTTGATTGGCGTCTCTAAATTGTCCGTAGTGTGTGATTGCGTGAGTGAATGAGAGTGTGTGTGTGCCCTGCGATGGGTTGGCACTCCGTCCAGGGTGTATCCTGCCTTGATGCCCTATGACGCCTGAGATAGGCACAGGCTCCCCGTGACCCGAGTGTAGTTCGGATAAGCGGCAGACAATGAATGAAAGAATGAATAGTTTATAGGCATAGTTTATAGGTGAGTGACCAAACTGGGTGGAAAACTAGGGGAACAAATCACATGTCAAGCAGGGAGATTAATAGCACTGATAGTTGTAGCATTCAACTTTAAGCCAGTAAAACTTCCTAAGCTGTACCACTGGATATGGTTTATTTTTGTTTGAAGTGTCTCTTTGCTGTCGTAAATTGTGGACTTTTATTAATAAGTAAAAGAAAAGCAAACAAACAGAATTGATCAACTCTGAGGTATGCTAGCATTAGAAGAAGTTGCTTTCGGCTGCTCCCTGTTCGGGGTCGCCACAGCGGACCAACTGGTCCGCACAACAACTTGGCAAATGTTTTACGCCGGATGCCCTTCCTGACGCAACCCTCCCATTTTTCCGGGCTTGGGACCGGCACTGCATCCAGTGGTTGGGGCATTGGCTGGAATCGAACCCGGGCCTTTCGCATGATAGGCGAGTAACCTACCACTGAGCCTATGCTAGCATTAACTATTAGCATTAACTATTTTGTATCTTACTTAGGAGCATATTCAGTAGTTTTCTGGATTGCTTCCTCATAATAAAACAAGTTCGTTGATTCATCTTTAGTGATTCATCTTTAGTCCATAGCAATTGTTTTTTTCCATACAAACCTTTTATAATGACTCCCATGACCTTATTAGGGGAAATCTCTTTGCTTTGTATACAAAGTACACACTGATTCCTCTCAAGGTTTCTTCCTCGTATCATCTCAGGGAGTTTTTCCTTGGCACCGTCACCTCAGGCTTGCTGATTTGGGATAAAATAGTAACTTAACTTTAAACTTTGTTTTTTTTTCCCCGTTTCTATACATCTGTAAAGCCGAGACAATGTCCATTGTTAAACGCGCTCTACAGATAAATTGAATTGAACGAGTCTACAGGTTTACTTCCTGTATACAGGTTTATTTCAAATGCAACAAAATGTGTTTCCCAATTTGTTTAATGTTACTCCCTTGAGAAAAGAGGGTGCTATTATTATATTATTGATCAAATAAATATTAGTCATTTCACTTAACACTGTCCCAGACTGTACAGATGTCTGTGTATGGTCTGTGAGGAAATACACGGAATACTGTTGCTTCCTTGAAAGCACATGTTCGGAATACTGACAACGAATCCTCATGTGGCCAACACAAACAAGAAAGAAAGAGTAGCCATTGAGGTATTCAGAGAAATCTCCTAAAAAAAATTCAAATGTAACTGTATTCAGAATAATGTCCTTGAAAATGTATCATGGACTGAATCCAGATTCCTGAATGTTGTATTCTGAGTTTGTTACTTTGGATTGTGATACACAACTACACCCAAGTGCACAACAGCGAAAGGGTGTCATGGGGGTGTGATGAACAGTTCTTTCCAGTGCAGCAACTAAAATCTTACCCATATCTATCTGAAACTCTACTTTTTTAACATTTCTGGCATTTGGCAGACACTCTTATCCAGAGTGACATTATCCTATTTTTATACAACTGAGCAATTGAGGGTTAAGGGCCTTGCTCAAGGGCCCAGCAGTGACAGCTTGGTGAACATGGGATTTGAACTCCCAAACTGCCAATAGTCCAATGTCTTAGCTACCACATCCCCTGCTTTTTCCTCTGTTATGTTAGTCCCAAGTGGGCATGGTGGCTTGGTGGTTCGCACGTTTGCCTCACACCTCCAGGGTTGCGGGTTCGTTTCCCGCCTCCGCCGTGTGTGTGGAGTTTGCATGTTCTCCCCGTGCCTCGGGGGGGTTTCCCCCGGTCCAAAGACATGCATTGTAGGTTGATTGGCATCTCTAAATTGTCCGTAGTGTGTGATTGCGTGAGTGAATGAGAGTGTGTGTGTGTGTGCCCTGCGATGGGTTGGCACTCCATCCAGGTTGTATCCTGCCTTGATGCCCAATGACGCCTGAGGCTCCCCGTGACCCGAGAATAGATCGGATAAGCGGTAGACAATGAATGAATGAATGTTAGTCCCATCACTCACCCAAGTGCCTACTAAATAGGATCGCATTGTATTTCATTGAACATACGTCCAGATTTACTCGGGATTACTCCTATTCCAGGTTTCAACACTTAGCCACTATTTCTGTGGCATCAGGACATTGTTGAAGGAGACAAGTTTAAGATCTGATCTATTAGAGAACGATAAGTGAAGCAGTTTGAAGTAGTTTCTAGAGCAGATTGCTTTTCCTGGGTACAGCACTGTAATATTTCATCGACCCCCTGGTCATTTGGGTTTTGGAGATAATTGGCTTTCTGGAAATAATGGCCTCACACTATGAGAGAAATCTGATTGATCTCTGAAGGCTTCTTGTGGAAGAGACATTAGCAGAGTAGAAGTTATTCCTGAAAGAAAACATCTGAATTATGAAGACTTATTTTTTTTAACGTTATAGTTTGGAGAGAGATTTGACTGCATTTCATTGGCCCTGACCTTGTACTTTGTGCAATCACAAAATTTAATCTAATCTTGATGTCCCTCAGTCATACTTGTATGAGAATATATACTTCTAGGCTTTATAACGTCTTTTAAATTTTCCTCTGAGGGGTGTGTGGAAGCATGTCACTCATGGAGACAGAGGCCAACTCTGTAGATCTACACAGTTAGCAATACAAATAGACTGCCTATGCTCCTATAGACAGCTGTTATGTAACTTTTGGTACCATATTCTGCTCTGTGGTTATGTAGTGTTCTGTTTTTAGAGGTAGACGTTGACCTACATGCTATACTATTTGTTCTTTATTGGACAGCTTATTGCTGTATGTTCTATTTTTAGGGCTACGTAAGGTAAGATACATTCCATGAAAAGAAAGGGTTTTTTTTGGAAGCACAAACTTTTGAATGGTGCTGTGTGTGTCGCTGTGTGTGTGTGCCTGTGTGTCGCTGTGTGTGTGTGTCTGTGTGCCTGTGTGTCGCTGTGTGTGTTGCTGTGTTTGAGTTTGTGTCGTGTTGCTGTGTACGTGTTTGTCACTGTGTGAGCGTGTGTCTGCGTATGTGTCGTGTTGCTGTGTATGTGTGTGTCGCTGTGTGTATCGCTGTGTGCGTGTGTGTGGTGTTAGTGTACCATATGTTGATACTCCAGTTTCTCAGTGAGGTACATTTTTATTGTCATCCTCTGTTGGTGTAACATGATAAAGTAAAAAAGATACAAAATGCTACAGGCAGTGCAAAGAACGTAACCAACAGTTAGAGTACAAATAATCCAGAGGAAAATAGATGTAAATGAAAGTGCATTATGCGGTACAGAGCATGACAGGATATACAGAAAGCAACAGGAATTTTTAAATTTTACGTGAAGCTCATCTGGTGTACATGGTCGAAGATATAGGCTTAGCAGAATTCACATTTGTTCAAATGAGCGTGTCTCCCTGACCGTGTCTCTCTGAGTGTAACCCCTTGACCATGACTCCCTGGGCGTGACTCCCTGGGCGTGACTCCCTGGGCGTGACTCCCTGGGTATGTCTCCCTGGGTATGTCTCCCTGGGTGTAACCCCTTGAGTATGACTCCTGAGTCTAATGCCTGAATATGACTCCCTGAATATGACTCCCTGAGTATAAGACAAGAAGAGTGACTGTGTCTTACAGCATCCACAAAACAACTCATGTTAACTCATGTCATTTGTTGAATGTTTTAAGGGCATTGGTGGCTCAGTGGTAGGTTTCTTGCCTATCATGCGGAAGGCCCGGGTTTGATTCCCAGCCAATGCCTCAACCCCAGCCACTGGATGCAGTGCCGGTCCCAAGCCCGGAAAAATGGGAGGGTTGCGTAAAACATTTGCCAAGTTGTTGTCCGGACCAGTTGGTCCGCTGTGGCGACTCCAAACAGGGAGCAGCCGAAAGCTAGTCTGTTGAATATTTTAATCAATTCTTGACAAAAGTCAGTATTAAAATAACAAATATGACAACAGAGGACATTATTCAACTTCATGTTTCCTGTGTTCGGTCTGAGCTTGTGAAAAAAATGACTTTCATGCCTCATTAGCATAGAACAACATACAGGAACCCTTAAATCTTATAGAGCTTCCTTTGCTAGTTAAATTTATGGCATACTTGTATTACTGTGTATTTCTATTTTCTGTTTGTTTATTGGTTTTCATTATTTTTCCCCTCCCTGGGGAGGAGGTTGGTGTTATTGCCTCCTTCTTGGCCAAGTCACTCTTGTAAAAGAGATTTAATCTCGATGAGTTTTAAGTAATTAAGAACAAATTCTACAAGTACTAAGTAGAACAAATGTGTTGTGCAGACTTGGACGTCAGACTATTGGGTTAGATGAGCGAGTCTTCTGTGTAAAATATAGTATGCTTGTAATGCCCTGCTGAACCTTCTTTTGATAACAGCATGGATATATTTTTTTGGTTTCCTATTGGAAATGCCAGCGTATTAGGCAGCTCTACAGATTTAAACTATTTGGACCCCTAAAGTCATGTTTTTAATCTGAAGTTGTATATGATCCAATGCTGTGGGGTTTTTTTGCATTCCAATCTCATCCTCTGTCTCTGGATTCATTTCCTGCTCTACAATATCTGGTGATGTTTTTTTTCACTGTTGGTTCTACGATGATTTTGAAAATAAGTTATGTAAAGCGTGGCCTCAGTGAACCTCTACACAATGAATTGAAGCAGTGAGACATCAGTGTTACATCACACACATTAAATAACACAATTAGCCTTTTGTTATGCATCATTTCTAGAGTGGTGTGATGCTTTGTTTGATTTACAGTTGGTTGTTTTCCAGTACTGGTGTGTCCTGAAGTGTTAGAATGCCAATTCCAAGTGTTACCAAAATACCCAGTGTTGCAATTTGCCACAGATTACAATTTTTGGAAAATTTTTAACGAGTGATGTTGTGTTTTTGATCATTTTATAGTTACCTGGGACGACCGCAAAGGCAGCTTCATGCTTGTTATCACTTAGGTTGTGGTTCTGTATAACTATAAGCATTGATTCGTTTCTTAAAATCAGTAAAAATGTGCATCTTATATTACAGAGAAAACAGAAAGCACAAAGCCCTCTGTCCTGAAGCCTTAAATCACAACACATTTTTGAAATCTGTTTATTATTGGATAATTATTTTATTATGTGGAGTGACAAGTACTTGTAAATGAGCTGTTACTATACAAGCTGTTCTGTTATAGGAAATTAATCAACACCTGCTGACCAATCAGATTTGCTGTGGTGAGAGAAAACAAAATGCAAGCTGTCAAAGTAGAACGAACAATATATATATATATATATATATATATATATATATATATATATACACGTGTACGTACATACATATGTGAGTCTGTATAGTTTGTTGCTGTATGTATTTCTTTGTGGGTCTGTAAGAGTATTTGTGTGTGTACATGAGAGTACAGGCTGCTTTAATGTTACACACACGCTCTGATTAGCATTGTTACACAGATGGTGTGTGACAGTTTGCGATTAACTCGGGACAGAGCAGCTGGGAGAATGCCAGTGGGCTACAGCAATTGTGTGTGTGTGTGTGTGTGTCTGCCTGCTAGTCTGAGTCAGCCTTGTCTGAAAAATGGTTGGGTGGTTTTTTTTTTTTTTTTTTTTTTTTTTTTTTTAATATATATATACCTGGAAGCTTTCCTGTCATTCAGAAAAACTGGCAGATCCAGTTGGTCAAACTGGAGTTTAGAAAATTAGAAAGGTTTTAGGTATTTTGAGGTGACCTCCTTCTGGCTCCCAACTCCCAACAGAGGACTAAGAAGTTCACACACCCTTTTGTGACTTTTTCCATCCATGTGTGCCATTTAGAGTGCCTTGCATATGTATTCACTCCCTTTAACTATCTCACATTTTGTACTGTACTTTAAACTGAATTTTTTTTTTTTGGGAAAAAAAAAAGTGCATAAGTATTCACCCCTTTGTTGTGGAACCCTGTGACATCAGAAGTCACAAAACTTGAGTGAAGAGCCATGAGCTATCCAAACAAATCCAGGACAAAGTTTGTCTTTGAACCAAAGGCTTTGGTTGTAAACTAAATGTAAAACCTCACAAAGCATCCTTAAATCTACTATTAATAAATGAAAAGAATATGACACACCACAACTGCCTAGAGGATGCTATTCATCAAGAATAAGGATGCCTTACAGGTTAAGGTGTTCATAGACAATCCACACAGTGGCGATTCATATGAAATTTTGGCATTGTAGAGACCATCTGGAATTTTTACAATTTGTGTTACAGTGAAAGTGTCTGACCTCAAATCTTTTTCTCATGCAGGGATGGAGTTCCCTGTGGATGTGCTAGAAGCCACGAGTCACGGGGAGCTGGAACGCTCGGCTCATATCTCCATGAATGAGTTGCTTTACGCTGACCCTAACCACGCCCACTACTTCACACTGCCTAGTGGGAAGGAGGTAATACTGTTATATTTTTTCTTTACCTAGGCATCATACTATGCAGATTAGCCTATGATACGATTGTTTACCTGCATTATGCCGATCCTGGCCGATTTGTTTGTGTTATCTAGGCTTGTTTTGTCCGTCATGGCAAATCTTGTAAACTTTGTGAATTTACGAAATAAAAATTGCTTTACAGGAGGTAAATTTGGGAACAAATGTACGATGCATATTTATTTGGATATACATTCAGATTCAGTTTTTCAATTGTTTTTTATGTTGTAGCCTAATACTACTAAATGCTTTTGCAGAGCATTTTACAGGCTGGCAAATTTACTGGCATTTTTCCTGCTGCCAATAGCAAAATCTAAGGCTAGGACAGCAGACAGTTTTGTCTTGGTTGGCTTGATGCCAAAATATAAAGTACCCTAAACTGCTTGGCCGAAAACCAAACGTCTTAGGAATTCTAGGTTTGTGAAATGCTGGTCTGTTGCAAACTGCGGGGGAAAAAGTTATTGCTGAGTCAGCTTCTCACTGTAAGTACTGTAATGGTTGCAGGTTCAGATCAGCTTGCCCAGTGTGGGCTTTGTTCCTCTGTATGGAGCCAATCTTCAGCACAAAGTCCTGGCTCTGTTCACCCCACAGGACCAGCTCACAGGTTGGTCCCAACTTGGTTTTATTCACTTCTCTTGGATTAAAGAAATAGTTACGGTATATTTGCTAATAATAATTGAAGGTGAATTGTATTATTATAGAACAAAGAAACCTTTTCAATGAATGCAACAAGTAATATGGTGAAGATTTTAATAGTCAAAATACCTCAATAACCATTGAGGTACGGTTATAATGTCCGTAAACACACAGGATGTTCAGCAGTGTTCATGGTTATGTTCGGAAAGTAAAAATGACAGCAAACTTGTTGCTGTTTGGCTGAGGTCCTTCTAATTTGTTGACTTGTGTGAAGAGAAACTTTTACGATAGGAAGAATTTGCATATGTGTCACAAATAGTGGGACCATATTGTTTAGGTAGTCCTGTCACAAATGTGGACAAATCAGTAGCCCATCTGCTGGACCAAATAGACCGTGTTCTGGGGTTAAGTTTTAATATGTTTTTTTGTTTGTTTGTATTTTTGTAATGTGCTAAACCTTTATGGTGAAGGAAATTTGATGCTGTGCACTCAGCCCATCACAGTTCATAGTGAAATGTTGGTCAGCAATTTACTGGCCAACTGTTAAGGGCACAAGGTGCTGCCTCAGGGGTTTATTTAGGGGTATAATGATATTTTAAATTTAGTCTGTATTAATGCATTTAACTAAAACAACCAAAAATGGGTGTGTTTTGAATCAGTAAATTTAATTTGTCTTACTTTGTCACCACTTAGTCAATTAAATATCTTGTGCTCTTTTATTTTGCTTTATATACTGGAAACTGGAATGGTGAATTTGCTGAATACTTTACATGGTGTATTTCTGGGCTTCCTTAATTAATCAACATATTAATCCTTTGTCTCTTCTATATTCACTTTATTATGTCCTATTCTAGCTGTGGCTTTGTTTTTGGCCAATCGATGGTACTCTATGGAAGATATCCTCAAAACAGCAAACTCCAGGCGAGACGGCCTCATCAAGGTAGTACACAGCCTGCTTCCTTCTTTTCTTTCTTCCCCTGTTATTGGATTAATTTTCAGACTGTAAACATTGTTTAAATAATTTAGTCATATGGAACATCCTGTATGTATCGTGTGTAAGCGATGCCGAGATATAAATAGCGTTGTATGAAACAGTTCATTTTGAGTTGTTTGAGTCATTTGCATATGCAGATCTATGGATTCATTTTATCCTGTTGTGGTCCTAAACCACGAATGCAAACACACACACACACACGTTTTCTGTGGGCCTCCAAAGGACATAACACAGTGTCAGAGTGTGTTCTTCTAAACTCACCAAACAAATCAAATTTGCATGCCGACAGAATACATTATGTTGCAAATAAACCACATTGTTTTTGGTGTCAGCTTCAGCTGGTCATTTTTAAAGGTGTAGATTGTAATTTTTAAACATGCTTCTAGACCTGTAATAATTATATCAATTCAAGTATACCTCATACCAATGTGATATTCAGTGGAATGCACTATTTTCATTTCATTTTTTTTTTTTTAGCTTTATTTCTCTGGCCCAGGAATGATTTCCATTCCCAGACAGAACCTAGCTTTTCAGCTTAGCCTTTATTTTGTTAAAAGGCAACTGATGAGGAGAACAATAGTTGGTTTGTGTTTTTATTGTATTGGCAGTTCATGCTGCAGTCTTTAACTGTTGATATCTGTGAAAGAGCTACTTACATAAACTAATAAGGAGAGGGGCCTTATTTTATTTTATTTTGTTGATTCTGTTATTCATGCCTCATCCATCCATTAATCCATTCATCTATCTATTCTCTACACTGCTTATCCTACTGGGTTGTGGGAACCTGGAGCCTTTCCCAGAAGATTTGGGGCACAAGGCAGGGTATACCCTAGACAGAATGCCAGTCTATCACAAGGCACACACACACACACACGCACCACAGACAATTGGACTGGTGAGGAAACCCCTGAGGCACAGGGAGAACATGCAAGCTCCACTCACACACATCAAACCCCCAACCCTGGAGGTGTGAGGGAAACGTGCTAACCACCAAGCCCCCATCCATGGTGCATTCTAAACTAATTCAGTCTAAAAATGAATCTAAAGTTGAAAGACATTTCTGGATGTCTTTCATGCATTCGAGCTACAAAGTGGAGAGAAAAAAACATGCCTCTGTGTTCCTCTTTTGTTATAAACAAACTAGCTGTCTGTGACGAGTGATGTACACTATATGGCCAAAAGTATGTGAATATCAGTGGCGGACCGTCAGGGCCTGCAAGGCCTTCTCTGCTGGCCTAAAAAAATATCTGAATCACAAACTGATGTTAATTATATTTTGTCCATGAATACTTATTAAATAATTCCAAATGGTCTGTCAGCTACCTTTCATAGCTTTTCCGATGGTTGCGCTGCTTCTAGACATGTATTTTCGTATTAAAGCATTTAACCAATCACATTTCAGCCATCATTTGTTGCCAGGCAGGGTCAAAGTCAAAGAAGTCTGCCCGGAGGCTTTCACAATCCATTCTGCAGGCCCTCTAACACAAAATAAATGTCGATGAAACTTTTACTTCAGCCAATCAGATTTTGAGTTGGTGTCACTAGGGCCCTCTAGCAGGCGTACGGCAACGTCACCGTATTCAGACCCGTTGATTGGATAGGATCGTGTAATAGCTATTTTGTTTTTGAGGAAAGAGAGGAGGATGGATTTTGTTTACAAATAATCCAAATTTTTGGTGAGTAAAACGTTGCGATTTTCCTAAATAATATTACAAGTTTATGAGGTTATTATTGATGTTTTTTATGTGTGTCGCGGCTGTAGCTGCAGTAGGAGGAGACTTGTTCACCCCTGGTTTGTCTATTCAATATTGTGGCTAATTTATTGTGGCTACAGGAGTTATCTATCTGCGATGCAACGGCTCTTTATACTGTATTTCTGCATATTAAGATGGTTTTTATAACCATAAATTGGTTTTTGAGGGGCGGGTTGATTCAGACGGAGCGCTACTGAAGGCCTAGGTGTGAAATGCACGGTCCGCAACTGGTGAATATAGATTTCAGGTCTGCAAATCCAGCATTTGTCAGGTTGTTAAAAGTTACTCTCAAATATCTTGAGCTGAAATGTTGGACATATGTTTGATTATACAGTTGTGCCGAAGATCTCGGTGGAATTTGCATACCCTTTTGTTTCAAGAGCCTGTTTGTTAATTCTTATTTATTCATTGTTCCTGTGCTACCTCCTAGGTGAGATCTGTGGGGGAGAGGATCGTCCTGTACGTGTTGAACCGCATTGTTTATCGCACTAATGAAATGGGAAGTGCAGAGATGCCATTCCTGTGCCACGGTGAAAACGACTATGCCAAAATCCTCTGGAAGAATGGCCAAGCTGTGGGCTTCTACTCAGTCAAACCAAAGGGTCTGTTTACCCTCTTAAAATCTGCAGCTGATTATTCAGTATGTTATACACTAAAGCCACTCTGTGTAGTATGAACACTGATGTAAAGCATTGCATAATGTAAACACAGGACACACTTATGTGGGTGGGAATGTTGATTAATCAGAGAAGTTAGAGCAGAATATATAAGCTAGGTTGTGCTGACTGGAAGGATATGGCAGCTCAAATAATTACTCTTTACAACAGTGGTGAGCAGAAAAGCATCTCAGAAAACACAACAGGTCAAACCTTAGGGTGGTGGGCTATAACGGCAGAGGACTACGTCAAGTTCTGCTCCTGTCAGGATCCCCATGCTACAGTGTGTGCAGGATCACTAAACCTAGACAGTTGAAGTTGAAGCTGAATCACGATTTCTGCAGCATGCAGACAGAAATCAGCATCAACTGCATGAATCCATGAATCTCTCTTGCTTTGTTTCAACAGTTCAGACTGGTGGTGGTGGTGGTGGTGGTGGTGGTAATGGTGTTAGGGAATCTTTTCTTGGTACACATTGGGAACACATATCGAGCATCGTTTGAATTGCACAGACTGACTATTGTTGCTTACCACAAACATCCCTTTATGGCCACAATGTACGCGTTCCTGCATGATACAGCTCCTTCCTGCATGATACGGCGCTATAGGTCATCTCCAAACACTACATCAGTGGCCAGAACTAAACCCAAGGTCACATGAGATTAACAGAACCAAGGATTCAGATGACTTCAGAGACAGAAATCTGTTTTAATAAACATAAAAAACCCCCCGAAATATATGTTGTCATGTTTCAGTCAGTCAGTCATTTATTTCTTTATTGTGCCTTCTGCAGGTAGTGTTTGTAATAACTCTTTGGGTCAGTGCTACTTCCTCCCCGTCATGGACTCAATATTTGTGAGGAAAGCTCACCGGGGAAAAGGCTATGCGTTGCAGATGCTGGAGGATTTTGTGGATTCTTTTAATGAGGATGAACTTGGCCTGAAGTATCCTTTGTCTCCAGCTATGACAAATGGTAAGAATTTTTTTGCTGAATAGTTCGTTTTTGGAATTATATTGGCTTCAAGTTGAATATATAAGTTAAATAAAAGACCCAGAATGGTTTTTGCATCATTCTGTGTAAACTCTAGAGACGGTTGTGTGTAAAAAAAAAAAAAAAAAAATCCCAGGAGATCTACAATTTCTGAAATACTCAGACCAGCCTGTACCAACAACAATGCCACGGTTAAAGATCTCACGGAGAATTTATTATTATTATTTAAAATTATTTCATCCCTGCAGGTATGAAATTTTTTTTTGTATAAATTCAACAGTAATAAACATTTAGGGAATTTTCCCTTCAATATCCTTCTAATTTCTGGCTCTGGGTATAGAACTAAAAATAGCTTTGAGACAAATGTTTGTGTTTTTACTTTAGACAGTGGAGTGTAGAGGGTATTGATGAAATTAAGATGTAGCGTATATATAATCATTAACATAAAATCAGGATATATGTAGTACATACTGGGATCTTCATGTATGTCAAGATATGATTGTGCCAATTGGGCAGAGCTTAAAAAGTTTTTATTAATTATGCCAGCTTTCAGATATTGCACTGTTTGTGAGTGGACAACGATGATATTTTTCTGTTAAACGACATTTTACTATTGGTACAGGTTAAAAGAAAACATGTTATAAATGTGGTTTATGCACAAGATATTGACAAAATTCTAGTGTCTTTTTTTTTTTTTATTAGCTAAACATAATGAACATCCAGGAGACCAAAACAAAAAAACACCCTTTTATTTTCTAATCTCTAGACCATTGGACTTGTCTTTGTATCTGCAGTGTGTAGGCATTATCTGGACCGTTACCCGGCTGATGTAGACCTGTTATGGGAGGTAGAGAGTGTCGGTGGCCCTTACCAGAGGACAAGAGTGGCTCATAAACTCCGCTCTAAACCACTGAACGGTAAATACTTTGATCCAACCCATCAGTTCAGCTACTTGGTTTCACAGTCAGATTAGTTACTGCAACTGTTAGCCTAAACATTATCATATACAAATGGTTAAAGTTTCTAGTTTTGATTAAAAAAATAAAATAAAAAATTCCGTCTAATTAAAGATGTAATAGAAAAGTGGATAGAACTGTATAACTGTTTATATTTATATATATATATATATATATATATATATATATATATATATATATATATATATATATATATATACATACACACACACACACACACACACACACACACACACACACACATATATAATATGTGTGTTTGTGTGTGTGTGTGTGTATGTTTGTTTTTTTGCTATTTACAGATGTGGATTTAATTTAGTAATTCATTTAAGCTGCTATGTTTGATTAGTTAACAAAAAGCAAACACTAGTTTGCTAGCAAGTTGGCTAAGCTAGCTAAACTGGTCTTTTAGGGGGGTGTTGATTTAGCTAACAACCTTAGCACTGCTGTCTTTTTAATCCATTAAATTTATCTTCACTGAAACATAACAGGATTTATTCACAGCTGTCATCAACATCTTTATAGTTAAGATGATTTGCTAAAGCTGTGAGTGTGTCACAGGCAGTTTTTCTTCTTGGCACTGGACATTGTTGTGTTTCTTGTCTGTTTTTAAACACCAGATTCAACAAACTAATGCCTTGCTAATTATCTAACAAGTAGAAAGCTGACAAAACACTGAACTGTTCACTGCAGGAGGTGTAGCATCGGGTGTGTGAATATTAGCGTTGAAGCTAATGGTGTGGACTTTATGGTGTCGTTTCTCCATGTAGATAGGAATATGTAGCTCTAGGCATGTGATTGCACTGATTAGTCATTTTATTTTTAAGCCAATCTCAAAGCAGATTCTTTCTGTGCTCAAATCTCAAACCCATCAAAATCATCATCCGTACTGTGTAGCACAAATATGAATGTAATTGACTGACACAATCATAATTGCTTCAATTAGTTTTTATTTGATTACATTAATTTGTTACTTGGCGGCACGGTGACTTAGGGGTTAGCACGTTCGCCTCATACCTCCAGCGTCCTGGGGACGTCCAGCATGTGTGGAGTTTACATGTTCTGCATGTGCTAATGAGTTGTTAATGGTACTTAGCAAGTACCATTAATGGTACAATGCTACTTGTTAATGTATATTTATGCTTTGTAATGAAGTAGATACTCATAAAGGTGGCCATGGCGATGGAAGTGGGCAAAATGGAGATGTTGTGGAGGACGAGGTGGAAGAATCAGAGGAGACCTGTCTTAACATTACAGTACGTTTCTTTCTTTCTTTCTTTCTTTCTTTCTTTCTTTCTTTCTTGCTTTCTTGCTTTCTTTCTTGCTTTCTTTCTTGCTTTCTTGCTGTTCAGAACTTGACTTATACTCAGAACTTATGGAATGTGTTTAATAAAAACCTGAGTAACTCAAAGCGTTTTTAAAACTTCCCCTCTCCTTTTGACTTTATTCTTTTATAATATGGATAGTCATGAAAAAGCATTTCACTGCATGCCATATTGTGTATGTGACCAAAAAAAAAAATTGAAATATTATTGTACACATTTAAATAATTAGCCTAATATTTCAACTGCTACGTTCATAAACCGAATCTATGTTGAGTTAGGTTCATATAATTTATATTACATTTAAAGATGTCCTTAGCTGCACAGGAATTTCAGAGCCTCTGATTTACAACATACACCACATAAATCCAAGGATTAATGTGAATCTGATGAAAAACTTCCTAAACTACTAATAAGTGATAGAATATAAAGATCAGCAATGACCTCTGGGGATAGAGAGAGATGTTTTTATGAATATACATGCCTTTTTATTTAGCATATTCCAGCTCATCTTGTCTGTTTGTTTTCCCACAGGAGGAAGTTATTGTGGTCAACAAGCATCATAAAGTAACTGAAGGTATGTAGATACCATGGAGTTCGGTGGTTTGCACAAGTATTTACCCCTTGATCATTTTTGTAGTGTTATGTTCTGGAACTGAAAAAGAATTTATTGGGATTTTACGCCACAAATTGACCCAAAATAATAATATTGAGTTATTGAAGTATGATTGCATTCTGCATTATATGAGCATTTAATTATGCATGTTAATTATGCACCAGAGCTTCTAATCTGCAAAACCCATAAAGTTTAAATGTATAGATATCTCTGGATCACAATGCCTGACATACATTATAGGTTATACAGTCACACAACTACAAACCACAAATGTAACCATTTAAAAAAAGCTTTGCCGTTGCTTTTAGGTAATGTAGCCCAGCTGAAACATACAGTGCCCAAGAACGTGGTCGTGAAAAGCACTCTACTTAAATTTTTTGGTAGAATTTATAAATTAAATTTTAAGATATTGTGAGCCAGGAGTACTACTTTTATTGTAGTACTTTTTATGCATATAAAAATGCACATAGTTTTGCATTGTTTATGATTCAGAAAAGTCTTCAGTCAAATTCTGTTTGGAAGATCGAACTGAATCATTGAACCGAATCATTACAGGAGTGTATTGTTAGACCCCTTGCATTCATTCCTTCTTTGTGTCTCTGCCTACCAGGTCATTGACTTTAAGTTCATTTCAGTTTCAGGTTGTAAACCTACAAAATGTGGAAAAGTTAAATGTTTTTGAATACTTTTACAAGGCACTGTACATGTTTGTATGGAATTTAAATGCTCTCTCTTGCTCTTTCTTTTTCTCTGCAGGGTTAGACACACCAATCTCCACACGCACCCGGAGCAGTGAGCACAGGAGGAAGAAGCGAGTCCGTGACGAAGAGGAGGCAGTGAGGCTGGAGAGCCGGTCAGAAAAAATCAACAGGTCTTTAACTTTCATCAATTAAAAAAAAGCTTCATCCCCTCTTCTTTCTGTACTTCTTTTAAACTCTTTTCAGGGGCAGGTATTTGCAAAATTGGTATTTTCTTTCTAGTACTGGCCAACTAAAAATAAACAGACATAAGATTTTTATATATATTTTTTACGATGTCTTGCTGAGGCACTTGATGTGCACATGAATTAACAAATTAAACTGTGATAAGTTTAGCCATATACTTCTGATCTTCAATAAAGTTTACCATCTCCTCTATAAATCCTTGTGCATTCCCACTGCACAGTACAGCATAGGGAAAAGGCCATGCATGGATACAGTTAACTCCAGAATTATTAGCACCCTTAGTAAAGATGGGAATGAGTTTGCAGTTAATTAGCTTAATAACCTTTAGAAATTCCTATAAACAAAATTTACCTAAACATTTATATTTAAATTTTAAGCAGGCATCCATGATTTCTTTTTTCATTAGGGTTTAAAAGTAAGGAAATAGAAAGCCAAAAATCCTTTATATACAAATAAAGAACTTAAATTAGCCAAAATGCAAGAAATGCCCTTATATGTCATATGCCAAGCTCTGTATCTGCCTCAAAGAGAATTAAAAATATTTTTCCACCAAATACAGTAAGGTGGGTGATTAGCAAGCTGATAATTTGTCCATGGATAGCTACGACGGCTAGAGATCTGCAGAAGCTTGTTTAGATTGTGAAGGTGAGTCTGATGAATATCAGTGTTGTGAGATTTGTGGATCTGATTGAGGTGAATGTGTGATCACAGGATGGAGATAACAGGAGAGGAGAAGGGATTCATCCCTACTGATGGTGTGGTAGCTGAATCAGTGCCTGAGACTCCTACTGAGACCCCGGTACCACACACACATAGAGTAAGCTTTTTTCAGAATAGCCAGCAGAAATATTGTCACTTGGTCTTTGTCTAATATTCACCTGACCAGTTTTGTTTTTCAACTGACCAGTCTTTCTTGGCTGAGGTGGTTGTTTGCTGTTGTAGCCAATCAGCTTCAGTGTTTCAAGTGCTGTGTGTATTCTAATGCTTTTCTGTTCACCATGGTTGTTAAGAGTAGTTATTTGAGTTACCATAACCTTCCTGAGCCAGTCTCCTCTCTTGTATGAAAATCCCAGGACATGAAGTTACAGAAATACTCATACCAGCCCACCTGGCACCAACAACCAGGCCACAGTTTAAGTCAACTGTGATCGTATTCTGATGTTTGATGTGAAAACTGAATCTGCATGATTGTATATATGTATTGCACTGTTGCTATATGATGAGCTGACAGGAAGGCTGTGGTAACTCAAAAAAAACCTGCTCTTTATAAACATGGTGAGCAGAAAAGCCACTCAGAAAGCACAACACATAAAATATAGAAGCCACAGGGAAAATGCATGATTTTGCTTTATATGCTTAGAACATTTGACGTTTATTGAGATAATCAGTTTTTAGTCATGTTGGGCTTTTAATATAATGATCAGACTTCTTATTTGTTTTCGGACATCACTCAATATTGTTGCAGTTGAAGCAGAACCTGTACATTAATGACCGACAAGGAATTTTCTTATACCCCTGCACACCCTGTTTCTCTGTACTGAAGACTGTGGAAGTCAACTGCAAGCAGGCTGAAGATAAGCAGGAGGTTAAGGAGGTCGCAGAAGAGGAGGATGAATCCGCTATCCAGAACGGCTCTGGCAGCGAGGAAGGAGAAGGGATGGAGGTTGAACAGGTGGCTGAGGAACGCGAAGCTCCTGTACAAAAGGTTGAACATACACAAGAATTATCTTAATACACAGTATTCATTGCTGCTATGTTTGAAATGCTGTAAACTTTTGACTTATACGTGACAACTTCTATGTGTCATCATAGAAACCTTAATGTTCTTATAACAGTGCATAATGAAACCTTGAAAATTCTGTTAACAATTAGATTAAAATCTGTCTCTCCTCTATAGGATGACATTCAGACTGTGGACACTCTGGAGGAGCAAGCTGCAGAACGACAGGAAGCACATGCTGCTACTGAGGATAACCAAGAAATGGAAGTAGATCCTGTGTCTCATCTGCAACATATCGAGGAAGATTCTCCTGTAGCTGAGAAGAATGGGGTTGCTATAAAGGTACAGAAAGACACAACAGCAGCTCCTGCTGATAAGAAACAGGACGTTGCTCCTGCAGATGAAGAGAAACAAAAAGTAGCTCCTGCTGCTCAGGAGGAACAAGAAGTAGCCCATGCAACTCAGGAGAAACAGGAAGCAGCTCCTGTCCCGGAGGAGAAACAAGAACTATCTCCTGCAAATATGGAAGAAGTAGTAGCTTCTATATCTGAAGAGGAACAGGAAGGGGCTGCAACTGAGAAGGAAGACGTAGTAACTGCTGTAGCTGAGGAGGAACAGGAAGAAGCTCCTGCAGCTAAAGGGAAACAAGATGAAGTGGCTGTAGCTGTGGAGGAACAGGAAGGTGCTTCTTCAGTTGAGGAGGTACAGGATGTAGCTCCAGAAGCTGCAAAAAACGAAGTAGATCCTGCAGTTGAGGAGGAACAGGAAGTAGCTCCTGAACTAGAGGAAATCGAAGATAATGAAATCGAAGATAATGAAGTGGATCCTGAAGTTGAGAAACAGGAAGGAGATCCTCCCACCGACGAGACGTCTTCTTCATTTTCCACTGATTCTGAGGAAATACAAGGACAAGAGGAGGCTGTGGATGTAGTGGATGATATTGAAGTGACTGGCATATCTGATCAGTCTTCTAAAAAAGAGGAGAGACAGCCTTCTGGAGAGAACCAAAGCAACACACCGATGCTTGAGGAAGAGGAGGCAGCTCAGAAGGAGGACGAGACAGATGAAGAGGGAGAGGTAGAGGGAAAAAATGTGAAAGAAGCTTCTGATACTTCAAGGGTTCTTCGGGGAGCAAGAACCAAAACGATGCCTCCAACCTCCAAACGCAGCTCCAAGAGACTGATCAAGATTACACTGGAGGATGAAGAGGAAGAACAAGGAGAGGTGAAAGTGGTGGAAGAAGACAAGGGAATGAGCACAGAGGAAGAAAAGGTGACTACAGAGGAGGAGGCAGAGCACAGTTCAGAGGAGGAGGAGCAAGTACAGGATCCACCAGTCATTGACAAGAGGGTGCTGAGGGGGAAAACCAAAGTGATTCAGACCACGCAGAGAACCCGAGGCAAGCGACGTGGCAAGATGTGAACATGCACACAGACACCACATACACACCACATACACACTTGCTCACTGAGTGTCACTTACAGTTGAATAACACACAAAATAGTCATTTGAAATGAAAGGTTCTAATACACAAAACAGCACAGAATAGCCACTAGTGAGGTTTAAAGCTCTTCTGTGTGTGTGTGTGTGTGTGTGTGTGTGTGTGCGTGCATGTGTGTGTGTAAGGTGTATATACAGTCTATATAAACACAGACATACACAACTGAGCTTAAACCTGATGGGATTTTATAGTGCTGGGTTTTTATATTGAGGTTCAGGGTTACTATGATTCTGTCTTCAAACTGTTCCTAAAGTTTTTGTTAACTCACTTTTTATTACTGAAACAGTAGGGGGGAAAAAAGCTATTTTGTATAAAATATTTCAGATCTTCCTGTCATTCCTATACAAAACAATCACTATTAAAGCCAATTTAGCATTTATGAATAATTCTTTGTACGACCGATGTCTTGTTTCAGTAATGTTTTTAAATAGCCCTCATCAACTTCCCTTCTCCGTCTCACCAAGGTTTAAGCTTGCACAATCAAGATTATGTTACGATGAACGAAATATTATGGCACATAAACTATGCCAGTAAATGCAACACTGCTTCTTTTATTCATTTGTCAGCTGTGTTAATTTCTTTCCATTTCCCCCCCCTTTAAAAGCCGAAGGAATGGCGAACTTTGGATTTTTGAGTCTATGAAGGATTCACAATAATAAATATAGACTTAAGCTTAAGTTCATTGTTTAAATGATTGTGCATTTTGCTTATACATGAGGACTGGTGAAGCGAAGTGAAAATGTAACCCCTTAATGATGCATATTACTCAGATGTGACAAATGTGTTGCAGTAATGTCATAATATTTTGTATTTCTATATCACTGGCCTTAGTGTGATTAAAAATAGTTATTTTGCTGCATCATATAACAAGAAATATTTTTTACCCTTTACCCTAGACATATTTTAAGTTTGTGTCTCTGTGTGAAATTATTTGTTTGTTCATTTTTCTTGCATTTACCACATGAGGGAGCTCTATGGTTAAAACACACACTCACACTCCATATTTTCCCACACACAACCCAATGGCATTTATAGTAGAAACTGTTCTCAGATGTCATCATGTGTTTGTCTGAACCTTGTGTTGGGTTTCTGTACCTTTCACCTCTGTTCCTTTACCTGCACTTATTGAATTGAATTATCTGTTGTTTGCATCTGAAACTCAATTTAGATTTCCAATATTGTAGCCAAGTAAACATTTCATCTCTGACACCCTTTTACTGTGAATCTATTTTTTTGTGATAATTTCTTTCCACATATTCCTGTACCATGATACTGATTTGTTTAAGCTGTGACTTTATTTCTGTAGAAAATAAATCATTCTTTATATACAGCAGATTTTGACACTTTTGGTTTATTCTGTATACTGGTTTCTGGATCCTTATTTATCCTGCCTTTATTATTCAAAGTTTTGATACACAAGTATACACTTATTAATTACATTATTTAAGATTTATTAAGATGGCAAATAAGAATCAGTGTAATATATTTCATTACATATTAGGGTTCAGGCTTTCACATATGTCGTATGTATACGTTGTGTGTGGGCTGTAATTACAAATTAGCTTGTATAGTCTGTCAGAAGTAATTCTGAAATCTGCCTGAACTTTACTTCTGAATGTCTGGATCATGGTCTTCGTGGTTATCACGGTTGCACGCCTTGTCTGTCTGTGTTTTCCCTGTGTTTCGGGGTTTTCTCTGGGAACTCTGGTTTCCTCCCACAGTCCAGAAATGAAGCTTTTATTCATTACATTTACATTACAGCACATTGAAATTCTTTTCTTCACACATCCCACCTTGTTAGGAAGTTGAGGTCAGAGCACAGGGTCAGCCATGATATAATGCCTCTAGAGGCCTTGCTCAAGGGCCCAGCAGTGGCAGCTTGCGGTGTTGGGGCTTAAGTCCCTGACCTTCTGATCAGTAACCCAGAGCCTTAACCATTGAACTGCCCTGGTTGATTGGCATCTCTTAATTTTTTTGTAGTTTATGTGTGTGATTGTACCCTGTGATAGGTTGGCACACTGTCCAGTGTGTCCCTCACCTTTTGCCCTACATCTCCTGGGATAGGCTCCAGGGTCCCCATGACCCTGTGTAAGACAAGCAGTACAGGAAAAAAAAAAAGAAGCTCCTCCATTATTGCAGGTTGTCCATCATATAAGGAGTCTGTGGTTGTAAGTTGTTGTGATTTTTCAGTGGTGATGGAAATGGTTCCTGGAAGTTCAAGCCCCGCCTCTTCACATAGCAGTTTGTCAGTTTCTGTCTGGACTTTTTTGACGTCTCCGAACCGTTTAAAATGTTTTACTGACCATCTGAAAACTCTTGAAATGTGCCCATGTGATAGTGATCTATGACTGATCTTTAAACCTTTGCAGAGAACCAGCTATGGGCTTCCCTGTGGATATGCTGAAAGCTATGAGCCACATGGAGCTAAAGTGCTCAGATGATAACTACATGAAAGAGCTGCTTTACAGTGCTCCTGACCATGCTCACTATTTCACACTGCCCAGTGGGGAGAAGGTAATACTGATCCAAAACATCACATTCACAGCTTGGCTAGGCAGACTGCTATTCTGATTAGTCTACAATATTCCCTGATAGTACACAAATGTTGTGCATTTTGCATCGCAGCAACTTTATTTGCTAATTCAAATAAAGATCACAATGTAATTTTTTAAATTATGATATTAGTGTGAATTTTTGTTGATCTCAGCATCCTAAATTACCCTATTTGCCTCCTGATATACGTCTCTATCTGTATCCTGATAGAGGACAACAATATCCTGACATTTCTGTCGGTTCTTCTTGGTAAGTCTTGCTACAGATTCACACAGACTGAACTATGGGATTAGACTTGGCCTGGACTGAGCTTTTTTAACATATTCATATCCACACAGGTATATTTTGCACACTATTGATATATATAATCAATGTCTTTGGGGTAAATACCTTTGAAATATGTTGTCTATGTTAAACCTCTTGCAAGCAATGGTAAAATCTTATAAGTCAAATAGAAAATACCAACCAAAAATACTAAGAACTTAAACTGTTTTCCCTAATACCAAAAATTTGTGTAGTTGGAATTCAAAGTTGGTAAACAGCTAGTCTGCATCTGGTTCAGATTCAGCTCAGTTTGTCCCCTGTGGACCATTTTCCTCTGTATGGAGTTGATTCCCAGTCCTGAGTCAACCCAGAAGACTAACACACAGCTCACAACCTATTCATCTTGTACTAAAGGCATCATTCACATATAATTTCAGTAATGACTGAGGAGATACCCGTTTTCAATTCAGTTGTATTCATTGTCAAGTCTCCTTGGTATAATTATAGCAAATTGTCTTTCGTTGTTAACTCGATTTTCCTTCAGTAAAATCAGATTTGTTGAATATCCCTTTATTTATTTTAGCAGCTTGAAGAATATGTAGATGGCACAAATTATGTTTTAGTGTTTCAAACCTGGGGGGGCACGGTGGCTTGGTGGTTAGCACGTTTTCCTCACACCTCCAGGGTTGGGGGTTTGATTTCCTCTTCCGCCATGTGTGTGGAGTTTGCATGTTCTCCCCGTGCCTCGGGGGTTTCCTCTGGGTACTCCGGTTTCCTCCCCCGGTCCAAAGACATGCATTGTAGGTTGATTGGCATCTCTAAATTGTCTGTAGTGTGTGATTGCGTGAGTGAATGAGAGTGTGTGTGTGCCCTGCGATGGGTTGGCACTCCATCCAGGGTGTATCCTGCCTTGATGCCCAATGACGCCTGAGATAAGCACAGGCTCCCCGTGACCCGAGAGTAGATCAGATAAGCAGTAGACAATGGATGAATGAATGTTTCAAACCTAAACCTTTGTTTGCTCTAACTCCTAAAATCTGTAGTTGATTATTCAGGATTTTTTTATTTTTTACACTAAAGCCACTCTTGTGTATTGTGAACACCCTCTAATAGAGGTGTGGAGTTTAGTCCTATACTATGATATAACTTCAACACAGGACACAAATTCATATTTTCATACTATTTTCATTCTTCATACTTGATCACATTTTAAGACAAAGAGATGTGACAATAAGTTGCAGTATTCATTCATTTATTCATTCATTCATATACTGCAGCCCCTGCATGGATTATTTGTAGCACATTTTCCCACAGAAATATCGACACTACCAAGGGAAAATTAAGTTAACCGCCCAAAAACAAAACATGTTGTGTCCCTGAATATCAGACAAGGATAATTTGAACTCCTCAGTCTATCTGGGTATTTGTTGACCATGTGGATTTCATTCATCCCAGCATGATAATGCAAGTGGTAGCTTAGTGTTTAAGGTGTTGGACTACTGAGCAGAAGGTTGTGACTTTGAATCCCTTGAGCAAGGATCTTAACCCTCTGTTGCTCAGTTGTATAAAAATGACATCTGGATAAGGGCATCTGCCAAATGCCAGAAATGTGACCGTCACAAACCACAGGTCTCAAGCTGTTTACATGAACATAACATGAAACCAGTGGACTTCCCCAGTAAACACACCTAACTTCTGAGCACTATAAGGTGTGGTAGATTGGACGATTTGCAGCATGAAAAGACAAATCAGCAGCAATGCTATGATGCAATCTTGTCAACATGGAAATGAAACTGATGTAAAGCGTTTCCAAAAACGGACCTTTTAGAATCTGTCACGCAAAGTACGTAGGCTTCTCTGAGAGCAAAGGAGATTACTTCTCAGTGTTTGTATGGTGAGCCTATTAACATGATGTATTGGAATACTTTCTACTGGTCAAGCTTTTATTATGATTCAAGATAATAATATTATCTGCTAATCCTTCATTGTCTACCGCTTATCCGATCTACACTCAGGTCACGGGGAGCCTGTGCCTATCTCAGGCGTCATTGGGCATCAAGGCAGGATACACCCTGGACGGAGTGCCAACCCATCACAGGGCACACACACACTCTCATAATCACACACACTACAGACAATTTAGAGATGCCAATCAACCTACAATGCATGTTTTTGGACCGGGGGAGGAAACCGGAGTACCCGGAGGAAACCCCCAAGGCACGGGGAGAACATGCAAACTCCTCACACACGGCGGAGGCGGGACTCAAACCCCCAACCCTGGAGGTGTGAGGCAAATGTGCTAACCACTATGCCACCGTGCACCCCTATTTGCTAATCATTTCTTCATAATTGCCTTGGAAAGAGATATTCTTTTATTCATTTCTTTATTGTGCCTCCTACAAGTGATGTTTGTAATAGTCATGGACTTCATTTATCCATGGACACCGGGGAAAAGACTATGGGCTGCAGATGCTGGAGGATTTTATAAATTCTATTAAAGAGAATGAGCTTGGCCCTGATGTACCCTTTGTCTTCAACTATGAGAAATGGTAATAGAGTATTTTTTATTTGAATAGTTTGATTTTGGGTTTATATTCATGCTTGGTTATTTCTAACAAGCAAACCACCTGGGAAAAAGATGCTGGCTGGAATATTGTGACCCAGACATGTTACTACAGATCTGTATAGTCTGAAATAACAGACCTGTGTACCTTTAGATTCTGTTCAGTGGTCTCTCTGGAAACAGCTCAGAGATATTGGTAAAGCATCTGCGATAAAAGATCTGTTTATCTGTTCAATGTTAGAATCTCTTTTGTGTTTAGCTGACCATGAATGAACAAGGGAGTTTCTGTATTCTTTCAAATCATGGAGTTTGTGACCTTGAGGAAGCTGCAGAGTTAGTGTGAATTGAACCGTTAGTTAAAATGTGTTTGAAAGAGGAAACCAGTTCTCCAGATATTTTTGTTGTTTTCACAGAAAATTGTTAGGAAAAAAAGCAAAGTCTTCTTCTTCTTTCGGCTTTTCCCTTCAGGGGTCGCCACAGCGAATCATCTCTCTCCACCTATCCCTATCTTCTGCATCCTCAACACTTGCACCCACTAGCTTCATATCCTCATTAATTCCATCCATATACCTCCTCTTTGGCCTTCCTCTTTGCCTCCTGCCTGGCAAACTTCTTCTTCTCCTTCTTTCCTGTGTAACTTGTCACTTGTATTGATTGTGTTTGACTCCATTTGAACAATAGCCTAATATTTGAATCATTGAATTACGCTGATAAAAGAACATAAATAACAAATAACATTTGTGTACCTCTGATTTACAGCATGAATATTAACGAATTACATTAACATTAACATTCATGCAACAGACTGTAAAGATGACGGCAAACTTAATTAAAACGTTTTCAAATGTGTTTATAGACTAGATGTTAATAAGCACTGGAATCTAAAGGTTAATAAAGTGACCTCTAGAGAAAAGCAGAATTGTCTTGATGAATATGTGTATTTTTCTATTGCCATTTATGTAGCTCTGAACGTGTAAGAACTTATAAATTATTGAACAGAACAACAGAACTCATATTGTGATTTATTTTCCCACAGAAGGAAATAGTTTTTGTCTACAGACATTGTACAGTAACCGATGGTATGCCGAGAGTCTGAAATCAATGTGTTACATGTATATCAAAACAAATACATATACACCTCGTACCTGATGCAGGGTTTTATAGTGCAGGATTTTTATGTTGATCTTTGGGGTTAGCTGTAACTTTGTATATAAAGCTTTTTGTGAACTCGCTTTTTAATACGTAATCAGAAAAAAAATGCATTATGTATAAAATATTTCAGATCTTTCCTATACAAAATGTTCACTATTAAACCCAATCCTGATTACTTTTCCATGTACAACCGACACTTTGTTTTAGTGCTTGTTGTAAAATACCCCGTCAACATTTCCTTGCTTTTTCCCCCAGGATTTAAACTTCCACATTCAGGATTATGTCATAATTAATGTTACGGCTTGAAGTTTGCTGTACAGGTTTTAATACATGCCTTGTAAACATACTCACGCATCCTTTGAACATTTCCACATGTTGTACTGTTAAAACCCGGAAAATAAAGTGGATTTAATTGGCACTGGTAAGGAAGTGAAGATGCCGGGAACAACATGAGCTAGCACGACAGATTTTTTCCTAGAATTTGTTAGTATCTTATATAAGAATAGACTGGTAGACATGTAGAAGAGAGTTGTAGTCAGGGATGGGTTCCCTATTGAGTCTGGTTCCTCTCAAGGTTTCTTCCTCTTACCATTTAAGTTGTTCCTTGCCACAGTCGCCAAGGCTTCCTCGCTATGGATTAGGGATTAATACAAATAAATTGAAATATAAGATCATTTTAATCTTGAACTTTTTGTCTACCATATATCTTGAACTTTTTATTCTATATGCCATATGTTCTGTAAAGCTGCTTCAGTCTCTACAATCCCAAAGAAATTCATCCCTCACTTGTTGTATTGAAGGTGATTGTGTCAAGGTCTGCTCAGAATTTTCCAATATAGTGCCTGCAAAGTCCACAGTATATTATAAACACCATTTTCATACTCATCGATCCATTCAGTGAGCCTTCATGCCTTGGAGATGGGGGTGGAGTCATTCTGGAGCAGACCACTCCCATCAGGTTGTCCCATCAGGACACCCACCATGCCAGCAGCCTAAAATCTGATCATTTTTTCTTTGTTACTAATTTGCATGGTTTTATTTCCTTTTTTCCTATTGTTAAAAGAAGTGCAAAAAACTTTTGGATGTAACTTTAAACAGAGTATGAAGAATTAACAAAAACATATATAGAGTTGTTTAATAAGTTAATTTCTTCAAAGATTGAGAATTTTGATTGCAGTGCTTTTGACATCATTTGCTAATTAATGCTAATAAATGTATAAAAATTAGAAGTTTATGAATGACTAAAGTTGAAATGGACCTGTTGCTCTCTGTAGTGTACTATGAAGGACATTTAAGGGGATTTAAGATACAGACAGTTAATAGAATAGTGATTTTTATGCAGTAGTATGCAGTTTATCAATAGCTTTTATTGGCTTAAATAAAATATGAATGAAAGTGCATTTATTTTAGGTCATGTTTGTTTACCTGACCCTGTACCTCTCTACATACATCATCCAAAAGTGCGTTGTTTATGTCTCTAAATTGCATTTGCCACATGAGGGAGCTCTAACGTTAAAAACATTGTCACTGCTGATTTTCCCTAAACATCTATCGATGGCATTTATAATAAAAGCAATGTCAGGTGTCACACTGTGTCTGTATGACCCTTGTGTTGCGTTTCACTCTACTGTACACTTACCTGTAAACTAAAGTGTAAGATCCATGATGATTCCTTTGACTGCATTTCAGATAGATGCAGTTTACGTGTGAAAGACAATTTTCAAAATTGTACACGTTTGTTTTAATATAAGTGGGATTCTGACATTCATTTCAGTTCAGGATTCATCTTTATTCATCCTGCCTTTCTGTCTTTGATGGAGTATGTTTATGTAAACACTTGGCTGTGTACGCTCAATTACAAGCTTTATGTAAACAATGATGTTATTTGTGATTAATAGGGATGAAAATTAAGAATCAGTGTTGTGCATCTGTTCCAGATCAGCACAGGTCTGAACTGTGTGAAGGTGCACATATGGAGAGGAGGTGAAAGGATAATACAGTGCCAGTTTTTGATGAAGAAAGGTGTGTGTGTGTGTGTGTGTGTGTGTAAGGCAGTTCTTTTTTGTAATTGTGAACAAAAGCCCTCCAGCTGCTCAGTCTCCACTTACTGGCCCAGGTTCACCAGAGCCACATTCACTCAAGTATATTTTGTCTGTTATTCTGTTGGACCTATCTATCTATCTATCTATCTGTCTATCTATCTATCTATCTATCTATCTATCTATCTATCTATCTATCTATCTATCTATCTATCTATCTATCTATCTATCTATCTATCTATCTATCTATCTATCTATCTATCTATCTATCTATCTATCTATTTTTCTGTCTATCTATCTGTCTGTCTGTCTGTCTAGCTATCTTAGCATTTTGTTTATATTATTTCTACTTGCATACAATTATTTAACCGCATTGTGTATTATTTTAATAGATCTTTGTGTAATTTATCTGGTTATCATCCTGTTATTATTCTAATATGCACCAGAAACCAAAGATCCTGAAAAGAAGCTGGTCATCTATCTATCTATCTATCTATCTATCTATCTATCTATCTATCTATCTATCTATCTATCTATCTATCTATCTATCTATCTATCTATCTATCTATCTATCTATCTATTTATCTATCTATCTATCTATCTGTCTGTCTGTCTATCTAGACAGTGTGTGTGTTTGTGCTGGTTCAAATGTTTAAATGCAGAAGTGCATGCATTTATGCATTTGTAGTATCAGCTTGTGTGTAGCTCATCGTGTCAGTGTTGATTGGCTGGTTGGTTGGGTGTGTGTGTGTGTGTGTGTGTGTGTGTGTGTGTGTGTGTGTGTGTGTGTGTGTGTGTGTGTGTGTGTGTGTGTTTTGCAGTCGTGGCTGATTAAGCATGGCGCAGGGTTTTTGTGTGTAATTAATGATGTGTCTCGTGCTCTCTCCCCTGGTAAAGGCTAATAGGATTTCCCTGCCCTGGGCTATGGCACTGAGAGGAGGTGCAAAGGGAGGATAGAGGTGGGGGGGAAACAGAGGGAGGACAGAGGGATGTGGTGGAAAGGGGGAATGATTTTGCCCCAGTGAAGTGAGACGGGTGGCTCTGTCTGTGGAATGTGATGGAGACTCACATGGACTTACTGATGAGACATAGGACAAGTGGAAATTGTGGCAGATTTGAAAGTATCTTTATTGTTTGTAGAATTCAAAACCCTAGAAAGAGGAATTCTGGTTTGTGCTTCATATTGTGTTTACATATTCTGTCTCTCTGGTATGTCCAGTATGGCTATGTTTTGTAAGGGATAAAATCTTTGTGGTATTCTAGGCAAATAATCAACACTAGTATGGTGTGATGTGTCTAGAGTGCTTTATTCCTTTTAGATCACATGAATTTGCTTATGATTACAGTAATTTCTTTCCATTTATAGTTGCACTTCATTTTGTAGAATGTCTGTGAAACAAGTTAGTTACTGTTATTACTTATGTTATAGCATCTATAAACAGACTCTGCCTCAAGAGCCAATCTCTCTTGCTCTCTCTCTATTTTATTCTCTCTCTCTGTCACTCTTTCCCCATTTCTCTCTCTCTTTCATGCTCTCTCTTTTTCTTTATTTCTCTCTCTCTCTCTCTCTCTCTCTCATACGCTCTCATACGCTCTCTCTCTCTCTCTCTCTCTCTCTCTCTCTCTCTCTCTCTCTCTCTCTCTCTCTCTCTCTCTCTCTCTCTCTAACTCTCTAACAAATGTTAAACAAAGCTTCACCTTTTTAATCATGACACGTTTTCCAAAAATAACAGCGTTTTTTACTCTATAGCTTTTGATTATTTGACACATAATATATTAAGCCATAACCTCAAAGCTAAAAAAAAAAACTTCACACGCATTCAGTGGCATGTAAATCCTATATTTGTGTCACATTGACTCTTGCTCTTTCAAGGGCTTGATAGGTCAGTAATATAAAATCTAGACTGTGTTTAGAATGAATGAGAGTCAGAAAATCTTTTGCTTTTTGCCAGTGGCTTAGTTGAAAAAACCTCTATGGCACCTAAAATGCTTAGAAAAATCTGTAGCTGTAACCACTTTTCATCAGGCTTGAAGCTGAAAATGTAACAGAAATGAATGGAAATGTCATTATTGAGAAATTCAACCATTTTTAAAGCAGATTTTTAAGCAAAATGTAATGTAAGCAAAAACGGGCTTTTTTACAACAATGCATGTGAGATGAATGACCTTTCCCCCCACTTTAGAATAAATATAGAATAAAAAGAATAAATATTTCTGACTTGTCGGACAAAAGGTGCTGTAGACATGAATTTAGCGTGTAGACACAATATAGGAAAGTTCTGTTTATTTTTGCTCCTGTAGTCGTAATAAATCCCGATGATATAGCTAGGTGCGTCTCTTCTTTCTTTTCAATTTCATCTGAAGATCATATTTTCAGTTAAACGTGTAATTTGCCACTGATGATGTTGCTAACTCAAAATAGGAAGTGGAAATTTTATATTGCGAACCTAGATGAATAGAGTGATGCACACAATGCAATATCCTAGTGTGTTTATAGGAAAAATAAGCAATGTTGAGATGCTGCTTAATTAGTCAGATTAGTGGATTACAGCTAACTGTGCAATAGTGTAGTTTTAGCTAGTTTTAGCAACCTGAGCTAGCATAACAATTGTTTATTTTAGATGGGTTAATATGGAGGTAAAATTGGTGAGCTAAAGTGGTAAGGAAAGTGATAAATGGAGGTTTTTTTTTTTTTTGGAGACTTGGAGATGTTAGGAAACATGGAAACATACTTAGGACTAAATGATATATTGGATATATTCTGGTATAGGACAAAGGTTTTGAGGTACGTATTAAATATCTTGCTCACACTGATGGATCTAAGTACATGAGGAAAGTGTGGTCCTTACACAAATTGCTGTTTTAAATCACACAACAGTCATAGAGATTCCCATCAACTACTATGAAATTATTATTAAGCTGCCAATATTCCTATATTTCCTTAATGGTCCTTAAAAATTATTTTACTATGGAAAGATTCCCTGGATACAGAAAATGCAGGGACATAAATAAGTGTGTATGATGGAGATTTTTGTGTATGGGAAGAAGGGACTTATGTGCAGTGTCCATGGAGTATGATAAAGAGGTTCCTGTATATAAGAAAGTCTGTATTAAATGATACACCTTTTAAAGCATGTGATGGAGGGCCAAGGATTCATAATGTATTGTTAATCTACTTTGCATGGTAGGATGTTAGGGTATTAAAGGAAGAAGCTTTGGGGCAAAATGGCGATAGCAGACAATGGCAACAAAGTGATAAAAATAGTGGGCATATAGGATGGATGGTCTAAGCTACATGATGTAGATATTAGGACATTAGTTGAAGAGTACAGGTGAGATGTTGTAAATGTTGTAAACTGGAGGCTCTTATAGTTCTGGTGTACATTTCATGAGGTTGGATAAAGGGCATCAAAACACCCTCAATAAATATATCTACACATGTCTAACTAGAGGATTTGGAATAAAACGACTTGGAGACATCGTGGATGTATTAGTGTAACAGGATGAGGAATCTAGGGGACATTATGAAGATATCAGAGTATATAATAGGAATTAGGTTTAGGAAATTGTGGATGTGTTAATGTATACAATAGAGCCTGGGCATTTTGCAGTCAATAGGAGATTATGCCAAAGGTGGAGGTGGTATAGTACAGGATGAAGGGTCTAACAGACAGGATAAACAGGTTAGGGTATCCAACGAAGGGTCTCGGGGAAAATAGAGTCGTTAGGATGTTTAGGATGGGGGTTGGAGGCTACTATGATTCTGCGGTGCTGATAGCGTGAAGGCACAAATGGTGTGAGAGAGAGAACAAGGAGGTGATTTATAGCAGTGGACTTTCTCACTGAAGCACAACAGGGAAATCCATTCCAGAAGGGTATCAGTGATGATGGCCTTTAGGCCATGTGTGTGTGTGTGTGTGTGTGTGTGTGTGTGTGCATACACACCATGAAGAGAAAACATATATTAGAGTAATAAAACGATAAACACTTTCAAAGTTGTATAGCTAGCAATAGCTCCGTGACCGGAGAATGACTTCTATCTTTCTTTCTTTGTGTGTGTGTGTGTGTGTGTGTGTGTGTGTGTGTGTGGATGCTCCTCATAGCAGTATTACTAATGCAGCCTCTCTTCTCTCTCCCTCTGCTTCCAATAAAGTCATCTGCGTCTTCTCAGACCGAACCCCAGGGACCAAACAGAGAGGAGGAAGACGGGTAAATAAACGGAGGCGGTAATGGTGCAGCGGCACTGACGAGCACGTCCGACTCTGCGTGTGTGTGGAGGCCCTCGGCACCCCTCTCACTTTACCCTTTATGTTAAAGGCAGTCAGGGGGAAAATTGAAGGCAGCACAGCTCTCTGCGAGCACACCTGAGACTGAGAAAGGAGGGATGGAGGGGGAGGAAAGAAGGACAACAGATAGGAGAATAAGCGAGAGGAGGGAGAAGAGAGATGCTGTTGAAACAAGAGGGTTTGGTAAGAATGAGAAGGATGAAGAGAAGGAGATCAGATGGAGCAGAGGAAGTAGAGATGGTGGGGAGAAGATAATGGTGCAACAACAAAATGCAGGACACAGATGAAAGATGGAAGAAAGTGAAGGAAACAGAAGGGGAAGGGAAGGAGATAGGAGTGGGGGGAAATAGACACAAACTGGGACACAGAAGTGCAAGAAAACGAAAGGGAGATAAGATGGAGGAGAGAAAAAAGGAAAGGAAAGCTGCATCTGAGATAGAAGGGACATGGAAGACAAGATTTTGTCTTTTGCAGAATTGCAGAAAGTTGAGATATTGAAAGCATTGAGGACAAGAGATGTAAGAGAAGATGAGGTAAGGGAAGAAGGATAAGCATGTAAAGCAGAGGAGGAAGTGATGGATAAAATTCTGCATGTTTACAGGTGCTTCTTTAAATGACAGAATTTAAGTCTGATGGCCTTGAAATGGATGAGGATGTGAGTAATGTTTGCAGCACTGAGTCTGGGTATTTTTCTGAAACATCCTGCCGCTGACATTGCTCTGAAGATATGACAAAAATGCTTTTTATGATAAATCCACTAAATTGTATAAGGATATAGTACGGTGTAGGTGCTGTTCAGTCATGGACCGTGGTTCTGATGCAGAATCAGTTGAGTCCTTGAAAATATGCAGAACTGATCAGTGTATGAAACACTGGCTGTAGATCAATTAGTCTGTTTTAATTAGCATTCATCTATGTAAATGATTTAACTGAAGGCAAATAATCAGACCAGAGACTAGCTACAGGGCTAGAGACATTCGATTGAAAGAGAAGAGTTTTTGGATTTTGAGTGATTTTATTTGCTATCTTGAATGTGGAATGAAATTCAAAATCAATCTGCTTTGCTATAAACTAATTTTCAGCCTATGGAAGACAGAACCTAAAGGTATATATATAAAACCATTCATTCATTCATTCATTCATTCATTGTCTACCGCTTATCCGATCTATTCTCGGGTCGCGGGGAGCCTGTGCCTATCTCAGGCGTCATTGGGCATCAAGGCAGGATACACACACACTCTCATTCTCTTATATAAAACCATATTAAATTTATTTAAAAAAAGAAAATCATTTCAGTTTCTAAAATGGCCATCTATAGAATGTTCCAGTGTTTGTGTAACCTCAGGCCTCATGGACAAGGAAAAAGTTGGGTGTTGAGTAGTGTAATGTTTAGGCTACAACAAATAGGGAATTTCCTAAAAGAAAATGCTTTAATTTAGGTTCATCTATATACAAGGTGTAAGCAGAATAGCTTAATGTATCAGTGTATGCAGGTCTGTTATAAGAGGTAATATGTACAACTGGGCCACATGATCAATAGATGAATTCACTGAAGTGATAGTACCCTAGACAAGGATGTCTCATCTACTGAATACATATGTCCTCAATTCCTCCTGTCTTCAATTCCTTTTCTTGCATCCTTTCCATTAGTCTCCGTGGATGGAGGTGCTAAGAAGTGAGAAACTTGAAGGTGTGAAAATGAATGAAAAACAAAAAAGACAAGCAGCCAGAATACGAGCCAGAAGAGGCAAAGCAAGGACGGCAAGAGTTTTATAACTGGCGAGTTAATGTAATTCTAATAATGTAGGAATTAACAAGGTAATGTTAGTATAATCCAGTAAACGAGTCATGAAAAATGAAAGGAGTAGCCTATTACACGTCTATAACCAGCGGACACATTGCCTTTAAACTTTTACAACCGCTGTTGTACCAAAAATGAGGATTTATTTATTTTGTATTTCATACAATAAAACCTGTATAAATGTTACACCTTACACAAGTAATCTGTAAACAATGAAGTTTTCTCAGTGGTTATAGCCCACTGAGATTTTAGTATACACAGTATGCACAGAACAAAGTGGTCTTATTTGCCACTTTGCATGCAGGAATGGTAAACATCTCAAGGTTGTTTTCACTCCAGTTGATTTTGTTCACTGCCTTTGTTTACTTTTACTTAATTTAGACTTGTTCTAACCAGGGCAAACCACACTCCAGTGTTGGCACAAAATAAACGAAATTCTGAAAATGAAGGAAATTATGGAGTCTAATAAGGAAAGACTCCGGTTGGCCTTTAATTTCTTTTACACAGTGCTACCAAGATGAAGAGGTCTCATCATTATGATTATTCTTAGGAGTTCTACTCAGCCTTGACTATGACTTGGTTGCTATAGCGACAGCTTAACGTGAGGTTTAATTATTAAAGTTATGTGAATGAGCTCCACTTATATTAGATTCTGTGAAACTGCTGGCACGATGGGGAGTTTGTTTGTAAGGTACATGACCTTGGTGTTAGACGCTGAGATATACAGTCTGAAGAGACGCCGAACGTCAAAGAATGCAGGTCAACATCTTGGTGTGGTCCGTGAAGCTTTTACGAAATATCACACATTTCACAAGTACACTCTCCAACCTGTTTTGGATTTAGGTATTTTTGGAATAAATTAGATGAATGTAATTTTATTCCGTGATTCCTGTAGGTTCCTGCAGGTTTTTGTTAAACTAAAGTAGCACATTAAACAAAATTCCAATGCTTTTAATGATTAAAATATGTATATATATATATGTATATATATATATATATATATATATATATATATATATATATATATATATATATATATATATATATATATATATATATATATATAAAAAGAAGCTTTCATCCAATCAGAGTACATTTCAGCCTCTTTTCATTTTCGGCTCCTTTACACTCATAGGTTTGTGCTTCTCTTTTAATCAGAAGACAGATTATCAGAAAGGTTCAAACTCAGAGACTTATGGCTTGCTTTGGCCAAAGCTGTGTCCCAAATGATGTAACCCACATAAAGTGACGCCACTAGCTTTAGCAGAATATGATGATTTAAAAAAAAACCAAAAAAAAAACCAACTTAATAATAATAAATAAACACTATTTGGGCTATTTGAAAAAACATTTGTAAGATGTCTTGTCCAACAGAGTGTCGTCGGTCATCTTGAATTTTTTTTTTTGCATACAGCATCAGCATCAGGGAAGTGTTCAACTTCCCCCCCCTTTTTAAATTTTTTAATATTGCATTATCCCGGTAATTGATGTGCACGTCTTGTTGGAATTTTCAGTGTGAACAAATACTCACACTATTTATACTACAAAATGGCATAGAATAGAGCCTTAGTATGTGATTTGGGACGCACCTCAAGTCTGAACCTCTTGGCAGAAGTGATCTGGTATTTAGCAGTTCAACTCATGAGTTCATCATAGTTTTTTCCAAAACAGTTTGGTCAGTTGTACTGCTTTAATTTGCTATTCTTGCACAGTCTTGACAATGACTTGATCAGTAAATACATCCTGATGTATTTACCCCACTAGGTTATGGGTTAAGAATACTGTCTATTACAGCAGTCACTGCTGGGGAAGTAATATAACAAGAAAAGTAGGCAATATGTTTAAAAAATAATTCTAAAAATACCTCAGGAAGAGGCAGGTCTTTAGAGGTTGTTGGAAGGCAGCCAGTGACTCATCTGTTTGGGAAGGGAAGGGAAGTTCATTCCACCGCCTATCTGACAGAACAGAGTCTTGATGCTTGCCTTCCCTGTAGCCTGAGAGATGGTAGAACCAGTTAAGTAGTGCTAGAGGATCGGAGTGAGCATGGTGCAGTGCACGATGTGATAAGTGCTTTGAGGTAAGTGAGTACTGGCCTGGTTTTGGCTCCATAGGCAAGTGTCTGTGTTTTAATATTGATATGGGCAGCTACAGGAAGCCAGAGGGGGGAGAGTAGCAATGAGGTGATGTAGGAGAACTTGTCCCCACCAAGGTTGAAAATAAGTCATACAGCTGCAGAGGTGGACGGGCACTCAGGGGCAGATATATTTTAGGGTTGGTGGGTTGAAACATTTTTTATTTTTTATTATTTTTTTTACAGTTTGTTTAATCCAATTGCTAAATGTTGGAGGTTAAAGCACCCAAGTTAGAGCTAGCTTATATATTACCTTTTGGAGAGTTCCTTGATAACCCCATAACACCATTTATATTAATACTGTTCATGTTACAGGTGGGCATGGTGGCTTGGTGGTTAGCACGTTTGCCTCACACCTCCAGGGTCACACATCTGTCCAAAGACATGCATTGTAGGTTGATTGGCATCTCTAAATTGTCCGTAGTGTGTGATTGCGTGAGTGAATGAGAGTGTGTGTGTGTCCCCTGCGATGGGTTGGCACTCCATCCAGGGTGTATCCTGCCTTGATGCCCAATGACCCCTGAGAGGCACAGGCTCCCCGTGACCCGAGAGTAGATAAGCGGTAGACAATGAATGGATGAATGTTCATGTTACAAATAACAAAAATGAACATTCATCCATTTTCTATACCTGCTTATCCTACTACTGGGTCACAGGGAACCTATCCCAGGAGACGACGGGCACAAGGCAGGGTACACCTTGGACAGGATCCCAGTCTATTGCAGGGCCCAATCAAACACATGCTACAGACAATTTAGCGATGCCAATCAACCTACAATGCATGTCTTTGGACTGGTGGAGGAAACCGGAGTGTCCAGAGGAAACCCCAGAGGCATGGGGAGAACCTGCAAACTCTACACACACATAGCAGAGGCGGGACTCAAACCCCCAACCCTGGAGGTGTGAGGCACACGTGCTAACCACCAAGCCACCGTGTCCCCAACGTGACATTATTAAAAAAATCTCTTAATCACGTGTTTAAAATTGAAAGCGATGAATGGTTTAGTGGATGTCTATTGATAAATAGTAATCAGGAGGTTATGGATAAGAAAAAACATTGATACTACAGCACTGTTGAAACCTCAATTCTGATTAATCAAAAGGTATTGATGAATGTTCCTATAAAGCTGCTTTCACAGTAGTTCCAGCTGTTATTCCAATCACAATTTCATATAAATGTGCTCATTCTAATATGTTATCGTTTCTATAGTAACTCAGGCAATGCAGAGCGGACACTCGTAATCAAAGACTAATAATAAAAACAAGGTTAATAATCATGCAACAAACAAAAACACAGGCTTCCATCATGGTTGAATCTTCAAGATAGAAGAATTAGTCATTTCTGGTTTCTGGGTAACATGACATGTGTTCTCAGTCTTATTTGCTTCAAGAGAGAGTAAGAAACAGTGGCTGTTACGGGCATGAGTGTTTATAGCTGCTCACAGACTTTCAACTACATGACATTTTACTGTAGATGGTTAAAAAGTGTGTTATTCCTTACTTAATTAATGTGTAATACCTCAACGTAATAATTGTAATTGCTGTGGTATAAGAGGAATAAAACATCATACCACCCCATTGTTAATTGTTTTCTTATAACTACACACCCTGTTTTGCTGTATTCCATTTTTAAGTCTGTGTGTGTGTGTGTGTGTGTGTGTGTGTGTTTGTGTGTGTGTGTGTGAATGCATGGTGTGTGCTGCTGCTCCTGACCTCCAGGAGGTGCTAATTTACAGCCATCCTGAAGCACAGATGCTGCTTGCACCCTCCCTTTGTTTCTCTTCCTTTCACAGTGGAGAGAGACCTCAGCTGTTTGAGGAGATTCCCCATTATGGCCTCAGTGTTCTTTTGTAAATCAGTTCCATTAAAAGCAAGGTAATGAAACAAAGGTTAAATGGAGTTGAACAGCGTTGTGCTGCTGTAATGGTGCCTGGTGACGGATGACTATGTTGGGCTGGGCTTTCAATCACCTAAAGATGTGTGTATTACGAATAAAGGCTGATACGTGAAGGCGAGAGGGGGGACTGTTAAAATATTACAGAATGGCAGAGATAAGCTGGAAACTTCCCCTGCAACCCACAGTATTTTGTCAGTGACCAGACAGTGTTGTAACATGTCAGACATCACAGAAATATAACTAAAAAGACAAAGTTTATACAACTATGCTTGACAGGAGCAGTCACTCTGCATTTCATGCTTGCTAGAGATAGCTTATATATATTACATCTTGGAAACTTAATTGTTAATGCAATCATCAGCGTGTTCACATCTGCATTATTTGATGACAAACCCAAAAAATGATCAAAAACAGGATCTCTCCTATCTGTGATAAGCATTTGTAACACTATTTCTATTATTATTTCAGCATATTGTCAGTAACCAATTGGTGTTGTAACATGTCAGGCATCAGAAAAATATATAACTAAAGTGACAAAGTTTATTCAACTATACTTGACAGGAGCAGTCACTCCACATTGCTTGCAACAACTATGTGCGTGTTTCACTGAAAAGTAGAATGGTGGAAAAGGTGGTCTGGCTTATTTGTGAACTGCATATCATCATGAAAGATAAAGATCACGCTTTGATAGTAATAAAAAGCCCAAATCGGGGCTCATAAACAGAATAAAAACCTGTTCACACAGAGCAAAACTAATATAATGGTCATTACTTGTGTTCTAACTGCAACATAATTTTTCTAACCTTTTCTAAACTAAAAATTTGGTCATCCTTAATAAAACTATTAAAATTTGGTCAGAAATCTTGTGCCTTTCATACAGAAATTTCATTATTAAGCAATAACAAAGATCTAAAATTAGGATTTTACTGTTGAGCAAAATGGATGAAAAAACTTACATCTGCATAATGAAAGATTTAAAATATCAACATTTCTGTTTGTTAAATAAGTTTAAGTAATCCTTTAATAGATCTTTTTGTTTCAGAACAATTAAGTATAACTATATTTTTCAACTGTTTTTGTTTTTAGCAAAATAGAAATAAAAGAGTTTTGGTATAGACAGTTACTATTCAGAAATGTTGGTCTTTCATTTATTCTTCCCATCTTACATGAATCCTCCTTTTTATATAATGGCAGGGTAAAGGTGTTCAAAGTCTCTATAAATTCTATAAGTTATTTTTGTTAAGAATTAAAACAGCAAGGGAGGGTGAACTGGGAATAGTGGTAGGGTGCAATAGTCAGGATGTATACAAGCTCAATATGCACCCAGCTTTTTCTTATATAGTATAAAGTTCATTTCCCAAAAGCTCAGCTAGCCAAAATATATGCCGGTATTATTGACACTTGTGATATATATCACTACTCTGCTTGTTTTTCCTCTGCTCAATGCTTTGTAGATTCTTCATAGATTAATTCTTTATGACAATGTCTGCAATTCTTAAAATTAAATCAATGTCTGCACCGGTATAGAATTTTTAGGGTGCTGTTGGATTTATCTCAGTGTGACACAAAGCAATTAAATACTCTTACATACTTTAAATCTTACTGTACACACTGTGTGTTGCAGCTTTGATAACATCTAGCACCATGTTATTCTCTTTTTATGCTATTTATTAGATCCTTTCATTGGTCTGTTGGTTTTTCTAATAAAAAGATAAAAGAAAAAATATTTAAAGTTATATTTCTAGTTATTTTTTAGCTAATTTGAAGCTACAATATTTTTGTATCCATTACACACATGCTTATGATCTGATCTGCTACTTAGATTATGACATTCCTTCCTCTTCATTAATCACTTTGTCCTGGTCATGGTTGTGGTGGATCCAGAGCCAATCCCGGCTTTGAAATGGGAATACACCATGGATGGGATCAGAATGAGATCGAACCAGTGGAGATATAAGGTAGCCCTGCTACCTGCTGCAACACTATGCCATAGACATACCATCTATCTGGTCAGTTATGCCATGATATGTGGTTATCGCAGGACTAACAATATAACATACTTATTGCATACTGAAGGAGGTGGATGATGCTTGTGTAACCAAATAGGTTAGCTAAAAACGAAAGATAAATGGAGAAATGGCGTAGCACAGCATAGCATACCTTGTTAGTAGACACTTTGCATGTTTAACTCTTGAAACCACAACTGGGTTGAGAGCAAACTCTGTGTTCATCAAAAGGTTTATTGTTTTTCAATGAATGAAAACAGATCAGAGATTTAGAACATGGAAAAAAGCAGTCAAATGGGATGATCTTGGATAAAGAAATAAACCAAAACCAAACTGAGTGGGCACAAGTTTAAAGTTCACTACCCAATTCCCAATCTATTCTGAATTTCTGAACAAATCCATTCACTGGTTTCAAACCATTTGAACAACCCTTTGCTAGTCTGTAAATAATAAGAAAAGCAAAACTGGACAAAGCTAACAGGTATGAGCACTAATATGTATGATGCTATACCATAAATCTGTGTCCATGCAAAAACCAATGGCAATGGAAAGAATTCCAGTGTTTGTATGTGTTAACTGGTGTGTCGGGCTGTAGAAAGTGAATGAAGAGATTGTGAGCAAAGAAAGAACATGACGTCCTTGCAATATTTCAGTCACGTGACAGTTTTGTTTCCCGTATGTCATTGACCTTGAAACATATTTTCATCCTGCTCAGAAGAGCACCTCTGGAAACTGGAGCAAATAGAGCCAGTGGGGTTTGTGGGATTTCTTAAGGGATTGGGTGGGTTTCTGGTGCTTTATTTCCAGTCTTGTGTCCTGCACCACATCCCATTTTGCTCCCTTTAATTATCTGTCCAGAAACCCCAACCACCACTACCATACGGTATTTTCACCCATATCTTGCCCACTGTAGTTGGCATTGCTGGCCAGTGGGTATGGTGGACTGGGTCCTGTCCCAAATCCGCCTTCACCCTGTGCATTCGGGTGCAACTCTGGGCTCGGCGTGTCATCGTGTGACATCACGTCTGTGAAGCGCTGGTCGTCTCCGGAGCCCGAGCTGAGCAGGAAAGGAGCCTCAGCAGGAGACTGGGCCTGAGATGAGGGTGGACCATGAGGGAAGAAGTCGTAGTTGACGCCTGTGCCATAGTAATCACCCTGGTACTCTGGAAATCAAAAACAGAGCCACTGATTACAGATGCTGTAGTTCTGTTTGGTGATTTTTTTTCTTTTTGTCTTTATATGATATATTGAATCATTTGGCTAGTTATTTATCTAGCTTATGAAACAACTAGCAGAGATTTTTAAGCCACTTTTCTTTTTTTATGTTGTCTTTATGCAGCAGTGAAATCTGCTATGAGTAAGTTCCCAATTAATAAAATACTTCAATACATTTTTTAAAAAAAATCAGAAATTCTAAAATTCACTTAAGATTTTAAAGTCAAGATTAAACTAAAAATGGATCAGATGCTTTATTCAGCTCTATAATAGCTACTATCTCTAAAATTAACCTAGGTTTTTCACTAAAACAGCTTTAAAAAAAATCAAGCTGGTGTCAAAATGGTATGCAAAAGCAAATATAACGTGAAATTCTAAAAATAATATAGTGAATGCCAGGACAGAAACAGCAGATGTGTGTCTGTGGATAGTTTGTGGATACCAGTAGTGACAAAAAAGCAGGCTGTGATCTTTTCAACAACAGAATCAAGAATATTGTTAGCATTGCCAGATTCATACGTTCGACAAGCTGAATTTGTGTAGCTTCTATACTGTGGGTTAGTTTTCTTTTTTTAGGCTATAACAAAGCTATCTGAATGGCAAGTCTCAATCCTTCTTGTAATTTCAAGTCTACAAGCTACATCTTTTGATGTCCTATAGCACATGCTGCTGCTTGCTAGTTTTGGCCTTAGTCTAACTGTATGGTTTTTGACCTACATGACCTACAATAATAGTTGTTTGAATGCAGTATCATCACACAGACATCACAAAATTGTAGCTATATTGAACCTTTATTTTCAGCATGGCTACGAGACATATATGACTTATATATGCTACGAGATAATATGCTGTACTATATATGAGATATGCTACATGAATGAGCTGAACACTATGCGGAAATGTATACATGAAGAACACATCCTCCACACAATTGTGCTAGCAAAAATGACTATTACTGCAGCAGAGCTGACAAACAAAAGCTACTTATAATAAATTACACCTTTTCAGCATTTCAGCATTTAATATTAGTATGTAATGAAGTCTTTATGTATATAATAGACTTCTTTGCCATGCCACAGGGATTAAGATAAACCTTAGCAAACAATTTAACAATATAGTAGCAATAGAAAACATCACAAAACGTATGATTTTTAAGCAGAATTTAAGGATTTGCTACTGAAGGCTGACTTACTGGTCCACATTTACACATTTACATATTTTACTTCCTCAGTGTTGTTACACACCCCTCTGACAGAGAAAAACTGTCCCTGTCTAACACAGCCAAGTAACATCACGCCGATGGTAATGTACAGATGTGTATTTGGCAATAGAAAAAACTCAATTTATATTCAATCAAATATTATGTTATATTTATGAAAGCTGAGGAATTTAATTGCTTTTGCTTATACTTATAGAGAGCTTTTTGATGCGTTTTCATTGATTTGAAAAGGAAAGGAAAAAGAAAAAGTTCTGCTTCTGAAATTGGCGGTGAATGAACTTGAATGGAGGTGAGGAAGTAATAGAAGAGGCTTTAAGAAGATGGCACGGTTCAACCAAAGGACAATGGAGAGGCCAATTCAGTGACGGTGTATTAAAGACAGTAATGAAATGCAGCGCTATTCTGATTAATATATTTGTGATATGTGGCATTTAGAGGTTCAGTTGGCTTTAATACAGTGCAAAAGTGTGTGTGGGGGTGACTGAGGGGGCATTTGGAGAGGGAATAAATGACAAGAATGAAAAACTATTCAGATGAAAAACTCTTAACAAGTGAAGGAATAAACATAACTGGAATAAAAAATGGGTGACTGTAAGGTAGAAAAGGAAGAGTCCTTGAGAAAAAAAAATTGTTTCTGTGTCTTTCTCTCTAGGCCATACAAAAACACAATTACTCTTACATTTACCATTTCATAAATGTCTTTCTGAATTACAGACTATCTGCTGAGCAACAGAGAACAGAAAGCAGAACTGGAGTAATACATTCTCTTCCTCATTGCCTCCAGCTTTGCAGCGTGAATTCACACTAATGTGGCTTATTTACTGTACAAGCACAAATAGTCAATAACTGGCGATGCTGGGAATTCTACGCCTTTAGATTACATGCCACTTTGGTTTGACAAATTAACAATAGATTCTGCTACAAAAGAGCCAGCCACTATATAACTAAAAAAACCCACACTGCTGGATGATTTTGTAACAGATTAATATGTTTAAGCTTTTCATGAGCTTTTCGTGTGAGCGTTTGATTTTGAGATCGAATGCCGTTTGAGGGGGCACTGCAGACTTCGTTTCCCAGCAGGCATTGCTCGATTTGTCCCAATTTACTCGGTATAGAATGGGTAAGACTGACAACTCTCAGCTTGATTACTTCATGCTGCTGCTGCATGCTTCTGTGCCACACGAGGTCTTCTCAGGTGAGGCTATTCTGCGACGTAAACAGTAACCAAATCTAATCAAACGTCTGAGTAGTTCCACTGCGCTTAAAACACAGATTGTGACTGCGTGCCTAAAAAACTGATTAGAGATGTTGCTTGAAAAATGTTTGTGCTTTTAGATTTCAGTCCCTGTAGTACACATTCTTAATAGGAAAGAATGAGAAACAGAGGGATATAACAAAGGATGAGATTTTTGTAGGTGAATGGGGGAGATGCAGAAAAGAGAGAGTAAGGAGACAGAGAATCTTTTGTTATTTCAAGGTGAGGCAAACTGTCTATGATTTGAGTATTCCCTGGAAAAAAAAGCTTTTATTCTGTGTATGAAGGACAATCGATTGTGTGTATACAAGGCGAAGAAAAATGAGTAGTAGGAGAGTTTTTTCCTCTCATACCTCCATAGTAGCCATATCCCCCAGGGCCAAGGAGATCAGGCTCGTCGAGTCTGCTGCCCAGCGGCCTCATCCTCCTCGGTCCTCTGAAAAAAGCATGGCGCCGTGCGCCGAGGGCACTGAGCTGCTTCATCCTGCGTTCCTTTGACCGTCTGTTCTGAAACCACACCTGAAAGGAAAGAGAGACAAATACTTTACAATGAAGACGTCTTCAGGGACCTTGTAGAACTGACATTTATTCAAGCTGCTCCTTCTTGTCCTTTTAATTTGTACATCCAGTTTTAACATTTGTACAATAATCAATATGCATTTCTACACAATAAAATGTTTATACTCTATTGTGCTTATTGTAAATGTTTATACAATAAGCTTGTGCCTATTGAATAGGTTTTGTAAATGCATTTAAAAGCAATTTGCTTTTATAAATATCATATTACTTTACTGTATTATTCACAGTAATGTTATTTAATTAACATAAATCCCAGTAATGGTCTGATTTCATGCATGCTATATATCATGAAATATTTAAGGCCATAGCTGAGCAAGTGATTTGTCATAAAGCAGGGATTTATCCAATAGATTCATTTCAGCCTCGTGTAATATGTAAAATTTGTTGCTATGTTTCTATGTCTTCTATTTACAGTTGTACGTAATACAGTATGCTAATCTTAATGTGAGTTAATTATTGTCAGTATAGACTGTATATACTGTATTCAAAATATGAACTATGCTAATGCTTGATAACACGTTGGACACTTCATTCAAGATGTTTCTGGTGCACCATGAAATACAACTACAACTGTAGATCATACTGAAGAATAGTCATAATTTAAGAGTAAGACTAAATGCTGAAGCAGATAAACTTATTAAGAACAAAATGAGCATCTACAGCCTCAGCCTAATGCCTTCAATCATGTTAATTGTGTAGTGTTGTAGTGCTGTAGATGGAGGAATCTAACTATGCTTCCATAGATATAATCCAGCAGGCTAAATTATAGAGTTACATATAAAGTACAAATCTGTTAGTATATGTTACAAAAATAAAGCTATAATGATATGAGCATGCCAAAAACTATGTAGTTATCACTATACTTTAATAGGAACACCTGTACCCCTGCTTTTTCGTGCAGTTATCCAGTCAGTCAATGGAGACACGTAGCAGCAACACAGTGTGTTCACATCAAATACCATGAGGAATCGGGGGGAAAAACGTGTTGTCAGTGACTCTGAAGATGGCATGGTTGTTGGTGCCAAGGTGATAATGCTTTATTGATGAGAGAGAGCTCAGAAGAGAATGGCCAACAGGTTTGAGCTGACAGGAAAGCTACGATAACACAGATAACCATGGAAAGCAGGAAAGCATATCAGAACTGTCTAAATCAAAATGTCTAACCCTTCACTGGAACATCACATCGCATCACATTCTAGTCCTGTCAGCCAAGAACACCACACTGAAGCTACACTGGACACAAGCTCACCAAAACTGGACATCTAGACATCGCCTGCTCTTTTTTCCCCCATTTTCAAATGTCCAGTTTTGGTGATCCTCTGACTGGGGTTGTTTGGTTACAGTTGTTTCTATTAAAGTTCCTGCTTTGGTTATAGAAAGTGAAATAATAAATGTTGTTGTTGCTGTCATTTGGCTGCTCCCTGTTCAGGGTTGCCACATCAGATCATCAGATCCACAATTTTTTTTTATTTTGGCACAGGTTTTACACCAGATACCCTTCCTGATGCAACCATTTCATCTGGGCTTAGGCTCCCATTTTATTCCGGGACTGAGGGTTAACCCCTCAGTGGCTGGGTTGGTTCCCTGCCCATGAATCAAACCTGGGCCGTGGTGGTGAGAGCGGGGGATCCTGCCACTGGACCACCAGGGAGAACAAAGTGATATAATAAAGGTAATATAATAAAATTGACGTTTTAGAATGAGGATGAGAATAAAAGAATAAAATCTACACATAACACACTATTGAAAGTTAAAATGTGAATTTAAGACTGGACAGCATTGTACTCTACTGTAATGTATATATTATATACTATTATTCGTATATTAGACTGCTGCATTTAGTAACAGATAACAAAATATACAAATACAATATAGATACAAAAGTGTATCATATGAGCTACATTTTTGCACAGTTGCCCAGTCACAATTTGATTACATGTTAGATACTATATTCATTAAAAAAATAAATGTATGTGATGTTTGTATGGACAAGCACAAGCTAATCCATATCACATATTGATGCACCATCATATTGTAATCAAATGCTCGGATTAATAAACGATTCTTAAGTGTTTTGTTGTGTATCTCAAATAACCGAAAGCAAATAACTTGGCCCCAATCACTAAAACATATTGCATATGACAGTTAATATTGATGATGCCTTTATTTGCCAAATTGCATTCATTTAATTACTTTGATTGTTATGGCTCAGGCTGTGCACTGGAAAAATACAGCAGCTTTAACGCTGAATAATGGCTGCAAGTAGTGAGTTTACAAACATACGGTGCAAATCAAATAAAGCGAGACGTTTTGTACGTTGTCTGTTAGCTAGAGGTCATATTTGTTCCACATCTCTTTGCTCTCTTTGAGAGGGGTGTTTTATGTGCAGCACTATTGTACTAGCTAGGGAAAAGTTGATTTGCTATCAGGCACACACTGCCATTAATCATGTCATCAGGCTCTGTCTATTTGTTCGGTTTAGCTTTTATACAGCTTTTATTGTTGCATCCTTGTACACCTGTTACTTTTATGTAAAAAATTTTTCTATAAAAACTACACACAGTTTACATATATATATATATATATATATATATTCTTGAGGTTCAACCTACAGTGCATGTCTTGGGACTGGGGGAGTAAACCGGAGTAGGCACGGGGAGAACATGCAAACTCCACACACACACACACACACACACACACACACACACACACACACACACACACACACACACACACACACACACACACACACACACAAAAAAAAAAAAAAAAGGATTCGAACCCCCAACCCTGGAGGTGTGAGGCAAACGTGCTAACCACTAAGCCACCGTGCCCCCCGAAATATAAATTAATTATATTATTATGAGTAAGAATATTAATTTTCTTTCCTATTTGTTCACTTGTCAATTCCCAACAACCAGCCAGCTCTCATCTATCATACCACAGCTACATGCCAGAGGATGAAGGCTAACTTGTTCTGGTAATACACATGCAGCCTCATTCTGCATCACAGAGCAATGTAACACACTCAGGTTACATTTTCTGCCATCTTCTGCATACATGAGCTCATAGATGACCACAATTGGCTGACAGGTGCTCTGTACCAGTCACATTGTCACAGTGACAACTGTCCTCTCTTTACTCCTGGCCACAGATGGCTGTGAATCATTGGGATTCATATTCACAATCTTAGCTGCCAAAATGTTCACAATGACTAGTACTTATAGTAACATTAAGTGTATTTCTAATAAGTGCACCTCTGTCGAACCCTTGTACTTGTTTTTCTTTTCACTGTGACTGTATCTCCTTTTCTAGATCCATGAGGTGATAGGATTCAGAAATGTGCAATGAGCTAGAAAAGCAGTAAATCCAGGAACTCCAAATTTGCACTTGTAAGAAATCATGTATGCTTATTACAGATAGGATTTGGGGCTGTAATAGAAAAGGTGTGAGCTTGTTAAAAAAAAAAAAAGCTGTTCTTGTTGTTGGAGGAACAGGATCATTTACATTTATTTCCAGCATACAATCTTACACCATTTAAACTCTGATACGTGTGTCATCATCAAACACGTCAACATTACTAAAAATAAAGTTAAAAGGTTTTCTACCACAGAGACAGATAGATAGACTGTGTGTTAGATCGACTGTGCACTATTGTCAAACATTTGCATAAACTATCTGCATGATTAAGCTTTCTAACATGGCAGTCCGTCTAAAAAATGGTCAAATTTAACCTTGCATTTCGAAAATATGTATTTATATCAAAGTGTGATTTTTCACAGACAGGATGAGATATATATATATTTGCTTTCAGCACCAAAGTAGCAGGAAAAAAAGCACGAAAACGTTCAACCTAAAGTGACACTGTTATTCGTGATAACACAGTGTAACAATGTTTTTGCCACTGCATAATGAATCACACCAGAGATAAAAATCCAGAGAAAAGACAATAGAGAGAAATTACGGGCGGCCAGATTGTTTAGAAAGAGTAAGAAAGAAACGTGCAACCATCTAAATTTGAAGGAATAAAAAAGAAATAAAATCAGCCATCACTACTAATCACATGGTTGATGTCATCAAGATGATGAGCCAAACACACACACAGCAAACTGAACAAATACACACTACCTCATAATTTTTCCCATAACCTTTTTTCTATCATCCCTTATATTTATATTTTTTATTTATTACCCACTAAAGTGAAAGAAAGAAAGAAAGAAAGAAAGAAAGAAAGAAAGAAAGAAAGAAAGAAAGGAAGAAAGAAAGAGAATATTCACAGCATGTGTACCTAAAACCTTTTAAGCAATCCTCACCATGCTTAGCAAACACCTGCTTATTGAGAACAAGCAACTAACTGTTGGGTAGATTTTTATGGAAATGTCTGCCCTCCTCCTGAGTGAGCATTGCTTAGGGATTACACACACACACACACAACCTGCTTCACCGACACAGGCTCCCTGTCCACATGTAAGATTTAATAATGCAATAAGCAGCAATAATAATAAACAAGGGTCAAAGACCACCTCCATCTTGGCTAAAAAAGAAAGAAAGAGGGGATGAAATCAAAGCAATATAATTATCCACGGGTGTGTATGAGTATAAATACACATTGTGTGTGGAAGGAGAAGAGAGAAGCATGGAGGTGAGAAAGTGTTATGGTTTTATGCCTTATTATGCCTTATTTTATGCCTTAGTGAAACAAAACCTGTGTTAAAGTTATAAACATTTAAGTGAAAAAGCCACAACTGATTGCTATGCAACAGTCACAGTCATTATACATTCCTATAATTTAATCAACATGCTTAAGAATCGCTTAAGGTTTATCCTGGACATGACTGTGACATGAGCTGTGCATCGGCTGAATGAATTATATTATATAATATACTGTTAAATAAATGCATTATAAGGAGGAAAGATTGTCCGGAACAGGAATTGTAAAATAAATTCCACAGACCGACTCTTAACATGAGCTAACTATTTTAATATGACACTCATTATGTAAGTGTATATAATAATGTTATGCCTATTTCTTTTCTAGTTTTTTTCATTCCTGAACTTTCCACAGACAGAAGAGTTTCACTGCAATTTGATGTTTTATCTATAGGGACTAATTGCTTTTTGAATTACTGAGGCGCATGTGAAATCCAAGTGAACAGTCATACAAGCTAAAAACTATAAGAATGGATAAATATAATAACCTTGATAATGATGGGTTGTGATTTATGTAACAAATTAAAAACAAAAGCATGCTTCATGGATCTATGTGTGTTCCTGGTGCCCATTTTGAGAACCAATGGTTTAGAAAATGTATGAAAAATAAGTTATAAACGTGACACATGTTTCTTATTAGGTTCTTATGTTTTATCTGATGGCCAGATTTTCAGTTGAGCTGCAAAACTTGCAAAAATATATAATCAATTCCATAACCCAAATATGTTCATACAGTATGCAATGCCCATGTGCACTAATATATAGATATCACTGGCTTTTTATAATGGACGAGTAAATGTAAGATCAGTTCATTTATCTAGAAAGATAATTAAGTCTTACATTTATTCCCTTGGCAAAACTCAATTAAGTGTAATAATTATACTGTACTGAATAATTTGAAGAGACATACTTTTAGTTGTTATGTTTTGTTTATTTGTGCAACAAACAATAACTTTATGGTAGTTGATATCCTTACTTATGTAGCTGAGAAAATAAAAGGATCAAATTTATTCTTTAATCTACAGATTTAATTGAACTATTTAGTTATTAAAGTGACTAACAAGTATAAAAAATGTAATCGTTCTCAGATCTAATAATAAAATAAACACATCTTATACGTTTTCTTGTGCACTCTCTCCACATCAAGCTAATTTTAATAATATTGACATTAAATAATAATAAATAATAATATTTTTAATACAGGCTCTTCAATAAATAAAGCAAGGGGGGGGGGGGGGGGAATCAACAAATAACATCCATGACAAAAAGTTGAAACAAAAAATATTAATGTTATAGTGAAAAAGGTTCAATTTGTAAATATGTCATTTGTTGTTGTTATTATTATTATTATTATTATTATTATTATTATTATTATTATTATTATTATTATTATTTTAACTTTTAGGCTCAGTCTACTCTGAATGGCCTTAAAGAAATGTTATGAACTTCACATGTAAATAACAATTCATATGAGAAACTTTGTTTTCCATGGGTGCTTTTCACACGTACTGTATTTTACCCCATGTGATATGTTTGTGTGTGTGTGTCCGTGTGTGTGTGTGTGCGTGCGTGCGTGCGTGTGTATGTGTGCAATCCCATATTGTTATCATGATGATTTTCAGAACATGCTGAAATGCACCTAATCGCATATTATTCATATTATCACAAGTGTTGAAGGGAGACAAGCTTAGGGTAGAAAGGGTAGAAAACTGACAATATGTACCACAAAGTTAAAATCAGGGCAATTATAATTATGCTATCATTGCCTGATGCGCGCACAAATCGCCCCAAACGGTCTGAAAGGTTCAAACAGTCCCGACCCCAACCCCGAGTATTTATTAACAATGTGCGTAAAGGCTTGTTACCTGAATGACTCGCATGTTGAGGCCGGTTTCCTGAGCGAGCTGCTCACGGATATGGCGTGTGGGTTTCGGCGTGGCCACGAACGCCGCTTTCAGCGTCTCCAGCTGTTTGGCCTTGATGGTGGTGCGCGGACCGCGGCGCTTTTGGCACGCACTCTGCTCCTCGCCCTCGTTGGCGTTCGTGTCCTTATCCGAGCACGTAGAGTTGTCCGTCTCTTTCGTGTCGTCTGTGTTTGGCTCGGGCAGGTCGGGCGACAGGCTGCGGTCGGTACACGACGACACTGCGAGGCACAGCCAGAAAAAAACACGCACTTTTTTTTTAATCACCGAAAACGTGGCATTCACGTACACGAATATCACATGTGGAAACACACGTGGGGATCCTAAATGATATCATACGCTATGTGATACAATGACCGAAGCTGTAGGCCAATATGCAGTCTCAGAAAAAGGGTCCTTAACTGCACCTTTCCTTCAAGCTGCGGTATCTTTTGTATCTTTAACATGAATGCTTTCTTTAACCTCGAAATGTGCCTCCAAAAAGATATAAGGTAGGCCTACATAAGTGAACCGTAATTACCATTTTCAGAATAAAGCTTTAAGGATACACGACATACACCTTTCTAGTTATCGATACAAAAGATGTACCCTTGACAGCGACAAGGTAAGATACAAGCTCAAATGGCGACATAGGGTATAAAAGCCAGCTTATTAATTCAAAAAATTTAATGCAATGTATAGGCAAAGGTAGTGAACAAAAATAACCAAAGACTTGTGGTGTTTCTTTTTTTTTTTTTTTTTTTTTTTTGCTTGTTAACCTTTAATTTGAGAAATTATTAATAGACTCTGACCTCTGACTATCCACTAACATGAGGACTAGACAAGTCGCTCTGGATACTCGTTTTGTACAAAATGCTGTAAAAATCTAAATATAAATGCATAACCCATATTTATTTTAAAAGGATATGTCTAGATGATGTGTCACACCGGACAAATGTGCAGCTTTTCGTCGTATGTAATTATCTGAGACATGAGAGCTTTTTAATAATGAACTTTTCACACACAGAACCCAGCTCATGTGCAATGTCTTTAAATATAAATACCAAAGCAAAACAATAATCACAACAGTGTTTGCTTTAATTATTTTTTTTTCTCTTGTTATGATTAATGTTGCAGTGATAAAAATGTATTATTTATAACCTCTCTATTTTGTTTTATTTTATATTATTTTATTATTTTAGGTCAATCGTGTTGAACCAAATTCAGGTGACCAGTCAAGTCACCGGTTAAAAGTGAATGACCTAAAAAAAAAAGGTTCTAAATAAAATAGTTTTGAGCCTAGATATTATAATAAACAAACAAACAAACAAACAAACTAAAAAAAAAAATAATCAAAACTTTGATAGTGATCATAATCACAATAAAATAATGCGAATCGCACTGAGAACCATATATTATGCGGGAATATATTATTATATATATGATTATATGACTCACTTGTCTACATCAATAAACACAAACTGCTTGACTAAGCACAGTGTCACTACATCACGTGTCCTCGTGGTGGCGCTTATCAATTTGAGAAAGGAGGCGTGAACATAAACGGAAGCTACGCGTAACTGCAGACCTTTTGCCTGTCATCTGGACTAATAAATAGGTGAGTAGTTGGCCCCTCAGAAAACAACTCTCATAACGTATAATATTTTACAGCAATATAAAAAAATTCAGATGTATTTATTATTATTATTATTATTATTATTATTATTATTATTATTATTATTATTATTATTTATTATTAACGGCCTATAGACAGTGGGATAAATTCTGCTGCAACATTTTCTTAAAAGCACACAAATGAAATGAATTTAAATATGCCATTTAGCCTACGTTTTAATCTGGTGTGTTATTTTTTCAGACGTAATTACACTGCTTCTCACTAGGCAGGTATATATCTTGAAAGAAGTACATACAGTGTACATTTAAAGCATTGCTAAAATTGTCTAATACTGTAGTAAACTGAAATAATTTTCACAGGTACACCATATCCATAATTCCAGGTAAAGGATAAGGGGACAAGCCTAGCGACAAGATGCAGTTTAGCAGTTTTTTTTTTTTTTATTTATTTTTATTTCTAGTCGGCTAGTTGCTCTAAGCACTAAGCTTCTGGCGCTTGTAACATGATATGGATAAAATTAAATCCATCACAACATGCACATTTAGTGTGCAAATAAAAGTTGTAGCTTAAGTGTTATAACTTTTAAACGTTCCACATAAACGTCATTGCATGACTATAGTATGTGAAGCGCTGCTTTAAGCTCGGTGAAGACAACACAAATGACAAAAATTACAATCTAAATAAATTATCCTACCCAGCACTTACTGTAGGTCATATGTGTAAACACAAAACAGCTCAACTAAACAGATAAACATACTGAGCAGGGCAAAAGCTCTCAATATTGACACAATCACAATATTAAGATTTTTTTTTTCAAATAATAGAGACTTGCACTTATGTTACACTCAGGTTGCCACTTAAACATCTACTAGCCTCATTCAAGGTAATTTGGACCTAAATTCCTGCAATTGTATTATAGTTGTGGCTTGAAGCTAAGTGGAGAGCAACTTACAAATCGACTCAAACATGTGACTTTTAAAAATTGATATTAACAGAAAGCGTCTCGTATAGGCTACCAATAGTAAAACATACAGCAAGAATAGCTATTAATATGGAACAGATTTGAGCAATACATCAGTTTGTTAAAAATAAATTCATTTACATCATCATCATCAGCAGAAACAACAACAACAACAACAACAACAACAACAACAACAACAACAACAACAACAATGGTGGACAATAACAGTAACTTTAGAAGACGTAAGATGTTGAAATAAATGCTGGTTGTATATTTCACAATTTGTTTGCGGGGGGTATTTCTCACTAACTACGTCATATTTTGAAGGTAACAAAAAAACCCAAACCCCACCTTGATCAATTGTAATAGAGGGCGGGACACGTGGTGCTACGCACTAGAGCGATACAATGACGTAATAGAACATAAACACGCTGTCCGTGGTTCTGAACACGCGCGAGTTTCAGATTTGTCACACAGTTGAATCTCTCTCTCTCTCTCTCTCTCTCTCTCTTCCCCTCTCTCTTTTCTCTCTCTCTCTCTCTCACACTCACCAGAATTCAGGTTGACCTCTCTGATGGCGCTCGCGCTCACGTAGTCCTCCTTGCACACGAACTTGTTCTCGTCGATGACGTAGAGCTCCTCGCCCGTGGACAGCTGCTTGTTGCAGACCATGCACGTGAAGCAGTTCAAGTGAAACACTTTACTGCGCGCCTTGCGCACCAGGTCGCTGGGTGAAATGCCCTGAAAACAGCCCGCACACTTCGTGCCAAAACGCCTGCAATAAACACACGACACAACATAATATTGTGAATAACACCATAACCAGTAAAAAAAAAAATAATAATAATAATAATAATAATAATAATAATAATAATAATAATAATAATAATAATAATCAAGTACACCTGCTTTGTATGTTTTATTTACCATTTCCATTCCATATTATATGTATTTTATTTTTTACTTGTAAACCTTTAGGAAACAATTAAAAGTATAACTGGACTTTATAGACCACTTCTCTAAAAGCTAATTAAAGGAACACCAGTTGCACCCTTCATGGTATCACACCAGCGACAAGGTAGTTTGTTAGCTTTATTTCAGATAGTAATAATAATAATAATAATAATAATAATAATAATAATAATAATAATAATAATAATTTTCTATATGCGAATTAAAAAAACTAAATAATAATTGAATGCCCTAGTGTAATAAAATGTACCCCGATTTTAATCGAACACATCTCATACCGACTAATCGCTTTGTAAACCAGTGTCATTTAATGTCAAAAGCTTTCTCCATCCATTTTCACGACAAGCTTTTGTGTTGTCAGCCTTAAAGGAAAACAAATCCACTAACAACTGCGGCATCAGAGTTGTAGCCCGACGCAGCAGAGCATAATGAGGTGATATTACAGGATTAACAAGACTAAATGTTAAACCGTGAAAATCCGTGTGGGGGGTGGAAAAACAATTGACAACTTCAAATACACAAACCCGGGGTAGCTGATTCCGTCATTAGCCAACACCACAAAATTAAGAAATACACCACTCCCATTTGCTTAGATTGACGTCGGGTTGTCTATTTATTTTATGATTGATCTTTTATGACATGCGTGTGCTAATCCATCACAGCATGCACAGCTGCACGGTCTGATCGGCACAGTTTTCCCTCTGTAACACACACACACACACACACACACACACGCGCGCACACACACAGAAGCAAATAATGTGCAAATATTTAGCATTTTCAAAATTATTAAATGGACAAACCAATAAAGCGAACTGGAAAGTAACCATTACTCCCGCTAAATACTGAAACATTAGTGAAAACTAAAAATGACTAGAAATTTTCGTCGTAAGTGATATTTAGGCCTAAGGCTTATTTATTCATGATGACTAAAAGAAGCTGCTAAGATTTACATTTTGTTATCTGAAAATAGTATGGATACTATCAGACTGAGACTATATATATATATATATATATATATATATATATATATATATATATATATATATATATAATTTAAAAAAAAACTAACTAAATAAATATATTACATTTCTAAAATAAATATTGTAGAAAAAATAGCTGGAAGCTGATTACTGTAGCTGGCAAAAAAATAAGATTAAAATAATAATAATTATACTTCATTACAAATCCACGTTATATGGATTTTATGTGCTCGTGTTTTTGCTTTCTTTTAATTCCGAGCGTAGAAAGCAGGACAGCACCTAGGGTTTATTTTAACACTAATGTACGAAATCTCCCCCCCATTTGTTTTGGTATGGAGTCTCTCTCTCTTTCTTTCTCTCTCCCTCTCTCCCTTTTCAAATGCATCTCTCACAGTGAAAGGCCAAAACCACTACTTACACAACAAATGGACGCATTAGGGGTGATTAGAACTAATGGCCCCCACATTCACATGTGATGGTCAAGGCCGTTTGGGAAAACAATGCACAACACCAGATCACGTTCTACCTCTCTATATACAAATAACCTAACAACACCACTAAGTGGGTGTTGTAGCCAAAGACACCAAGCATGGGGAAAATGTAACACACAGGAAGATATTTCGAGGGGTTTTATACGCGGATATGATTTTCTATTCATTTAAGACAATGATAAATAAACATTTGCAATCTATATAAAGGGTAAAAAATAATTGAATTAGATGTGTAT
>JAUCMX010000014.1:7660732-7695732 GCA_033459395.1 Hemibagrus guttatus | reverse complement strand
AATCATGAACATTTTTGTATCATTAGTTTTCGAATCATTTGTCAGTATAAAAAGCATCAGAAGTGGTCAACTTCATCATATGCCTCACACATACTGAGAAATGGTTCCAGTGGTTCTCTGTAATTTTAGTCTAATTATGCGAATAAATATAAAAACTCTTCAGAGCAGCTCACTTAGAAGCAAGGATTTTAGAGGATTTAAAAGGTTTGTTAAGGAAACTGACCCGTATATCATAATGACACATACCTTCACCTTTATATCAGAAAATAAGCTTTTCAGGGACATGTGACATGACATGATTGCAGTAAGTGGGTGCAGAATTAAGCATACTTCAGTGCTGCTAAAATTCAGATAACATGGTGCACAAACAAATAGAGAAATAAAGTTGCTTTTTACAGTAGATGGAATTGATTGGATTTGGATTTTTTGAAATATTTTCTATTTCTTTGTTCAGAATACCGATTCTTTACAGTATTAAGATGTAAACTGTGTGTGTGTGTGTGTGTGTGTGTGTGTGGTGAATAGTTGTTTGGGGTTTGGATATTATTTGTGAATTGTGTTTGTGTGTGTGTATGTGTACACTCTCAGTTCAGCCCCTGTCACTGTCTTAATGACAGAAATTACCTGCATCCCTTGGCACATCCTAATGAGGTAATGAGAATGTTTGTGTGTGCGTGTTTGTGTGTGTCTAGTCTAGTAATAGTGGCGGGAGGGGATATGGGTGTTGAGGTCCTGGTCATGGTGTGTTCACAGTTCAGAGGATGGACACTAATGGACTGAACTAACATACTTTAAGCCAAATGGTGAGGACTGACTATAGAAAAGATAGATTGAGGTCCAAATGTCTAACTCCATGAACAAGAACTATGTTTTATTTTATTTTATTTCAAAACCAGTGCTATACTGTAGTAAAATGGATATTCTTTATTTAATAAAGTACGCTGTTTGAAAAATGACTTGGAGCTAGTCCTTCTAATTTGGTATTGGTTTTTTAGACCTTTTTAGAATTTTTCTGTATGTTGACACACCATTACAGTTCTTTATTACATTCCAGAGCATCATATATGAGCTCATACTGCACTAGCTAACAAAACAAATTGATTGTGATGCTAATGTGAGATAAATTTCTGAGGCAGATACTTGTGCCTGTGACTAGTTTGAGCCAGTTCACTATCAACTGGATTGCTGAACTGCTAAATAACCTAGCCAGCAACAGCGCTGATTTGTGCCATAAATTGAGTATTTATTTGCTAAAATTGAGTATTTATTTTATGAATATTTATGTGCTATAAATTAGGTGTTTGTGCTATAAATTGAGAAAATAACTACAAATAATGCCTATGTTCAGTAGCTAAGTTAATGATTATAATGTAATTGGGATCACAGCAGAACATAAAGACACTTCTAAATTTACACATTCATGAACAGGACTGTGCAAATGTAATATGCATATATCGTAATAATTCCACACATGGGTCAATTCACAGGCAGGGAGTATCAAGGAAGATTTATTCATAATTATATAAACACTAAAATGGATCAAACCATGATAACCATGACAAAACTACATTGTACATAAAAATATAAACAATTTACACTGAGGGAAATTAACACAACAAAACATGAACTGAGACTATTTTCAAAAAGTCTTAAAGGATAGCATTAAAAAACTTAGATAGGATTTTAATTAGAATTATATCATATTTTGGAACCATTTCTATTATATTTCTATCATATTTTGAAATCATTTCTATAAGATTTGTATAGGAATTGTCTATAGACTTTAATGCATTAATTTATACTTCTACAGGAATTATTAATGGGATCCATTTGGGTTCCAATTCAGGTCTATATGTGATATTTTGAGGAATCCTATACAGCACCACTTTCTTTGCTGCTACCCCTGCCTCCCACATGTTGTTTATGATGTTAGTGCAGGTTGATCAGTGCGGGACATCAGTTCATATTCTTGCAAGACACTATTTGTTTACTGAAAAATGCCATGGAAAAGATCGTTAGAATCCTCAAAAATAACTGAATTCCCATATGGATGTGAATAGGAAACTGTACCTCATTACAAATCATACAGGATATTTTTGTCTTGTCCTATAAGACGTTTCCTATAGAAATCTTTAAAAATGGTTCCGAAACATGATTGAAATTCTAATCCGAATTAGAAATTTCTTTTGTGAATCCTTAAAGATTTTGGACAGGGGACAATTGAATCAAAGCTTTAAGGATTTTAAATCTCCCGAAACACCCAATAACATTCCACTAACAAGACATTATTTCAAATAAAATACAAGTAGAGATCAAAATGAAATAGGATCCTAAATGACAAACTGAATTTCCATGTTAAAACTCACAATGTCCAGGAAGATTCTATAAATAAAATAATATCCTACCGGATTCACTGAAATTCCAATAGGATTTTTTTTGTCAAGGTTACGAGTTTAGGTACCTCCATTTTATACAAATTCTGCCTCAAAGGTTATGATATTATGTTAGTCATGTGAGCAGAAAAGCAAATTTTGGAGTTCCAAAAGTGAACACAGACCATTTTCTAGACAAAAATATAATGCAAGCTGTGTGTCATGACCTGTAGAAACAGAGGCAAGCAAGTCTTAGAATGGAATGCTTGGAAAAAACATCCATATAAAATTACAAGACAATACAGAAGAGAATTGATAAGGCATGCAAAGTGAGTTTTTTGACAGAATTCCTTCAAGGTGCCTGAGACATTTGCACAGTAATGTATATTCATAGATCCTGGCACTTTTAATGAGGGTAAAAGTGTAAATCACCACCCTGAATGACTTGTATATTAACATTGATCATCTTCAGTGGTGCAAAAGATTTATTTTATACCAAAATTGTATAAGTTGACATACTTTTTTTGGTTTGTTTTAAAGGTTTACTAATTTACACATTGGTTTATTTTCACTTTAGTTTACAGCTTCATACAATATCACAATGGCATCAGTGGAATAAACTTAAAATATCTTACATTGAATTTCTTAAATCAAATCCTTTATGTCTGATGAAAATTTTCCTTCTATTAATGCCACTATAAACCTCTGTAACATCAGCACTGCACGCTATCACAAACAACTCACAGGAAGAATGAAAATACAACAAATTTGCAGGACAATTATCTAAGTACATCACAAATATTTCAATCAGGAAAGATTTTTCCTTTAAAAATTTCACATGCAGTATAGTAATATATTGAAGGATGCCATACTGAACTTACAGCTGAAAATAGAATAAATTAGCAGTTATGTGTCAGTTAGTGCTTTCAGTCAGTATGAACACACTCTCTAGTAAGGAATCATGGTTTAGAAATATATTTTAATCAAATTTGTAACCATTTGTAATGTGTAGGAGAGGCTACAGAATATACAGAACATAGCGAACAGTAATGGTATAGAAATAGCAGAGGGAATTGTTAGATAGGCTGAAAACCGAAGATCAGTAAGAGACCAAAATGAGCAGAAAAGTGTGAGTGTGAGAAAAAAAAATCGGAGTGAGAAAAAACGTGCTTGTGAGATAGAGTGCTAGAGAGAGAGAGTGTGTATAATCTGGCCTGTGTATGGAAGCCTGCACCTCGTTCTCTCCTGGCTGTCTGCCCCAGCAGCCACTTGAATTAGCCGCCGAGGATTATGGGATAGCGGCTCATTAATGGGCCAGACAAACAGCAGCCAGTGTGAATATTTGCACCCCAAAATTGAAAAGATTAAGTTCTATTTGGCAACGACTGGCGTGCTCGGAGAGCAGCTACTGTTAAATATTCATATGCTGGCCACAAGGCTATGCAAGTGCAATTGTGTGTGTGTGTGTGTGTGTTTCTCAGTACATGCACATGTGTGTGTGAGAGAGAGCATGAGAGTGTGCACATTTGTTAAGGTGAATCCTTGAAAAATGTGTGTGAGGAGAAAGAAAGCAGTGTTCAGTCATTTGTGGCTGTATTTAAAGAAATGCCACAGGTTCATTAGCATATTTCCATTAGAATTTTGGAAATACATTGATATTACATTTACAATATTTTAAAAAATATATATAAATGTTGAAAAAGGAAAAAAGTAATGTTTTTCCACTATTCATAGGGTGGTTTGTAGTACTGCATAAATCAGAAATGCAGTTCAAAGATATTGACATATTTGAAAAAATTGTTGAAATATTTGTGATGTGCTCAGTGATTCTGATGCTAATTTGTTGGTTTGTGCTTTATTTTTGTTATTTCTGTAAGAATCTAGCGGTCGTGTTGTGCTGATGTCACAGAGGGACACTGTTAGTGCAGTTACAATGGTGTTTAATAGAAGAAAAATGTTCCATGATCTCAAACCTACGGGTTAATGCTCCAAAATTTGGCTGCTGGCTCCTAAAAACAACAAAGCAGGAATTCTTTTCTCACTCCCAATTTTCAGAATTTATTCATTCACACAAAATTTTGATTCGAAATATCAATATGCATGTCATTCAAGGTGGGTTTTCCTTTAACAATTGTTTTACTTGATGTAATGTCATCAATTTAACCTAAAAACCTCCTGATATTTTGAACAAAGGTCTTCCAATAACCAACAAACCAGATTAGAAATCCAGATTAAGCCACATTTCCTAAAACTAACATCTGATTTATGTGTTAATTGTGTTTACTTTGTTCTGCATGTTGGTAGATGTGACTATTCGGGTTAAGGCTTTTTAATGTTAGTGGGGCAGTCTGGGATGTATTATTACTAAAAAAGTATAGATAAAATTAAGAATATATATAATAATAGATAATAATAGATAATATGATCACGCTACATTGTTCAATATCTTATATATACTGTATATATCTACACAGGAACTAAACTAGAACAAATGTGTAGAACTCAATTAACACCTAAGTCACTATTATGAATTAATCTGCAATACTGTGCATTTTACTCAGAAAGTATTAACACAAAATTATTACTAATCACATTATCTCCTCAAATGATCTCTCACCTAACTACCTACCGAATGAACAACTACTAGCTGATGCAATGTAGCCTGCTCCAACACATCAGTAACTGTTATATCGATTTATTTTTATGCTTTATTGTTATAATCACAAACAGTCATGTATTTACCACTATCCTTTTTGACCCACATGATCTCTAAATCATGAAAATAAAAGAGAAATAAGAGAGAGTTGGTGAGGAAATATTGTTTAGGGAGATATAGGCAGAGGTGATTGTCTGTTAGACAAGGTGGAACCGTGCTAAGAAGTAACGCACATTTTTGTTACAAAGAATTATGACATGTCTTTTTATTTTTCCTTTTCCTAACAGCCATTTGAATATGACATGATTAATAATGTCTTATAGATTCAACATTGCATATTAAAGCACAATAATACTCTCTTATAGAATCTTATAGATTCTTTCTTATAGAATAAAATTCAATATTGCTGTGCTTTTATGTCTTCGTCCTCCCTCACAAACAGATAGATGATACTAGATCTGGATTCAGGGATCCGCTGTGCATGATGGTAGATGAATTTTATTTGCTTTTGGGCTTTTTTTGACTGGTTGTCATCACTGTACACAGCACACAACTAGTTGCAGCAGTGTTCAAACTCTGGGATTCATCACCTGGAAAATCTAACATGCTTACAATCAATTATAGCATTCAACTGTAGTATTTAAGTCTACTCACTGATTTAATAGTAGAGTGCTTCGCATATATTAAGATGAACTGCTAGATATTGCTTACTGTGCTTAAAATGTCTTTATTTGCTGCAAATATGTGTAAGTTTAGCAATGCAGGTAGTAGTTAGTGATGTGTTTATGCAAGGCTTATGTCAATGTCTGGATGCTGAGATGCATATATAGTCATTTAGTAGTCCTCACACAAATAATTACAAAAATATATAATGGTTTTTAAGCAATGGATTTCTATCAGACATATATGATGCATAGTAGCCTATATATCCAATCTCCCACTGGTGAATTATACACTAAAATGAAGAGAGAATACAAAGGATCTGTTCCCTAAATAACATTTTTTGTGTTTAATATAGGTTGACTTTATGTCTTATGTTTAAATCGAAACTCTACAATTAGAGGCCACAAGCATCAGCCGGAAACCTAAATACACATTTGCTAGTACACACTTTATTACACAGTTTAAAAAAAAATCAGAGACACATAGCATACACAAGGACTCTGTAAGCATAAAATTACTGACTGTAACCCATTTGCTGCTTTTTGTCAGCCAACCCCGTCCATTAGTGGCCATCATAGGACCCCCACTGACCAGGTATTATTTGGGTACTGGACCTTCTCATTATAGCAGTGACAGAGCCATGATAGCAAGATGGTTGTTTGTGTGGTTATGTGTTCATTTACATTTTATTTACAGCATTTGACAGACACCTTTGTGGAGAGTGACTTACAAACGCAGTCTCTATCGGAAAAACATGCTACACTGTAAAGAAAACGCTGTCAGCTAAGTTTGTTGATGCACAAACAGTGAACATAAAGGCTTCAAAAAAGGATTAAAAATCAAACCAGCACTCACAGCAGATCACGCAGACGGGATCTGAGCTGTTCACAAGTCATGACAAGCTGAGTCAACATTACACATACGTCTAAGAGTGATATCAAACAGAGCCTTCAGATATGACTGAATCAACACGAAGATCAAAATGAGAAGTCAAGGGAAACTATTATTCAGCCACACACAATCAGAAACCCATGAATGAACAACAACCCGGCGGATCATGAAAGAGTGGGAAATAAAATCTGTTTAAACCGCTTGCTTTTATTTGATTGATAGTCCTGGAAACATCTATATCAGGACTAAAAGAGTAGCACATACACATAATACACACAAACATGGACACACATGTACATGTACAAATATATCCTAAATTATTGATATTGTTACAAGGACAAAATGGACTGCATTGATGTTTTTTTCTCAGTGTATTGTTGCTTAAATGTTGGCTATGTTAAAAAAAAAAAAACAACTTCATACAAAAACAATGTTATTTTGTGTTTTGCCAGTCTGGAAAATTTTTTGTAGAAACATTATTTATTTTAGTGCAAAGATGATTTGTCTTGTCAAATAGGCATACATTTAGGTTGAGGGGTCAGGGATGAATGATACTCCTGTAACAATTACATAAAAACAGTAAAGCTAGAATTATTGCATTTATGCATTTGCCCACATTTTGTTGTCACAGACAAAAACTGCTCATAGAATAAAATATTTGTTGTAAGCTATTGTGAGCTGTCAGTTAGTTGTGTGCACAGTTGAAGACAAAAGACAGCTGACTACAAATTTCTGCCTTTGTCTAAATCTAGAAATTTATGATACACAAACAAGTAACGGGGCAACAAACCCCCTTAAAGATTTCAATATGTAGTAATTTATTCCACATTTAACCAACATTCAGATAAGAAAAAGAATTGTATACTCTTCCTACTTCCCCATTCATTAAGAGAGTAATTAGCAGCTAGGAGGTACTAATGAACTGCACAAGATGATTCAGATCACAGTCTGGTGTTCGGGAGCACTCCGGTAGAGGTCTACATCATGCCAAGAAGAAAGGTCATCAGCTCTGATTTTACAGAAGCAATTGTTGCTGCACATCGGCCAGGGAAGGGCTATAAGGCCATCTCCAACTAATTTGAAATTCACCATTCTACAGTGACTAGAACTGATTACAAATAGAAAGCCCTCAAGACAGTTGCCAATCTTCCCAGGAGTCTGCATCCCAGCAAATTCTGTGCAAGGTCAGACTGTTTAATGCACAATTATAAAGACATAAAGAAAACAGTTAAATCATGTGTTACCCAGGCCTCTGTAAGTACATTTAATGTTTATGTTCATGACAGCACACGAAGAAAGAGACAGAACAAGTACGGTCTTCATGAAAGGATGGCTAGGAAAAGCCCTTACTCTCCAAAAACAAAGATTTGCAAAATTATACAAACCACCATTCTGGCATAGTATTGTTTGGTGGAGATGTCTGGTCATTATGCACAGCACCATGTTTGGTGAAATACAAACACAGAGCATCATCATAAACACATCATACCAACTTTCAAACATGGTGGTAGAGGAGTGAGGATTTGGGCTTATTTTGCAGCCACAGGACCTGGAAAACAATACAATTGTATACCAAAATATTATTAAGAGAAATGTGAAGAAGCTTACATTGGGATGAAATTGGCTCATGCAATAGAACAATGAGCCCATGCACACCAACAAATTGCTGTCTGAATGGCTAAAAAAGAAAAAAATCAAAGTGATGGAATGGCCAAGTCAAAATCCAGACCTCAACCCTACTGAGACCTCTTAAAACAGCCTCACTCTTGCTTCAGTAGATAATGCCACTTGGATACTAGACTTGTAACTAGGGGCTGCTGCTGTAGTCATAAAGACAGTTCCTCTTATTACAGGACTCAAATTCCAACTTGTCAGCTTGGAGTAGTCTTCTAAACTACGAGTTGGTGGTGTGACGTCAAATCAAGATGGCTGATCATAGCAGCAGAAATAAACAAGGCAGCAAAACTGACCTGTAAGAGAGTTGTATGCTGTACATACAAGTATTTGCTTTAAATCAATCAACATACAGATATATTCACTTGTAAAAAGGAAAGTGGCAGTAATAGTCCCATTAACTGGTGCCAAAAATATAGAAAAGTCAAAGAGCCAATCACCAGGTAAGAAGTAGTCAAGACAAAAAAAACACAAAACAAAACAGAATTTTTAATTAGTGGAAGTACACATTAGACCTCCTTTTTATTGCATATAAACAGTTATTGTTTGCAAGATGAACTGAGTAATTGATCTCTTCCAAAAATGTATGTAATTTCCAAGCACTATTGTTGGTTTTTAGACATTTTTCAAAGGACTTCTCCCAAGATGTGATGCATATACTGTACAAACTATACACACAAAAGTGACGGTGTCTTTTATTATTCATCTGCAGAGCTGTTCTATTGTTTTACTGTTTGCACATCATATATTCTCAGTGGTGGTCTCAGCTATCCTAGAATTGCCCTTGGTTTGTATGTAAAGCTTGTCATTTGTCAGTGTTTAATAGACACAAGTCCATTTTTGTGTATAATTTATGTATGCAGCTGGACTTTTGGTGTGATGCTTTGGGAATGCATCACACAAGGTGAGCAGTGTGTGTGTGTGTATGTGTGTGTGCACGTGTTTAATCGTCTGCTCAGCTGCGATAATGCCGGAGCCTGTTATCAGCTCCATCTTGCCTGAGGACTCAGTGGGCACACACACACACACACACACACGCACAGCTCTGCATATCTCTGGCTCACACATTCCTCTTATAGCACAAGGGAGCGAGGGCAGCTGTGACAAGCAATGTTCAACGCAAACCTCTGACACAATCTATGTGTGTGTGTGTGTGTGTGAGAGAGAGAGAGAGAGCATGGTGCACCGTTGATGATCTTATTAATACTGATGATTAAACACATGACAAACATAATTTAATTGCTAAAAATAGGACATATTTTGTTGTGGAATGTCTGACAGAGGAATGATTATTTATCTTAGTATTTTTGACTTGGTTGCTAAGAGCAGGTGGATTTGATGGGTGGCAAGATTACAGCAAACGCAGAGCTCTCAATTCCCCCACCACACACACACTCTTACACCCACACCCAACCCCCCGTTTCTACTAATTACTTCTTTTTTCAAATGCAAAGCAGCGAAAGAAACTGAGCTGATTTCTTCTCTGCTGCTTAAAGGGGGTAAGGAACGCAGGGAATGAGGGAAGGAGCACCTAGGAGAACATAAGGAGGAGAAGAACCAAAGAAAAGAATGAAGTGACTTTCTCCTTTTGCGAGGCCTTTGAAGTTTGAGCGTGATGCAAGAAAGAACGAGAGGGGTAAAGAGGAGAGGGACGCAAGAGGGGGGATAAAGAAGCGAGGGGAGATCGTGTTAACAAGGCGGCCTCTAAAGGCGAATTAAATGCCAAGAGAAAAGAAACACCACTGGCCCCTTCTTCTACTTAGGGATACTTAGGGCTCTTTTTTTCAAAGGTGTTTCAAAGCATGGATTCGTGGCTTTTTAAATAGGCGAAACTTAGTTTTAGGATGTTTGGGGGGTACCAGGGATGAATATAGACACACATCCACAGGCCCTGAATGTGGGGGGAGCTTGGGAGGGAGGCGGGTAGGAGACTTAGACGGCAACACAGGGGTCAGAAGTGCTCGAGGATTACAAGCTTGCTAAGCCTTTCAGGATCCCTTGTTTTCACTTGTTCTCCGTTGTTTGTTGTTCAGATGTGAGGTGGGGATGGGGAGAAGTGTGTGTGTGGAATTAGTGGAGGAGAAAGGCAGTCCATTCACACCTCTCGTCAGACGTTTTCGAGAAAGAACCCAGCCCTCCCGTTCCTTGTCGCTGTGAAAGCGCGTTAGTGTCGGCTTTTGTGCACACGAAAAAGAGAAAAAAGCAAGCTCTCTGGATTCCGCCAGTGGAACAAGAGGATTTAGGTTTTAAAAAATGCACCAAAACCTGATCTGCTCTCATTTTGATTGGCTTCGGCAGGAGAGCTTGCACACTCTTTGTTGATTAATCAAGGGATTTTCTCCCTTGTGCACCAACACACACACATGCATACACTGCTTTAAATTTTTTTTTTTTAAATATCACATAGGATAAAAACGTGGAATGTGTGAAGCAGCACCTATTGATTGGACCTTTAACTTCAAGGCTATATTCTGAACATCTACTCTGGTGTAGTGCATAATACTTTTAGTCTCTCTGTGAGGTCTGGAATGTCTTATGATTTTTTTTAGTTCTAATCATAAGAACTTTTAGCTCTAACAATTGAACATAGAAAAAAAAGGAAATAGTGCAAAATTAATGCAGTAGCAGATGACAAAAGGCTGGGAAGCAAAAGAAAAACACAATAACACTCTAACAAACCGCTCATGGCGCTAATTTAGAAAACATGCTTGCAACAAAAGAGTGTGATTTGACACTACCAAAATAAAACCCAGCATAGGCGGGAATAAACAGATGAGCGGCATCTCATCTGTTTATCTCACGTAGGCTTTCATTAAGAATTCCTGATGTTCTTGACACTATGTGTTTATCCAAGTGTGATTTTTATTTAACCCTTTGAGGAGCATAGTCCCATCAGTGTACTTGGCATGACACACTGCTGAGAATTTTAGATTAATGATGAAAACAAAATCACCTGTAACTACAGAATTGATCAGTGTATACCTAAACACACCAAGCACTTCATTAGGAATAGCTTTACACCTACACATTTGTTCAATTATCTAATCAGCCTATCATGTGACAGCAGTGCAGAGTATAAAAATCATGCAGATGCAGGACAGTAACTTTGGGTAATGATCACATCAACCAACCAAAATGTGATGATTTTCATTGTGGCTGGTTGTTGGTGTCCGCTGGGCTGATTTCTATAACTGCTGATCTTCTGGGATTTTTACACAAGCAGTTTTTAGAGTTTAATTAAAATTGTGCAATAAAGAAAAAAACACCCAGTGCACAGCAGTTTTACAGATTGAAACGACTTGTTGATGAGATGTATTTGTTTAATCTGACAGAAAGACTAAAGTAACTCAGAAAACCAGTCTGTACAATTATGCTGAGCAGAAAAGCAACTCAGAATGCACCACATCAACTCTTGAGGAAGATGAAGCTAACTGCAGAAGACCACATCATGTTCCACTTCTGTCAGCCAGCTGAGGCAGAGGGCATGTGGTCACCAAGACTGTACAATCAAAGACTTCTGGTTTCTGCTGAGGTACACGGATGGTAGAGTCAGAATTTGGCGCCAACAGCATGAACCCATGGACCAAACCTGCCTCGTGTCAACGAGGTAGGTCTGCATCCGGCGTTTGAAGACAGTCAGTGACTCGGCTGTGCGGACATCTATGGGAAGTTCATTCCACCACCTTGGTGCCATAACGGAGAAGAGTCTTGATGTATACCTACCTCTTACTCTGAAAGATGGAGGGACCAGATGAGCAGTGCTAGTAGGTCGGAGGAAGTGTGGTGCAGTGTGAGGAGTAATAAAGAGCTTTCAGTTTAGAGGGTTCTGGTTCATTCTTGGCTTTGTAGACAAGCATCAGTGTTTCAAATCTAATGCGTGCGGATACCGGAAGTCAGTGGAGGGAGCGCAGCAGTGGGGTGGTGCGGGAGGACTTAGAAAGGTTGAAAACAAGCCGCGCAGCTGTATTTTGGATCAATTGCAGAGGAGGGATTGCATTCAGAGGTAGACCTGCCAGTAGTGAGTTGTAGTAGCCTATGAGTTTCGAAATGACAAGAGACTGAACAAGCACCTGAGCAGCCTGTGTGGACAAAAACGTCTGAATCCTTCTGATGTTGTACAGAAGAAACCGGCATGAGGGTGTGACATTAGTAACATGGAACATTAGCAACATCTCTTCATGGCTACAGTCTTTTACTGGCTACGTCCATCATGATCCTGCACCATGTCACAAAGCAAAAGTTGTCTCAAACTGGTTTCATGAACGTGACACTGAGTTCATTGTTCTTCAGTGGCCTTCCCAGTTTCCCTTCAGGAACACCTCTGGGATTTGGTAGAACATGAGATTCACAGCAAGAAAGTGCACCTGAAAAATTTGCAGGAATTGCATGATGCACTCATGTCAACATGAACCAGAATCTCAAGGGAATGTTTACAATATCTTTGTGGAATCCATGACATGTGGAATCCATGGTAAGTGAGGCACTATCCAGTATTAGAAAAGTATTCCCAATAAAATGCTCAGTGAATGTAAATATAATCAAATTATCGAGCTAAGAATTGTAGAATTAGTTTAATTTTAGGGTTATGAATTGTAAAATGTCACAATGCCATTAAACTCATTATTCAATTCAATTCAATTCAATTCAAATCAATTTATTTGTATCATGCCTTTTACAATGGACATTGTCTCAAAGCAGCTTTACAAAAGAAGAGAAACAGAGAACGGAGGAAAAAAAAAGTTATTAAATTACATTTTTAAACTATTTTATCCCTAATGAGCAAGTCTGCTTATTGATACAGGGTTGATGTTTGTGTGGAGTGCCTCTGGTTTCTTCCCACTATCCATGAACATGCAGATAGCTTGATTGCCTACATTAAACTGCTCCTGAATGTGAACGAGTGTGTGAATATGTGTGTTCATGCTGACCTGCAATGGACAGGTGTTCCATTTTGGGTAAATTCTCTTGCCATTTGTTAACTGGACAAGATAAAGTGGATGCCAGTGATGAAAGAATGAGTAGATTTACAATTAAATGGTTGTGCTTTACAGAATGAATGTAAATTTGAAGTGTTTAGCTGCTTGAAATACCTGGAGAATTATTAATGAGAAATACATGCTACAAATTAAGCAAACAGATACAGAGGCCACAGTGAGATTACAGGAACAACAATATGAGTAAGCATAAAGACACTTGTTAATGCATTAAACCAGGGGTGTCCAATCTTATTAAGAAAGGGCAGTGTGGGTGCAACATTGCAACCATGCAGAAACCACACCTCATAGTATTTTGACAGCCAAAGTTAACTGATTAAACCTGTGGAATCAGGTTATGGTCCTGCTTAATTGAAAGGAAAACCTGCTCCCATGCCGGCCCTTTGCGGATAAGATTGGACACCCTTGCATTAGATGGATTCTAAAAACTTTGTTTCTGGCACAATTTAATGTGTCTGTTGGTCTTTTTGACCTTATGAAGAGTGCATTATTTGTTGCTGAGTCTGAGTAAATGAAATAGAACTCTGCAACAATGCAAAATGTATATTGACAAAATGTTTATATGATCTAATCAGCAAATCTGGACATTAATTGCAAAATAAAATAAAAGTAAAAAAGAAAAGTAATAGCAAACACTATTACAAACATATACACAACCATCCACAGTGGGAACATCTGTACAGCTGCTCATTTTTTTGCAGTTCCAATTTTTCCGAAAATCATTGACATCAAACATGAGAATAGGGAAAAATGTGATTTTAGTGACTTTAACTGTGGCATGGTTTAAATATTTCAGAAACTGCTGATCTGGGATTTCTACACAGAATGTGCAAACAACAACAACAACAACAACAACAAAAAAACATCCTGTGAGTAGACAGTCTGCAGGCTAAAACACCTTGTTGATGAGCGAGACCAGAGGAACATGACCAGACTGGTCTGAGCTGACAGGAAGTCTATCCTAAAATCAAATAAGTGCTCAATAGCTCAAGAATCTGAAGCTATCATGGGCACAGACTCACTGAAACTGGACAGCTGTCAACTGGAAAAAGACCAGGTGATTTTTTCCCTAAATTTTATCTGTCTGGTTTTGATGAGCCTGTGCTCATGATAGTCTCAGATACCTGTTCTTGGCTGAAAGCAATGGAACCTGATGTGGTCTTCTGCTGTTGTAGCTCAGTCATCAGAAGGTTTGATGTTTTATTCATGCTGAGATACCCAAATGCTCACCATGGTTGTAAAGAGTGATTATATGAGTTACTATATGCTTCCTGGAAGCTTGAACCCATCTAGCCATTTTCCTGACCTTTCTTCCACCCACAAAACTGTCACTCACTCACTCACTGTTTCCTTTGTGTAAACTATTCTGTGTATTCTAACTTTATTCTAACTTTATTCTAACTGTTGTGTGTGAAAATCCCAGGAAATCAACCGTTTCTGCAAAACTCTAACCAGCTCATCTGGTAATAACAACTTTGCTGCAGTTAAAGTCACAGAGATCAGACTTTTCCCCATTCTGATGTTTGATGTGAACATTAACTGAAGCTTTTGCCCTGTATCTACATAATTTTATGCATTTTCTTGCTGCCACATGATAACTGCACAAATAAACATCCTATTAAAATGGACAGTTAGTATATTACTGTCTGTTTCTTCCTAAAATTATTTTTAAATAATTTTTAAATTAATAATATTTATGTTTGTATTGCTTCAGGACATTTGGCCTGTAGTATAGATAGTTAGCTAGTAACAGTGCCATCTTTTGTAATTCACACATATTATGTCAATAAAAAATGTGTATTGAGTTTTCCTTTTGCATAAACAATTGATGTCCAAGCTTTTCCAAGCAGTGGATTAATACTGAATTGGCACTGCGATAAGCAATAGGACTATTGTTAAGTACTACTTTTTCAATTTTTTTTTTAACAAATAATCATTGATAGTAAGACAGACATCATATTTAGAATACTTCATATACCTAACAACAGCATAATCAGTCACCCAGTTTTAATGGACAACAATTTAATGATCAAATATCTGTGTAGTTAAATGAATCTCTTAATACATTGACATCCTTACATTATATGAAAGCTAAGGTATTAATAGACCCACTGTATATCGTGTTTAAAGAATGCAGAGGAAAATACATCCTCTGTAGTTCATCAGATAGCTAATTTTATGTTTGCCAGCTTCTTGGAGTGTGTGTGTGGGTGGTAGAGGTAGTAAAACAACAAGGGTGTCAGCCTAAGAAAGAAAAAAATAGATTGAGTGAGAGAGATAAACAGAAACAGGAGGGTGGTTTTCAACAATAAATCAAGTTCCTCACTAATCTATTTAGCATGCTTTCACCATTATCCTGTCAGTGAAACAGCTAATTAATTAACTGATTCTACAAAGAAGAGGTTTTGAATGAGCCCATTTAGGTAATTACTACCAAGAGCCGTTTGGGCAACTCATTACTGCAGCTGCACAATCACTCTGTCCCTATCCTGTAACATTAGGAAAATGACAACGAATGTAGGTTATGTATGTGGTTATTTGTGTCTGCTCTTAATGGTGATGACAAATGTGGGGAAAGAACTGAAGTGCTTCAATTTTAGCCATCCCATACTGCATTTATTAACAATAAGAATTTTCATCCAAACTTATATACTTACACTTTAAAACCAACGGATTATTTATTCAACTCAGATGCAGACTTTAGCTGTTGGGTTGATTTGACCCAAACTGGGTTGAAAATGTGTAATCCAAAACGCTGGAACTGGGATGTGGACCTGAAGGGGAATAGGGATGTTGCATCAAGATTCATTTTCTGGGAAAAAGCTGGATCCATGGATCCCTGGTAATCCATGGGAGCAAAATTGTCTGTGTTCTCTGAGTCGGAGGCAACACTCTTGCTTGTCAATCAGTGATACTATCCAGTCATGGTTATCTGTGAGCTGAGGTATGGATTGTGTATACTTGTATTCCTTCCCTGGTTGGTAGCTGTACTGTGATAGGCTGATGGGTGGGAATTGGCAGGTGACCCAGTTGTGGAGAAAGCAAAAATTTCTGGAATTTTCTACAGCACCTGTAAAGACAACCAGAAAAACTGAATTAAAAGAAATCTGCTGTAACTGCTAAATGTGTTTGTTTATTAATTTAGTTAACACCATTTTAATGCCAGTGGTAGCTTGATGACAAAAACAGGATTGCTATTTGAGGGTAAAATGTGGGGCTGAAGTTGACAAATTTGTCTATTTGGAACAAATCTTAAAGATTTATTACATTACTACATGATCATAATAACCATTATAATAACTGGAATGTAAACCACAGCTTTCCAAACAAATTCGATTGTTTAGGTAACAATTCAATATTTGATATCACAGAATCTGCTTCCATATAATACAATTTTGATTAGGATGGCAACAAGATGTGTGATGATAGTTGAGAAACACAGCTTCCTTACTTTTTCTGTAATGAAAAATTGCCACCTGAGTCTGTTTTCATTGATCATTGAAGCAATGTTATCCTTTTTACCCACAATGCAAAGTTAGGATGTTGCCTAACCTAAAGGTGTTTGGTTAAACCAACCCATGCTTGGTTGAATTCAAACTCGACATAGCACTGAGTTTACAAATGGATCCAAATTTGGGTCTTTTTAACCAAGCAGTTTTTACAGTGTAGTGCCAACATGCCCATCATATAATTATATAAATTTAAAAATCTAATGATAATAATTTGTTAAAATTAAATGATCAGTTATAAGACCTAGGATACACCTTTGAGGAACACCATATATGAATACCAACTTCAACACCCATAAATTACTAAATATGTAATTGATAAATATATACCATTACATTTCAGGCTGAACTATTCTTAGTCTGACATCAGACTAAACAGGACACCTGAATGCACCCGTGAGTATTATAATGCTAGATCTGCTGAATAATAGACATATTCAATATGACAAATCATTACGACTGAAACTTGTTTCGACTACAAAGAATTCCATGTACCTTAAAGAAATGCTGAACTCTTTTCCAGCAGTGGAAATCTTTCATCTAATTATCTTTAGTCATTTTTTAAACACCCAGTGTTCACGTACAAAGTGAACGTAATCACTCATTCACTGTGGACATGCATAAAAGCTTCTAGTACTAAGCTCATGAATCTGATCACAATACATTGAACCTAATCAAAGCTGTAGCAGAAGAACAGGACTGGCTCAGTGGGACAGCTAGTGTGGGAAAACGCATCCCCTGTTCCAAAACAATACGGATATCGATATTAAGAGAATGACTCAAGTGACAAAAGAGGCCAATCAAGATCATTCTACTGAGCCTGGTGCTCCGGTCAGTGTTTTTATCACCTATGGCTTTAGAGAGAACAGAAAAGGGGAGGGTTAAACCCTCTCCATGGGCTTGGTGCTTCTTTATCAATATGGTTCAATCCTTTCAGAGACTCTCTTTTCACCCCGGCTGTGTTCGTCATTAGCCCCTGCAACCTCCTGTTTGTTTGGCTGGGACTTAGGGATGTTTGGACTGAAAGGGGACAGTCATGTTGGGAGGAGGAGATTAATAGATAGACGTTGAAATAGAGATTTGAGGGGTAAAGCTTTGAAGCAGGTTAGTCTGAAAGGGGCAGTGATCAAGATGTAGATGCCCCAGGATACAACCCTGGGGCAACAATAACCTTTAGATTGAACAGTTCTAATTTTATATTGACTGACACCAGGTCAAGTTGTACTGGATCATTCATTCATTCATTCATTCATTCATTCATTCATTCATTCATTCATTCACCTTCAACTGCGTTCTTGGGTTGTCTGGGGTGTAATGGATCCAGAGCCCATTCTGGGAACATTCCAGTATAAGGCAGGTAAATACACCCCAAATGGTATGCCAGTTAATTTAGCATTGCCAATCCACCTTTTGGAAGGTTTTTGGACAGCTGTAGGAAACCAGAGAATCCAGGGGAAACCCACACAAATACAAGGGCAGCATACAGTAGCCCAAGCTCAGAACTCAAACATTGGACCTGGAGCTGTGAGGTGGCAATGCTACCATCTACATCGCCATGGCAACCTGTACATAATATACCAATTATAAATGGAATTTATAACAAATTCTTGGTCCACGCTTTCAAGATTACAGATGTAATACCATTTTCACAGATATTTTTGTTTAATTGTTCTGTCACCAAAGCTCTTGTGCTACAAATTTTACCTAAAACAAAGCACCAGAAATTTTTACACAATGCATACACACATCAAAACCAAGAAGTGGACAAAACCATAGCTGAGAAGATGATGTCAACTTGGTTTGTACATCCTGTAGTGTGAGCTAGTGGCAATTTAGAATTAAAGGTGTTGTCCATTTCAAAGTTAAGTTGTCTTTATTTGTCACATATACATTAATGCACAGTGAAATTTCTTCTTTCGCATATCCCATCCTTGGTGGTTGGGGTGAGAGCACAGGGTCAGCCATGATACAGCACCCCTGGAGCAGGTAGGGTTAAGGGCCTTGCTCAAGGACCCAATGGTGGCAGCTTGGCGGTGTTGGGGCTTGAACCCTAATCTTCCGATCAACAACCCAGAGCCTTTACCATTTGAGCTACCACCGCCCCTTAACAAAGTCTTAACATCTATGCTTGAAAATTCTTCAATAAATATTCTGTTACTCATTGTTTATTGGTCTTTTATGCCTGACACCTAGATTGGATTGGTTTGAACAATTGGTTTGAATGAGACAGGATTTTGACATTTTTAATATTTTATATTCAAAACTGGGGCAGTTTCGCATGAATATCTGGGAAGATAATTATTTAAGATGAGGTTGCAATTAAGATCATCAGGACCATCTACCAGATTATTTAAACACCACACCAAACTCCAGATACAGCCAGTTGAAACACAGTCAGTCTGTCTAGTAATAGACTTTTCTTTTTTAAGAAAAAACAAAACAGAAACAAAACAGTGCTATATTACTGTGATGAAAACTTATTCCAGGAACAAAGAATCTCATCTACCTCAAGGAAAATGCTAAACTCTTTGGTGCAGTGGTTGTCTTTGAACAAATTCCCCTCAGCCTTCTAAACACTTAGTGTTCACGCACAAAAGGAGACGTAAGCTCTCATTCAGTGAGGATGCAAATAAAAGCTCCCACTGCTAAGCCACTGCTAGTCCTCCGGGGTTAGTTAACTGCTAGGGACAGTGGTGTATACAAAGAAAAAGACTACAAGATTTATACAGAGACAAGTTCCTAAGGAGGTAGAAAATTGGGAGAAGAAAAAAGAATTTTTGTGATGAATAATTTTTTTTTCTTCATAGAAAGAGTAAATTGTGGCTGAGGTGGAGAGTAATTAAAGGAAAAGGGCACTCGTTATACAACAGATGGGAATTTATTGCTGAAGCTCAGAGGTACACACACTGAGAGTTTGCAGTCAGGGCCAACACACACACACACACACACACACACACACAAACACACACAAAGACACACATACACACACTGTGCTGTACAGGATGGCCTCACATACACAAGCACAGGTAGACAAATCTTTTTACAAACAGTCATGGACAGCCGAACTATATGCATATAGTATACTAAAATAATCTTCATTCTGCAGTAATACTTTTTGTTAAAATCAGTTTAATTAATAGAGAGCCCACAAAAACGATTCTCACATTCCATAAAAATGAGCAAGGACAATAAGCATTAGACACAATCATTCTAGCCAAACAAGAGGAAACATTTTTTTTCCTAATAAAATGATTCTCTGTACTACTTTTACTACAACTACTTTTAATAGTAACCTTTTCTCTTAGATATATGTGCCAATGCCCTTAAGGAATATTTTAAATATATGTATATCACTTCCTAAGATATGATGCTGTCTTAACCGTGTCCTGTTTCTCTGGGATAAAAACATAAGGTTGCACTTTGGGGCTGGTGGCTCAGGGGCTCTTTTGAAGACTAATCTTGATAAATTCCAGGATTCAGCACAAACCTGACTTGGCCATATATACAACTTTCAACAAACGTAAATCCAAATCAACACAGAAATGCTTAAAGAAACATAAAATTTATGATATTAAGCAAATTGCCCTGATTTGAACCCTTCTGAAAACCTGTCTGAATTGACGAGATCAACATATATTAAAAATAAAGGAGTCTTTTGTACTCCATTGACGAGTGGACCAACATCCCACTACATGTGTTTCCAGTCTTGTAAGACATTACAGGAAGAGATTCTGTGCTGTTATTCTCTCACAAACAGGACTCAAAAAAATATTCATCAATATCAAGATTGTTGTTCAGAGGTGTCCAAACCTTTCCAGATATGGCCAGAGTTGGTGCAAGTTTCCAATCCAACTAAGTCGAATCCTTACCTTATATTATTTTGAAAGCCAAGATCAGCTAATAAACAGGTGGAATCAGGTGTGGCTCCTGCGTGATTGGACTGAAAACCTGCACCCTCCACAGCCCTTTTTTTTGGAAAAATCTGTACAATCCTGATGGAGTATATGTAAATGTGGTAGCTTTGTGGTAGGGAATGTGGTAGCTTAGTTGTTAAGGTGTTGGACTACTGATTGGAAGGTTGGACTGCTGGACTCTTGAGCAAGGCCCTTAACCCTCAATTTCTCAGTTGTATAAAATGAGATAAAATATAAGTCACTCTGGATAAGGGTGTCTGCCAAATGCCAGAAATGTGAATGAGTATATAATTTTGAAACCAAATAGTTTAATGGAGAAACTTTTACTATGCTTTGTGTTTGAAAAACTGCGGAGGGCACTTAAGTAACATAATCTATAATTATGTTTAATAATGCTGTTGTGACCAGATGTACTTTCTTTAAGCATCACACTGACTTGAACAGATGCACAGTGTTTCATTGTTTTCAACTCTAAAGCTATAGGATATAGCTGCTTTATGCAAACTTAGACTACATTTATTTTTTGTCAGCTGCTTTGAGCACAGCCCTGAACAGTTAAGGGTCATGGCTTTCTGTTAGTCCTGCTATCATCTGAATTGGAAAAAATCATAAAAATAAAAATGTAATCAAGGTAATGATGGTATTAATATGAAGACAGTCCAAACCAAAGTTGGAAGCTATATCGAAAAGATTTGATGACATAAGTTTCAACTCTTTCTTTAACCCTGTGGGTGGAAGCATTAAAATTGTGAATAGATATGTAGGATCATAAAAGGCAGTTTCTGCCGGCCCTGTTAAAATCCCATTCATCAATTGTTCTCCGTCACAAAAGCTTTTCTAAAAGAAGAAGCAGAAGAGAGCCAGGTGTCCCAGCGACACATTTACAGTGATTGGGCACAGAAAACGTCCAGCTCCATCAATTCTTTATCTCTCTCTCCTCATCCCCACACTCTGAATGTGGAGTTTTATTGACAAGAGGTGCTCTGTTTCTCTGGAAATGCTAAAAAAATGAAGTCTGCTGCATTCTCTCTCTCTCTCTCTCTCTCTCTCTCTCTCTCTCTCTCTCTCTCTCTCTCTTCTTTTCTCTCTCTCTCTCTCTCTCTCTCTCTCTCTCTCTCTCTCTCTCTCTCTCTCTCTCTCTTCTCATCTCCTCTGTGAATGTCGAGTTTTATTGACAAGAGGTGCTTTGTGTCTCTGGCAATACTTAAAAAAAATGAAGTCTGCCTCACTCCTTCCTTCTCTTCTTTCTCACCCCCCCTCAATCTTACACTCCCTCCATTCCACCTCCTTCATCTCTCTCCAGCCATTCTCTCTCTCGCTCCCCTCTCTCTCTCTCTCTCTCTCTCTCTCTCTCTACCTCTACCTCTACCCCCCTCTCTCTCTCTCTCTCTCTCTCTCTCTCTCTCTCTCTCTCTCTCTCTCTCTCTCTCTCTCTCTACCTCTACCTCTCTACTTCCCTACCTCCCTCTCTCCCTCCCTCTTTCTCTCTCGCTTGGTTGTGAGATTTGCCTAACAAAGAGCGTCTCTGCCCAAGGTCAGATAAGGAACCATGGCGCAAGAAGCCACAGCCGCTGCTCCTTTCATTTGTCTTTGCCCCTCCGTTTCTCAGAATTATCTCAGCTGCACATAATAATTATTACCACGGACGGAGTAGAGGAGATAACTGAGAGTCAGTGAGAGAAAGGGAGAGAGAGAGAGTAGAGGAAGAGAGAATAAGAGGATGAGAGGTAGTGTGAAAATATAGCTTTGCTGCTATGGAGGAGTGTGAAGTAAAAATATTAGAGAAAAATGTCTCTAGTTTTATTGCAAGACATAAAATCAACAATTATAGATGTATGAATATTTTTTTAATATCATATGATTTTAATGAATAAAGAATACATTGTTTGGAAGAGCAACACAATACCGTGCAGTAAGTAATGCAGGTAAAAACATGTATGTAGTGATTTAATATGAACAGAACTAAAAAGCTCTCCCACTATCTAATGATTCATTTAGTGCTGCTGTTTTTAAAATCTTGAGTTTATATAGTCTATGAGAAGTACAGCTGGAAATTGTCTAAAGCTTTTGGAAATATGTTCTTTGAACTGTTTTTCTCTCATGACACAATATTGAGATAGAATTAACTGAAATTTATTGAACTTTTGTAGAACTCACTGTAACAGACCACCTTACATTGCATGAAAAAATGTATACACAAATCTCAGTCGACTGGCTCTGAACCCCTAATCTTCCACGTCCTGTGACCTTTGACCTCACAACCTCAGCCGTGTTATCAGGAAGCCAGCTAAGCCCCCTAATCCTCAGCCTCGTGTCAGCATCTCTAACCTGGAGAAGGCGCTATCAGTCCGGATGAGGCACTCTGTATAGCACAGATATCGTGTGTATGTGTGTGTGTGTGTGTGTGTGTGTGTATGTGTGTGTGTGTGTGTGTGTGTGTGTGTATGTGTGTGTGTGTATGTGTGTTGTATCAGGAGGGGGATTGGGGGGTCTGGGATGGAGATTACCATCACAGCAGCTGTATTGTAGACTTCAAACGATGGCAGGTTAACCAGTTCAACCTACAGACACACACACACACACACACACACACGCACACATGCACGCACGCATGCACACACACAGTAGAATGCCATTACAATTCAGCCTTATCTGCAAAATCAGGATATAGAATCCAAGTCCAACTGTTTATAATCAATCAGTTCTAATCAACGAACTGTGTCTGTGTCACATCATATTTACCCAATAATCACCCATAAAGTCCTAAAAGCATGTTCTTACCGTCACAGAAAGCTGTACTGTGTTAGGAATGCTACCATGTTACCATTTAAATGAATCATTTAGCATCACAACATTAAAAAAGGAGCTAGTATATAAACAGGATATTCAGTTAGATTTCATCTCATAGTAGAATTACAGCGTGTATTTTTGCATTCCTGGTTCCATTGTCCTGAAGTCACTGCATTTTTGAATTAATTTTTTATTAAATGCCTGAAAAACGATCTGTAGTTAACACAAGCTCAAGATATTTTCACGTATTATTCTACGAATTTTAAAATACATCGGGAATACTCCAGTCGTGATTTTTTAAGCTTTTACATGTTTTGAAAAAGATGCGTGCTAACAAATAGGGAAAGTTTCCAGGAGGGACGGCACTGCAGGGTCTTGATATCATGACAAGCTACAGTTTTGATGAGGTAACAATGGTTTATATCTGTAACATAACATAAGCTACCACAGGATATAAGGATGTGTCTCAATCAGCTCCCCAGCCCCCAGGTAGTGAAAGAATATACACAGACCAGGCATAAACATTATGACCACCTGCCTAATATTGTGTTGGTCCCCCTTTTGCTGCCAAAACAGCCCTGACCCGTCATGCACTGTGTATTCTGACATCTTTCTATCAGAACCAGCATTAACTTCTTCAGCAATTTGAGCAACAGTAGCTCATTTGTTGGATCGGATCACACGGGCCAGCCTTCACTCCCCACGTGCATCAATGAGCCTTGGTCGCCCATGACCCTGTCACCGGTTCACCACTGTTCCTTCCTTGGACCACTTTTGATAGATACTGACCACTGCAGACCGGGAACACCCCACAAGAGCTGCAGTTTTGGAGATGCTCTTGTCAAACTCGCTCAAATCCTTACGCTTGCCCATTTTTCCTGCTTCTAACACATCAACTTTGAGGACAAAATATCCCAAAATAGTCTAATATATCCCACTAATAGGTGCCATGATGAGGAGATAATCACTTCACCTGTCAGTGCTCATAATGTTATGCCTGATCTGTATATTGTGTACACAAGTTCTGGCACTGGTAAGAACTCTGGTTCATTCAACATTGGGACACCGATGACTCAATTTCCAGCGACATGACACTTATCAACATCAGGCAAGACTGATAGCTTGAAGTTTTTTTTATGTTGTTTATGAAAAATAAATACTCATTTTTCTGTTACATATCCTTGAAACATTTCCAGCTAGTGGATTTTTAAAAAATCATTAAACACTTAAAAGTCATTAGACTCAACCTGTATATAGAATATAAAAATAGCAAATGTAAGTAATCATTTCAGAGCTAAAAAATGATAACAAGCTTACATTTGTAGATAAAGTGACTGAGAGTTTGTCGGCCATTTTTTTTCGAGCTGAGAGGATTCAGAAAATAAATCATGTAAGGGAACATAGTGAGCATTGATACTTCCTTGTTTTTTGGTGCAGCATGGCATTTTTTAAAAAAGAGAGCAAGCGTTCCAAGTGCACTGGATGGATTTTATGATTGAGACAGCCCTTAAAATTCCCTGATTCCTTGATCAGCATCCTGACTACTGAACTAACGAGCTGATCGAGACATAAATGGAACTGTGAACAAAACGGTATACGAGTTATCCTTCCTGGAATAAAACACTAACACTTATGTGTGAAAAGAATCATCCCTCCAATGCCTGTGTCATGCCACTCCATCTTGCTCGTCATTGATTATTTTCCTATAACTGGATGCTTTGTGTCTTTTATTACTAGTACCTAATTACTAGAAATGATTCTGTAACTACAGGGAAACTTCCAGGAAACAAAAATTGTAAGGCTTGTAAATAACTATACATACAGTAAGAGTGTATTATCTCCATGGACATATGTGTCATGTCTGAAATCGTTACTTATTAAGCATACAGTAATTCCCTGATATAATGCATAATGCAGGCAAATAATTCCCTGAATAATGCACTATAAAGTATAATGACCCACAGTGTACTGTAAATACAATGTACAACTAAGACACACCTCCTCTGCATTAAGTACTACAGCGAATAGCAATTTCTTCATATTTCCTGCAGCTTAAAATGTACATGTCAGGTATGTCAGCATACACAGCATGGTGACTAATTTCATATATAAAATGCAAACAAAAGATGTTTTGTACAGCGAGCACTAAGGCGGCTGCTACTTGTATTGTATAATACTGTACTTAATATAGAAACTCACTTATAATATTTCTGTACTTTCAGTTATTTGTGACATTGTCGTGCCTCATGATGTGTTTTAAGAGCACTCATTAGTTGCCTAGAGTTCACTTGTTGAATTTAGGCATATACTCCACTTCACCCAGAAAAGCTTTTATATTCATTCATTCATTTGTTGTCTACCACGTATCCGATCTATTCTTGGGTCACAGGGAGCCTGTGCCTATCTTTAGGCATCAAGGCAGGATACACCCTGGATGGAGTGCCAACCCATCGCAGGGCACACACACACACACACACACACACACACACACACACACACACACACACACACTCATTCACTCACGCAATCACACACTACGGACAATTTAGAGATGCCAAATCAACCTACAACGCATGTCTTTGGACCAGGGGAGGAAACCGGAGTACCCGGAGGAAACCTCTGAGGCACGGGGAGAACATGCAAACTCCACACACACAGCAGTGGCGGGAATCGAACCCTCAACCCTGGAGATGTGAGGCAAACGTGCTAACCACCAAGCCACCAAGCCACCGTGCCCCCAGTTTTTATATTAAAATATTGAAAAAATATATGAGTGTGTTACTAATTTCATACTGTCATAAACATGCCAGGCTCTACACTTTACCCAATCACAACGCACTCCCTCTCCTGAGTATTAACAAGCCACACCTGACACTCATCAGCACCAGTCATCACACCAGCATAAAAGACACTCCAGAGCATTCAGTCACTGTCCGGTCTCGTTAACGTATACCTACCTGTTATGCTTACCTCAAGGACTCTGCTAACGTCTACTTACCTGTCTCCAGCGTTCTTCGTGATTCCTAGTGTCTCCTCGTCTCCTGTGAGTGTCATTGTGTCTCGTCTGCTCCACGTCTGCCTGCATCCGCGACCCCTGGGAAGGATAAAGACAAGTATCAGATCCAGTATCATCTTCAGTCACGAGCTTAACCTGCTTTCACTCACCTGCACTCTGCCTGCCATCTCTGGTTGTTCAATAAACTCAATCTTAACTATAACTGTGTCTCCGCCCCCTTCTGTATGTAACAGAAGACCGTATCCACACCGTCAGAACAGCCAAGATGAGCAATCCGGATCCAGTTCAAGACCTTGTTGATGCACTTCGCCGCACGCTCACCAGCACTTCCACGCCAGCACCTCCAGCAACCACTTCCGCATTTACCGCTGCATCTCCTTCACCATCTGCGGTCGCCAGTCCCATGGCCAAACTGGCGCCCTTCACTGGCTCGGTGGAGGACTGCAATGGATTCCTCCTGCAGTGTTTGCTGGTCCTGGAGATGCAACCGCACTTGTATCCCGATGACCGTACTAAGGTGGCCTTCATAATCTCTCAACTCGACGGAAAAGCTCTTCGCTGGGCTGAACCACTTTGGACACAGAAAAATCTTGTTGTAAAGTCGTTGTCAGGCTTCATTAACCATTTCAAAGAAGTTTTTGGGAAACCAGCTTGGGATTCATCTATCGGTGAGAGATTATGCAAATTGAAACAAGGTCTAATGTCTGTGTCTGATTATGCCCTCCAGTTTCGAACCCTAGCTGCGGCAAGTGGTTGGAATGAACGAGCCCTTATTACCACCTATCGTCAAGGTCTTGATCCACGTGTGCAGTTGCATCTTGCTGCATACGAGGACTCCATCGGGCTTGAGAAATTCATCCAGTTATCCATCAGATTCGCCACTCGTATGCAGCTGTGTCTCTAAGAGCACCAGGGCCAGCCGTTGTTCCCATCTATCCTCTGCCAGCCAGAATCCGTCAGCCATCCAGAACCAGCCAACGAACCCATGCAAATAGAAAACTCACGTCTTTCGTCTGATGAGTGGCAGAGGAGGCTGACCCAGAATCTCTGTCTTTATTGCGGTCGTGCTGGGCATCTCTGAATGCCCCACTCGTCCAGGGCGACCTATGGTGAGTGTTATCATGCCTACGTTGAATAAGATGAAACCACTCACTATTGTTGTAAACCTTACTGCTGCCGACTTCTGTCTTCCAGCTAATGCGCTCCTCGATTCTGGGTCAGCTGGAAATTTCATCTCCGGAGCCCTCTGTCGCCAGCTCCAACTCAAGACCACCGCCACGCCGAAGATATACCAAATCCACTCGGTAACTGGAAAACCTCTTTGTCAAATATGATACAGTGTTGGACCTCTTCACCTCCAAGTCTGTATTCTCCACACGGAGGAGATCCATCTGCTGGTTCTGGAGGATTCAATGGCTGATGTGATTCTAGGGCACCCCTGGCTTGAGCAGCACAACCCCATCATCTCCTGGAGGACAGGAGAGATCCTGAAGTGGGGTAACCAATGTTTTAATGACTGTTTTCCTGAGTTTCCTGTTCCAAGTCTTCCAAGTTCCGAAGAAATCCAAGTCTATGCTACTTCTGTGGAAAGTCCACTCGAGAAACGTTCAACGGACATCCCTGCCTGTTACTCCCACTTCAGTGATGTCTTCTGTCCAAAAGAAGCCTGCAAGCTGCCTCCCCATCGGCCATGGGACTGTGCAATTGACCTCATCTATGGTGAGCCAGTACCCCGAGGGAAAATATACTCCCTATCCATCCCGGAGAAGAAGGCCATGGAGGAGTACATAAACGAAGCTCTGTCACAAGGCTACATACGCCCGTCTACTTCCCCTGCTGCTTCAAGTTTTTTCTTCGTGGCGAAGAAGGACGGAGGCTTGCGGCCCTGCATTGACTACAGAGCTTTGAATAAAATCACCATAAAATTCAGGTACCCATTTCCTCTCATCCCATCAGTGCTGAAACATCTACGCAGCGCCACTGTGTTTACCAAGTTGGACCTCCGCAGCGCCTATAACCTCATCAGAATACGTGAGGGGGACGAGTGGAAGACAGCGTTTGTGACCCCTACTGGCCACTATGAATATCTTGTCATGCTGTATGGACTTGTCAATGCCCTAAGGGACTACCATCTGTTTTTCAAAGCCGAGAAGTGTACCTTCCATCAGCCCTCAGTGCAATTCTTGGGATACAACATCGATCGCAGTGGCATCTGCATGGACGAGAGGAAGGTAACAGCTGTCAAAGACTGGCCCATTCCCACATCGGTGAAAGAATTACAAAGGTTCCTGGGTTTTGCAAACTTCTACCGCCGATTCATCCAAGGTTTCAGCTCCATCACCAGTCCGCTTACAAGTCTCCTCAGGAATAAGCCCAAGTCTCTGTCCTGGACTCCAGCCGCCACACAAGCTTTCGATACACTCAAGACAGCGTTTACAACCGCTCCCCTCCTGGCTCACCCTGATCCAGATCTCCCTTTCGTTGTCGAGGTAGACGCCTCAACCACAGGAGTGGGAGCGGTCTTATCCTAGCAGCAGGGGAATCCCCGTAAGCTCCACCCATGTGCCTTCTTCTCCCGCAAACTCAACCCAGCGGAGGTCAACTATGATATCGGAAACTGGGAGCTTCTTGCCATCAAGCTCGCCCTGGAGGAGTGGAGGCCTTGGCTCGAAGGAGCAAAACACCTATTCACGGTTCTGACAGACCATAAAAACCTGGAGTACTTACGGGACGCTAAAAGATTGAATCCCTGCCAAGCAAGATGGGCCTTGTTCTTCACAAGATTCAACTTTACCATCTCTTACCGTCCTGGATCAAAGAATGTAAAAGCTGATGCTCTGTCCCGTATTCATAGTCCTGAAGAAAGCACCGATGACCCAGAGCCCATCATCCCCAAGAAACTCTTTGTCAGCCCCATTACCTGGTCTGAAGAAACGCTCCCCGAGTCGAGTGCCTCCACCAACACCCCGCCGGGTTGCCCCCAAGGGTTGCAGTATATTCCACGGACACGGCGCACTCCCCTCATCCATTCTTCACATACTTCACTGGGCACTGGCCACCCAGGGGTCAATGAAACCCTCTCGCTGTTGAAACAGCGCTTCTGCTGGCCCAACATGGCATCCGATGTCAGGAGGTACATACAAGGGTGCCGGGAATGTGCCATCTCCAAAAGCCCGCGTCATCTTCCCTCCGGGAAACTCCAACCTCTGCCCGTTCCAAACCGCCCCTGGTCACACCTAGGAGTAGACTTCATAATGGATCTTCCAGTCTCCAATGGTTGTACCTGTGTATTGGTGGTAGTGGATCGGTTCTCCAAGTCTTGTCGACTAATTCCCCTGCTTGGGCTGCCAACGGCAATGGATACCACGGAGCTCATGTTCAACTATGTGTTCAGATATTATGGACTGCCCGAAGATATTGTATCTGACCGTGGATCGCAATTCACCTCCAGAGTATGGAGATCCTTCTTCAAGGTCCTAGGTGTGACCATAAGTCTCTCCTCTGGCTACCATCCCCAGACAAACGGGCAGACGGAGAGGAAGATTCAGGAGATTGGACCCTTTCCTACGTACCTTCTGTCACGGCCACCAGGACTCCTGGAACCAGTTTCTGGGTTGGGCCGAGTATGCCCAGAACTCTCTCCATCAGCCCACCACTGGTCTTACTCCCTTCCAGTGCTTACTTGGCTACCAACCCCCACTGTTCCCCTGGGATGAGGGGAAACCCTCGGACAGAAGTGGCGGTGGATGGCAGTGGATTACTGGTTCCGGGAGAGCGAGAGGGTCTGGGACTCAGCTCATCTGCAACTCCAGCGAGCCCTACGCAGGCGCAGGACGACAGCTGACCTTCTACGTTCCCAAGCACCCAACTACCAGCCAGGACAGAAGGTTTGGCTGTCGACCCAGGACATCAGGATTCGCCTGCCCTGTAGGAAGCTGAGTCCTAGGTTCATTGGCCCCTTCCCCATCACCCGGCAGATCAACCCCGTCACCTATCACCTGCAACTCCCTCCTGAGTATAAGATTCACCCAGTTTTCCATGTCTCACTGTTGAAGCCTCACCATCTCTCTGTTCTTCCCTCCACAGAGCCTGGCGAAGCCGAGGAACCCCCCCTTCCGCTGATCGTGGACGATGGAGCGGCTTATCTGGTGCAAGACATCTTGGACTCCCGGTGCCGTGGTGGTCACCTGGAGTATTTGGTTGACTGGGAAGGATACGGTCCCGAAGAGCGGTCATGGGTCCCCAGAAATAATCTACTCGATCCAAGTCTTCTCGATGACTTCCATGCCAGACATCCTAACTGACCAGCTCCACGTGGCAGTGGTCGACCACCAGACGTCGGGGTCCACGTTCCTCAGGAGCGGACCGTGGAGGGGGGGGTAATGTCACAGACATGCCAGGCTCTACACTCACCCAATCACAACGCACTCCTTCTCCTGAGCATTAACAAGCCACACCTGACACTCATCAGCACCAGTCATCACACCAGCATAAAAGACACTCCAGAGCATTCAGTCACGTCCGGTCTCGTTAACGCATACCTACCTGTTATGCTTACCTCAAGGACTCTGCTAACATCTACTTACCTGTCCCCAGCATTCTTCGTGATTCCTAGTGTCTCCTCGTCTCCTGTGAGTGTCATTGTGTCTCGTCTGCTCCACGCCTGCCTGCATCCGTGACCCTGGGAAGGATAAAGACAAGTATCAGATCCAGTATCATCTTCAGTCACGAGCTTAACCTGCTTTCACTCACCTGCACTCTGCCTGCCATCTCTGGTTGTTCAATAAACTCAATCTTAACTATAACTGTGTCTCCCCCACCTTCTGTATGTAACACATACACAGGTCAAGCAAAGAAATCTTTAAATTTTTTTATGTATTAATATATTATGTATTAAATCTATTAGATTATATTTATTAAAGCATAAAACAGACTCTTAAATATGTGTATATACCACCAAAGTGAATGACTTTGACCGAAGGTTTAGATGTTCAGATCATTCTGGGTTAATGAACTAAACTGTAATAGATTTAATATGTAGTACATTGTGTATTCTATTACAGTTTTCATATATGGTGTATCAAATCTATTACAGTTTAGTTCATTTCCTCAGAATAATTATTAACATCTTACCTTCAATCAAAGTCATTCACTTTGATAATACAGACATATGTATACACATATAAAAGTGAACAATTACACAATATTTATATTTATTATATGTTTTCATTTGGGGGATTTTTTTTTTGGGTTTTTTTTCATTTGGGAGGTTTTATCCCAAAAACTGAAAAATCAGGCCTTCCTGATTTCACTTGTAAAAAAGGAGAGTTTTAAAATGATTAAAAAAAAGTATATTAAGACACTAAATCTGATGGATCTAAATCTACATCCAGATTTCTCTAAAGCTGCTCTGTGACATCTGTCAATGAAAAATTTAATTGAATTAAATAATTGATTTGGCTTCTTTTACTAAGATTTTTTTGTTTTAAAAAATCTGAATACCCCACTGACTAAAGCTGAATAACAAAGACAAAAATCTAAAATTTTGTATGTGAGAGACAGTGGCCTGTATGCAGCCCGGAATTGTCTCATTTGCTTTTTTTTCCTCCTTAAGAAAAAAACCCCACATGTTTGTTTAATATGCATTAAAACAGCCTGCAGGCCCCTGGAACACACAGATAAAGTGGACATATCACTGAGTGTTATGATAAAGAGGGGGGAGGGGAGGGAGAGAAAGAGAGAGAGAGAGAGAGAGAGAGAGAGAGAGAGGAGAGAGAGAGAGAGAGAGAGAGAGAGAGAGAGAGAGAGAGAGAGAGAGAGAGAGGGGGGGGGGGTGTATGTGCGTGTGAGCGTGTGATATCTCTGAATGGTATGATAAGAGACAGCAGTGAGATGGCAGAATGCAACAGCATGAGAGATGGACAGAGAGGGGGGAAGAGATGGGACGGGTGTTTCTCTCTCTCTCTCTCCCCTTTTTTTGAGGGAATGGTGGAGCAGCACAATGCAAACATGTCGGACTGAATAGCCGAATGGGAAGAGGACAGCTGTTTGAGATGACAGCAATGGCTGTTCCTACTCACCTCCCCACTGTCCTATTAACACACAAAAAATCACACATATACACCCCCCCCGCACACGCACACACACACACACACACACACACACACACACACAAGCATTACATGAAAACATGTGTAGAGTTACACACATTCACATGCAAGGTCATACAATTACACACAGACACACACAAATACAATACCAGGATTATTAACCAGGAACATTTCATTTTTCATTGTTTTTCAATGTGATTACAGATACAATCAATAGAGGTTTATTTTATGCTGCAAAAATGTTCTTAGCAAGTGAAAATCTCTTGAATATGGTTCAAAGGATGAATACAATTCAAATCCATTTAGTGTTTCATATGATACCACTACAATACATCAAAAATATGATTGTTAAAACCCATTTTCTGGACACTTTGAAGTGATAACTAGCATGAATAGTTTTCCTCTTTTGGTAGGTAATTTCTTTAATTTGAATCATTTATTTCAAGACAAATGCAAAATTATTTGCCAATAAAATAAGGCATTTTAAAGCCTGATCTGAGTAAAAGCATCTAAAACCAGCCTGAATATTCTCAATAATCTCAAGCTAAGAAATATTAGACACATTTGCCCATATTAAAGATATTGTCACATGCTTATAATAATAATTCATATTTTTTTGCATACAATTACTAAAACAATAATAAATAACAATAAAAGTAGTAAGACATTTCCTAAACATTAATGTCAGAAATTTATAACACAACGCTGCTGAATTCTAAAATCTGACCGCAGCTCTGACAATTCAGCTTCAAGATTTATATAAATGTACTCAATCTAATACGTTATCATTTTTATAGTAACAACTCATTCACAGGGGCTTGTGTTTTGAGCATATATATATATATATATATATATATATATATATATATATATATATATATATATATATATATAATATATATACAGTGGGGCAAAAAAGTATTTAGTCAGCCACCAATTGTGCAAGTTCTCCCACTTAAAAAGATGAGAGAGGCCTGTAATTTTCATCATAGGTACACTTCAACTATGAGAGACAGAATGAGAAAAAAAAATCCAGAAAATCACATTGTCTGATTTTTAAAGAATTTATTTGCAAGTTATGGTGGAAAATAAGTATTTGGCCACCTACAAAAAAGCAGGATTTCTGGCTCTCACAGACCTGTAACTTCTTCTTTAAGAGGCTCCTCTGTCCTCCACTCGTTACCTGTATTAATGGCACCTGTTTGAACTCGTTATCAGTATAAAAGACACCTGTCCACAACCTCAAACAGTCAGACTCCAAACTCCACTATGGCCAAGACCAAAGAGCTGTCAAAGGACACCAGAAACAAAATTGTAGACCTGCACCAGGCTGGGAAGACTGAATCTGCAATAGGTAAGCAGCTTGGTGTGAAGAAATCAACTGTGGGAGCAATTATTAGAAAATGGAAGACATACAAGACCACTGATAATCTCCCTCGATCTGGGGCTCCACGCAAGATCTCACCCCGTGGGGTCAAAACGATCACAAGAACGGTGAGCAAAAATCCCAGAACCACACGGGGGGACCTAGTGAATGACCTGCAGAGAGCTGGGACCAAAGTAACAAAGGCTACCATCAGTAACACACTACGCCACCAGGGACTCAAAGCCAGTACATGTCCGGGCCCGTCTGAAGTTTGCTAAAGAGCATTTGGATGGTCCAGAAGAGGATTGGGAGAATGTCATATGGTCAGATGAAACCAAAATAGAACTTTTTGGTAAAAACTCAACTTGTCGTGTTTGGAGGAGAAAGAATGCTGAGTTGCATCCAAAGAACACCATACCTACTGTGAAGCATGGGGGTGGAAACATCATGCTTTGGGGCTGTTTTTCTGCAAAGGGACCAGGATGACTGATCCGTGTAAAGGAAAGAATGAATGGGGCCATGTATCGTGAGATTTTGAGTAAAAACCTCCTTCCATCAGCAAGGGCATTGAAGATGAGACGTGGCTGGGTCTTTCAGCATGACAATGATCCCAAACACACCGCCCGGGCAACGAAGGAGTGGCTTCGTAAGAAGCATTTCAAGGTCCTGGAGTGGCCTAGCCAGTCTCCAGATCTCAACCCCATAGAAAATCTTTGGAGGGAGTTGAGAATCCGTGTTGCCCAGCGACAGCCCCAAAACATCACTGCTCTAGAGGAGATCTGCATGGAGGAATGGGCCAAACTACCAGCAACAGTGTGTAAAAACCTTGTGGCGACTTACAGAAAACGTTTGACCTCTGTCATTGCCAACAAAGGGTATATAACAAAGTATTGAGATGAACTTTTGTTATTGACCAAATACTTATTTTCCTCCATAACTTGCAAATAAATTCTTTAAAAATCAGACAATGTGATTTTCTGGATTTTTTTTTTTTCATTCTGTCTCTCATAGTTGAAGTGTACCTATGATGAAAATTACAGGCCTC
>JAUCMX010000014.1:7488232-7655732 GCA_033459395.1 Hemibagrus guttatus | reverse complement strand
TCCTTTTCATCTATCTCAAAATTAATTCTAAATTTAGTTATGGTTATCTTTTTTTTATTTATTTTTTTTTATTCTTATCTCTGTTTATCAGTATATAAATAATTACCACAAACAATAATTTTGTTTTCTGGGCCTGAGAATAGAATAGACAAAATGGATAAAAAGTGAAAGCATAGTGAACACAGCTAAAAGGAAACATAGAGGTGTTGCCTTTTTCACCGATATCACATGACTTTAGGTAAAGTGCAAATTATTTAATTTTGTCATTCATATTACCAGTCTATACAACAATGCTATGCAGAAAGGCATCTCAGAACGCAGATCTTGAAGAGGACGGGCTACACAGCAGAGGATCACATCGGGATCAAGTCTTAGATGAATAATAGGAAACTGATGCTTAGGTGGATATACAGTAGACTCACTGAAATTGGAAAAAAAAATGCAATTTCTGCGGCAATTTGCATGATAGAGTCAGAATTTGGTCTCAACAGCATGAATCCATGAACCCAACTTGTCAACAGTTCAAGCTGGTGTTGGTGGTGTAATGATGTGGGGAATGTTTTGGTTTTTTTTTTGCCACATACTGGGTCTCAATACCAGCCAACCATTGTTTAAATATTACAGCCTGCCTGAGTATTGTTGCTGAACACTTGTGACCTGTATGGACACAATGTTTGCTGGCTATGTTATATGGCTATCACAAATTATAATGCATGACACAAAGCACAAGCCATATCAAATCTTTATTTTCAATTCAATTCAATTTATTTGTATAGCACTTTTAACAATGGACACTGTCTCAAAGCAACATTACAGCAGTATAAAAACATAGAAAAAAAATAAAATGTTTAAAGTTAAGTTACTCTTTTATCTCTAATGAGCAAGATGGCAAGGAAAAACTCCCTGAGTTTTTTCATATGAGGAAGAAACCTTGAGAGGAACCAGGCTTGGCTGGGAACCCATCTTCATTTGGGTGACACTGGACAGTAAATAATGTAACTGTTGATAATGTCCTTTCTGCAACAGCAACCAAGAGCTCTTGAGGAACTAATAGGTCAGTGTAGTTTCTGAGTTATCTTTTGTAGTGTATAGTTATTTTATGCCACACACTGATGTAACCTAGTTAAAGCAATACCCTGATACGTTTCAACCAGTTCTTTAACTACATCACCTCAAGTATATACATGATGAGCAATAATAGTATACTTTCTTGGTCCTGAGAACAGAATAGACACAATGGGGAGGGCAAAGGGCAGTTGAAGTGCAAGTGTCGTGAGCTGTAAGTAAACATAGAGGTGACACTCATCCATTTCAAGTGAGCACACCTGAAGGAAAAATAATGTAAAACAAAAGTAAGGCCACAACAAGCCACTAGAACAGCTTCAGTACACATAGATATTATACACATCTCTGAAACTCTGGAACTTCTAAAAGACATTCCCTCAGTTGGTGTTTTGAAGATGGTGATAGAGATGTATTTCCATCATTCTTACAGTTTTTTTTTCATTTACATTTACATCAGACCATTCATGGAGCCCTTATTTCCTCGTGCCAAATTATTTAGCATGCTTTGTGACCTTTTTCTCTAAGGGGAAAAGCAAAATTGTCTCCCAGCATAACAGACTCACTGTCCCACGTTTTATTTAGTAAAGATTCTAAGTTGAATGAATTGCTTTTGCTCGGTTCCAGCTGACATGCTTCATCACTGCAAACAACAACTGCACCTTTTATGAACTGCATGAATCAGATTTAAGATGCAACTTTGTCGAACCTGACCTGTAGCCCCTTGAGTTACTGAATCCTTACGATCATGGCTGAGATTTGCTCTTCCCTTGTTTAGAGAGAATCAGTTAATTCTTTTTGTTCAAAATCCTGTTCTTACAAGATGGCAAATTTCTGAGTGCAAAATTATTTTTCTTCTAATCACAAAATACCGTATAAGAATATTATAATATAATATTATTCAACATTTCCTTCCAAAAGCATTGAGTTATTTTTCTATTTATTTGACCAAATTTATTTTGATTGTGAGATAGCTGTTTGCTTTGGTTTAATTATTTACAATTAATTTATAGGTTTAATAATAACACATAGAAACTATACTCTCTTTCCCTTTTTGTGTGTGGTATTGGCTATTGACAAAGGCAGGTCTAGACATGTGTCACTTCCTCTATTCCAGCTCTTCAGTCTCTCAGCTCTTGAGAAAGTGAGGTAGAAAGAACGAGTTATATATATGAGAAAAAGAGGGAGAGAGAGAGAGAATGCTTGTACTCTTTCACTGTGTTCAATATTCGCAACCTGTTTAAGGAAAGCCATTCTTAGAAAGCAGACATTTGCTTTAAGATGGAATAGAAATAGCTAATTAGCAAAGCAAAACAGCTCCCATTATTAGCAGGATTTGGGTGAACAAACATACTTTCAGTGCAATAATAACAACAACAACAACAACAACAACAATAACAATAAAAAAAATAATAAGAATAATAATAATAACAACGCCCTTTTTACATTTCCTGGATAATCTTAGTTTTTATCATAATCTATATTCTATATATATATATATATATTTATTTATTAAATTTAGTAGTTTTAGATGTATATTTAAAATTTTACATCACAAACCCCAAATAGATATGCCAGGAGGAAAAAATATTCATCTGAATATATTGAGTGTTGCAGTAAAATTGTTCTTTTATTGTGTCTTTTAACACTTTTGAGACAAAAATGAATGAATAAACAAACGAATGAGTGAATGTAAATGTACCTGAGTCTGGAATTATCACACAGGCAAACTCCACCCTGCCGTGTGTGTGTATTTTTGATTCGGTTGAAAAAAATGTATGTGCCGTTCGAAAAAAGAAAAAAAAAGAAGGCCTGGGTCATTCAAGCACCTTAAAATTAATGCTGGTCTGTGGTGTGCGTGTGTGTGTGTGTGTGTGTGTGTGGGGCGTGTGTGTGCATGTGAGAGGGTGTCTGTGTGTGTGTATGTGTGTGCATGTGTGAGTATTGATCCTTCAGAGTTATTCTGCCGCCAGAGTTCATTAACCTCTGTGGTAATGACAAAATGTTTGTGGACAGCATGTCTCAGAGGGAGCGTGGAGCTGCAACACTACTGGAACACTATTTAACACACACAGACACACACACACACACACACACACACACACACACACAAACAGAATTTCACTATGCTCTCCCAGGTTCATATATCTGAAAAGATCTGATTTTGGCTCTGAGATTTCAGTCTGTCATGGACATTTTTCAAGCACAAGAAGAAAATTGCCAGTAATTCAATTTCCACTTTCCTTAAAGTGCAATCTAATATGTGGAAAGAAATACCCCCCCACGCCCCCACCCAAAAAAAAATCTAATTATAAATAAATACAGAATGAATGAATTTAACAGTATTCAACCTGCCATTTTCCAAACCATAATAGTCATTGTGTCTTCCCATTACACCGACTAGCACTCTCCTCATCCTCTGTCTCCTTCCCTCCATGTCTATGAAGTGACTTCCTCCATAATTACCAGTTATTAATTTTAAATGAGTCCGCCGACGCACGGCACGGTTTTAATGCGGCCTGTTAATATCAGATCAGATGAGATTGGGAGAGGAGGATGATGGAGCGGATGTCTTTTCTTTTCATCCTTCTGTCGTTAAGGATACAGTGCCTGCTACACCTCCAAGTACATGTCTTAATGCAAAGATGGAATCGGAGGATTTTTCTCCTTCTTCCTTATCTCATTTAAGATGAACAGTGTATAAAAACAGTATATAAAGAAGTGGAGGCTCAAGCAGTTTCCCAGGAAATATAATGTAAGAAAAACAAACACTGGCTATACATCAGGTCAGGTTTATTCAGAGTATGACAAATGTATGCACGAGAGAGTCCAAACCTGTAGCACATTACACAGTATGGCAAGAGGCTCATGCAAAATAGTCTTTCTCAATCTCTCTCAGATACACACACACAAACACACTCTCTCTCTCTCTCTTGTGTCTCACCCCTTTCCTCTCTCTCTCTCTCTCTCTCTCTCTCTCTTGTCTCACACCCCTTTCCTCTCTCTCTCTCTCTCTCTCTCTCTCTCTCTCTCTCTCTCTCTCTCTCTCTCTCTCGTGTCTCACCCCTCTCAGTGGCTAAAGTGGCGCTTGTGGCAGCTGAAGTGTTGACGCCAATGTGCCGAAGCCTGCAATTCACCAATTTCACTGCTAATTAGCCTACAAAGCCAGCGCCTCCGGGGGAGGAAAGGATGGAGGGCAGTATGGAGGGAGGGACCGCGGGGGGTCGGAGCTGGCATGGCTGAGACATATGGCACGCTACCAGAGACTGGATGGAGAAAATGGTGAGAGAGTGGGGTTATAGTGATGCTACATTCAGAGCATTCAGAGAATGAGGAGAAAGTAGAAAGTGGAGAGAAGAGGGAAGACTGGAGGAAAAAGGAGGCAGTGAGGAAATGAAAAAAAAGGATGACGGAAAAAAAGGAGCGAGAACCAATAAATTGTTTGCTCTGTCCTCTGGAGATTATGAGCTTGAATTCTGATAATGTGATAATAAAATTGTGCCTCTAGGTCTAGATTTACTCTCTCCCCTGTCAATCAGAACAGCACTAACCAATCATAGGTGTCTGACGTATACGGAAGAGGACAGAATGCACTTTACTCCAAATCTTCAGTTGTGATGCAGCATGAGCAGCAGTTTGAAAGTATATTATAGGTATCAAGTCGAATATGTATGCTCTATGACGTCATTTTGTAATATAAATAGTGTGAACAGAAGTTTCACAGTGAAAATCAAACAAGAAGACGTGCACTTCAAGTACCTGGATAATGGATTTATTCAACCGAAAAAAAACAAGCGTGGAATATTGGACACTTCATGCACTCACAGCTTTGCTTTTGTAGTGGAAGAGTGGCAAGGCTACCAAGTACTGATTTTCAAGATTTCCAGTGACACTCTGGTAAACAAGACACACAATAAATGTCTTTTTTAAATTTGCTAATGTTGTCTAATTATTTTTCAACATTATAAAAATTCACTGCATTCTGCTAAACCTAGTGGCGTCACATTATATGTGTGTGATGTCACTTGCGTTCGAATAGGAAATGTGCTGGCAGTTAGTAAAAAACATTCCAAGCGATCCAAGCCTTCTAAAATTCATATACTTGATGCTAGAGTTCATAGTGCATAGTGTAAGTGTACAGTACATAGTGCACTTAGTGTATAGTGTACAGTACATACTGTATAGTGTGTAGCAAATCATTTGGGATGCAGCTTGTGGCATGGAGGCGGCATGTGTAAAAAAACATGCAGAGTCAGATCCAATATGTATTAGAGTTAGCTTAAAATTATACAAATTTCATTCATTGTCTACAGGCTTATCCGATCTATTCTCGGGTCACAGGAAGCCTGTGCCTATCTCAGGCGTCATTGGGCATCGAGGCAGGATACACCCTGGACGGAGTGCCAACCCATTGCAGAGTACACACACACACAAAAACACACACTACGGACAATTTTAGAAATGCTAATCAACCTACAATGCATGTCTTTGGACCGGGGAGGAAACCAGAGTACCCAGAGGAAACCCCCAAGGCACAGGGAGAACATGCAAACTCCACACACACATGGCGGAGGCGGGAATCGAATCCCCAACCCTGAAGGTCTGAGACAAACGTGATAACCACCAAGCCACCGTGCACCACTTATACAAATTTTTAAAAACTAAAATAAAATAGTACAATAAATCTTGTACAATAAAAAGTTGAGCACACAGGGTAATGGAGGGATTGAGGGATTTTCTACAATGTGCAGTATAAAGTATGGGAAAACCCTTCACAAGAACTGTTCTTAACCTTACATGCCTCTACATTTATATTTTAATTTACTTATAGAAAAACAACATTAATGTCTGATTTTAAAGAACTATAAATTTATATTATTTTGAATATTTCATTTTTTACTTTTAGTATGAGTCTCGAAACATAAACAAAGCCAATACAGGAAATATTACAAGAAAATAAAATTAAAAAAACCAAGTTTAATAGAAATTCTTTCTTTAATTTTACAGTATAAGATTCCCAATCAAACGCTTTCTGGAATGAGTATGTGATACTCGACAGTAGCAGCGAGTTAGAACAGAAGGTAGGTCATTTGTGTAATCGTGATTGTGTAGCATTCAGCATATTATTCCCCTTCCAAAGCAGCTCTTATGTGTTGAAATGATGCTTGGAATTTATTTGTGTGTGTTTTGACATTTGTTTCCCCTTTAAAATTGGCTCTTGGCTCAAACATGTACAACTTCACTCCAAGAACATCGTGGGTTGTGCTGACTGCAATGGTCTATAGGCTATGAAACACATCTTTGTCTAACTGTATATTTAGACAACAACAACAGCTTGTCTGCACTTAACTGTCAGTTTCCAGCAATTAGATAATATCTAAATTTCAGCATATGTTGAATTTCAGCCATGTTGACTTATTGCAAGCTAGCAAAAGAGGCTAATGGTGCATCTTCTTTCCAACATTTATTATAATGACATTCTCTTAAAAAAACAAAACAAAAAAAAAAACATCATGTAAAGATGTGATTTTTATTACAATAAACGTCAGTAATCCAGACTAAGTAATCATACCATGATGTGTGATGCAAACTTCTGGGTCGGTAGGAGAAGAGATGATGCAGTGGAGACATGCAGATAGAGACATGGACATATTTCATTACAGACCTCAACCTGAGAAATTTATACTGCTTGAATAGGGCTATTGCATGTGTGTGTGAGAGAAAAGTTGGTAGAGTGGGGATGCCCCTTCATTGGGTACAGCTGCACCACATGCAGCTCTGGCACCTAACACTTCTCCACCTGCCAGAATTGTGTGTAAAACACACACACACACAAACACACACATACACACATGCAGCCTGGCAGCCAGTAAGAGCCCTAATGCCATCTCTGCCACACTGGCACCTGCCCTGCCACCTATCGCTAACAGCAACGGATTCCAGAGAGACTGAAACTTGGCACTATGCCCAGTGGAGGGCTGGAGTGGATATACTGCTCTCTCTATCTGTCTCGCCACCTCCCTCTTTTTATCTCTTCATCCTTCCTTTTTTTCCCCCTCATCTCTTCTTTTGTTGTCTCTAAATCTTTCCTTCTCTCTCCATTTCTTTCCTCTGAATCTTCTGATTTTCTTTCCTTCCTACCTCTCCATATCTCTTCAGACATCTCCCCTTCCTCTCCCACTCTCTTATTAGCTTTGTAGAGAATTAGTATTAGCATTAAATCTATTAGGATTAGACTGAATGTGTGATGTAGAACAGAAGAGAATGTCAGGACAAAAGCACTTCACGTTAACTGAAATGACGACTTCTAAGCAGCGTTTTATATGGAAATGATTAGCTATATCGGCTTCTTCTGTCCCAGAAGAGCGAATGTTTTCGATAAAGGGGGCTGGTTGTTAACTGGCTCGGAAATTTCCATCTAGGAAAATGAGCTAAAACTAAAAGAACTAAAACAAATATGTGCACAGGGACATACAGTAGCTGAAGACTGGAAGAAGACCAGGTGATGTTTTTCCTTTCTTCAACTTACCACCTGTATCTCTATAGCCTTAGATTCCTTTTGGCTGATAGTATTGTGTTAATGGAAGTGTAAATCATTCCCCTCTGACCTTTGGCGTTTCTGACACCATAACACCTGCTCCCTGGATGTTTTTTGTTTTCCGAACCATTCTGTGTCCAAGTTTATTCTTCTTCTACAAATGAGCATTTATACAGATTTCATAAAAAGTGACCAGTGAATGTATATTAATATATTAATATACACTCACTTCACACTTTATTATGAACACCTGTACACTTGAGTACATTATTTCAACAGTTATCCAAACAGCCAGTCGTGTGGCAGCAGCACAAAGCATAAAATCATGCAGTTACAGGTCAAGAGCTTTAGTTAGTGTTCACATCAAACATCGGCTTTGGAAAAAAATTTTGATCTCTGTGACTTTAACCGTGGCATGGTTGTGGGTGCCAGATGGTCTGATTAGTATTTTCAGAGTATCAGAGTTCATCTGGGAATTTCACAGGTTTATCTGACATGCATCTGCATGCTTTTATATATTGCCATATGACTGCTTGATTAGATAACTGCATAAATGAGTCAGTGTACAGATGTTCCTATTAAAATGGACTGTTATTATATATTGACTGGAGCATTGAGCATGTTTAGTCTTTCATTCAAACATTAGAAGCATCATAGCAATCTAAAGCAAAAAGCAAAGGATGTTTAAACTACAGCCACAACTTAAAAACGATGACATGAAACAATTACATTAAAACTATCCATTACACCAAAGCAATCCATAGTTCCGCTAAATATAGCCCATTAGTAATATTGACACTAGTTGCATTAGTTACAGAACCATTTCTTCAGCGTTTTGGATCAGCTCACAGATCAGCGTATACTTTTTCTCTCAAAAGTTGGGTCACATTATGAATTTATGATTACAATCAAAATTGTAAGTATTAAATAGGGAAAAACTTGCCAAAGGATCTATAGTGTTGTAAAAGACCAGCCTATCTTGCAGGGGCCTTCCAACAAGGTCACATAGTCATACATGTCATAGTCATAGTCATAAGGGCATTTGACAGCTGCCCTTATTCTTAGAGACCGAAGTGCTTTATAGTCTTTATCTAAGGCTAAGAATACCGTTAGAAAATCAAACCAGTGCAAGTCATTTTAAAGCTTAGAAACCACAAAAACAAAGAAAACAGCCAGTGACTCAGCTGTCATTCCACCATCTTGGTGCCAGTACTGAGAAGAGTCTTGTTGCATGTCTTTCTCTTTGGGTAAGGGTTGTCAAGTAAAGCTATGCAAGACTTGGCTGGTCCATTTTTTGTCTTGTAGGTAAGCATCTGATGGGGAGCAGTGGAGGAGTATTCATTCAGTTGGAGGGGTTGGATGGCATGCAGACCTTTCAGTAGGCAGTGGTGGCTCAATGGTTAAGGCTGTGGGTTACTGGTCAGAAGGTCAGGAATTCAAGCCCCAGTTATCACTGTTGGGCTCTTGAACAAGCCGCTAACACTTTCTGTTCCAGAGGTGGTGTTTCATTGCATCCTTGGGTCCCTGGTGGACCTGGAATTTGAACTCACAGCCTTCTGATCAGTAGTCCAACATGCCTTAAGCACTAAGCTACCGCAGACCCTGGGATATGTGTAATGCATATTATATCTTCCAGAAGAGATTTTCAGTAGTCCAATCTAGAGATCACTTAGTGGCTTCTGTGTCGGTATAAATGTATAGAATCCACTTGATGCAAAGGAAAAACCTGCATGAGTCAGAGAAGAACAGAGAAGAATCGTTTGTCCAGAACAACACCAAGGTTGTTTGTGCTGTCAAGAGAATTCCAAGGAGGCTACAACTTCTTGAGGTCTTGCTTGAACTTAGTTTTCATGTGATAGTGGGTTTGACAAGGAATAGAAGAACACCAAGCACTGCCCCTTGTGGGACACCATTTTGATCCCCTTCAAGTCACCTGATATGGCCAACAACAAACCCTAGGCATGTTGTTCCACTAATTCCAAAGAACATGAAGATTGAAAGTAGAGCCTTGTGACTGACCATGAGGAACACTGCTGAGAAATCAAAGAAGGAGAGAACCAGAGGAAGTTTGGGAGATCTAGCAGCATGGCCAGGCCACAAGGGCACTTTTGCTTGCGAAGTGTATTGATTTGATGCCAAATAGGATCCTGCATGAGGGTAGTAGGACTGCTGGACAGGATAAATATTACTTAGTCCAGTAAAGTACTGTTCAACCTCCTTCCATCCAGGAAGAGATACAGGACAATCTGTACCAGAACCAGCAGGTTCAGGACCAGTTTTTTCTAGACAACTGTAAACCTACTGACACTATATCACTAGGACACTTATGTCTTACTGGTTTGAGCTCAGAAGATTGGGGTTCAAGTCCCAGTACTGCCAACCTGCCACCATTGGGCCCTTGAGAAAGGCCCTCAAACCACCCTGCTCAAGGTTTTGCTGCATCATGGCTGACCCTGAGCTCTGACCCCAACCCCCAAGGATGGGGAATGCAAAATTTCATTATGTAACAAATAAAAGCTACTTTACTTAACTTAACTAATACTTCACTGCCTTTAATCACCTTGCAGTTCTTCTCTACCCTGTACATTCTGTTACATCTTCTCTAAATAGTCATAAAATTATAAATGTATAGAACTCTAAATTCATTGATTACCCTGGTTTACCTCTTTATATGGATACTATCTGTATATACATGGTATATTATCTCAGTTACTGTTGTGTATACAATGTACTAATGCACACAGACATATATAATCATATTTTTACACATATTGTGCTGTATATAATACTAGCACATATTCTTATGCACATAGTATATACATATATTACATATTTATCTGCACTTGTTCATTTGCACAAATTTTACTATTTGCAACTTCGCTAGATGCTAAATGGCATTTTGCTGCTAGGTACTATCTATCTATCTATCTATCTATCTATCTATCTATCTATCTATCTATCTATCTATCTATCTATCTATCTATCTATCATAATGCCTTACTGTCAGTATTGGGAATAGTTCACTACAAGTAGGATATCAATAGCTTGATTACCTTTTTGCTAGCAATGCAATGGATGAGATATCATGTAGCTTTACAGTAACAAGCACCTTATTATCTTAGCCTATATTGTCATGCTACATTTATACATAACCAGTTATGTTATTTTTGAAACAAACAAATATGAAAATTACCAGTTTCCATTTTGAACCAAGTCCAATATTTCTAATTAGTGTAGAATGTACATTAGAGCACATAACAGCATGAAGCTCTCTGGATATAAGTGCATTGTGATACACCTACAGAAGATTGATTCTATTAGTGATTTAAAAAAAAAAAAGACTCAAAACATCCATGGCCATGAATATAACTTATGGAAGCCAGAAATACTTTCGACATCCAGAACTTTGTTCACCAACAATTTAAGAAGACATAAATGTATATAGCTTGTTATCTCCTTTTAGTTACTGTGATTAAATACATCACAGTTGCTTTTCTTCAGCTTCGATGGAATTAGCTTCATGTTCTTGGTGTAGCTAGGTACTTTGGAAAAATGGGAATCTGACTGTAGCTCAGCTTTTTTAAAATTATGAGTAGCTTGAAACTTGAAAAGTTCCAGTTGCAGTAAATACTGCTTGCATTTTTTTTTTTACAGAGTGCTCAGTCTTAGCAGTTACAAATTTGTTTTTTAATCATTATTATTTTATTTCTTTTTATTTCTCTGTTCTCATGTCCAGTTTTTATTTTGTTGGATCTATACTGTTGGATTTTTATTTCATTCTTTCACATTTATTCCTTTCCCCTAAGAGTAATATACTCAAAATGTACATGTTCACAAGAGACTGAAAAAAAAATAAAAAATTCAGGGGCTGGTAGAAAAATCCAGGAAAAAAAACCAGCCTGCCCCCCTGCATTCTACCTCATATGCATTCAAATCATCTAAGGCTGGCTGAGATCTACCTGCATTGTCCTTCTCTCTCTCTCTCTCTCTCTCTCTCTCTCTCGCTCTCTCTCTCTCTCGCTCTCGCTCTCTCTCTCTCTCTCTCTCTCTCTCTCTTTCTCTCGCTCTCTCTCACACACACACACACACAACACACACACACACACACACACACACACACACACACACCCACACACACACACACACACACTCTCACTCTCACTCTCTCTCTCTCTCACCGCCTCCAGCAACAATCAGACAGAAATCATTTCTGTTCTGCTTTCAGAGTCCAGCCACTGAATGAATATGAATGAAAAGGTAAATCTATCTGAAACTCTCCTCCTTTAAACAATCTGTTTCCCTCCCTTCTGTCCATCTCTCCCTCTCTCCATCACACTCTCTCTCCTCTCTCTCTCTCTCTCTCTCTCTCTCTCTCTCTCTCTCTCTCTCTCTCTCTCTCTCTCTCTCTCTCTCTCTCTCTCTCTCTCTCTCTCTCTCTCTCTGTGTCTGGTGCGCTTTATTTATTCCTGGGCGCAAGCTGAATTTAATAAATATATATGTAAATGTGTGCGGCGGAACATGACGAGGTGGTGTTTTGAGCGCGGCTCAGATTGAGGCTGAGAGCTGACCTGAGGTTAATCATTTTTCACTTCCCTATCACATTCAATTCTGCTGCAGCAGCCATGGCCTACCTCAGTGTGTCTGTGTGTGTGTGTGCCTGTGTGCACGTGTACTGGCTTCACTCATGCTTGCATTTGAGTGTGTGTATGTGTGTTTTTCTTGCATGTTTACTTCATGTGTGGTTTCTTTAAAGGTGTAGTGTGTGTGTGTGTGTGTGTGTGTTCTGAACGTTAGTTTCATGCGTGCTTTTCTTAAATGTGTATTATGTGTGTATATGTGTTTCTCTGCATTTTTGCTTCATGTGTTCATATGCAAATGTGTTTGTGTGTGCATATTGTGTGCAAGCCCCCATTATACACTTAATATTATGTTTCTGTGTGTATGTACTCTTGTGTGTGTATGACTCTTGTGTGCTGGCTTATTCCACTCTATATGTTTGAATATATGTGTATTCCTACATGCTGTCTTCTTTTACAGAGTGATGCTGAATATCTCCCTACAAGTAATGGCACTACTACCTTGTCTCTCTTGAATAGTGAGGCAGTAAATGAGATATTTTCGAAATAATGTAGATCTCTGGGTAACAACCTAGCATTGTAACACAACATAACACTATAGCACCTTTTGCTTTTTCATATAACCAGATCTTTGTATCAAACAAATGAAAAATATTTTATGTGTTGAGAACCAACTTCAGTAGAATTTAGGGCATCTAAAGGTGCACCTCAACTTATTTATTTATTTATTTATTTATTTATTTATTTATTTATTTATTTACTTACTTATTTATTTATTAAATATTGTAGTTAAGTAATGTTCACACATAAAGCATATACAGAAGTAAATTTAGCTCTTTCTGTGTGTGTGTGTGTGTGTGTGTGTGTGTGTGTGTGTGTGTGTGTGTGTGTGTGTGTGTGTGTGTGTGTGTGTGTGTTTAATTAGTATAAACGTGTGTTCTTGTGTTTGAATGGATGTGTGCTGGCCTTACAAACAAAAAGCTGTGTGTGTTGGTGTGCAATCTAGCTTTATGCGTTTATTCTTTGTTGACATTATGTGTGTGTGCTTCTAAGTGCTGTGACTTAGCAGCAAGTAGGTGTATAGCACTCTGTGTATTAATTTCTGTAGGACTGATACAGTCACACTTATTCAACTCTCCACCAGTAAATCGTTTGCAGTAAAGAAATCGAGACAATTTAATCAACCTACGACCCATTGACCTTCACTACACACACTCACACGGCCTCTTATCTTGAGGAAATCTTTAGCCTCTTTTTATGTATTATCCATCTGAGTTCAAGCCTATTCGAGCCAGGTTGAATGAGTAGCATTTTACACACAGGCAAGTTCATTCTCTACATTGTTTTATCCTTCTCTTTTACACTTTCTAAACGTAATCGCTACACACCTTCCTTGATTATACCCTTTCACTGGTAGTGAAGCTCATGTGCAAAGAGACCGGCGCATCCTTTTATTCTATTGGATCTTCCACCATCGATTTCAGACTTGCATGTTCGAGCTATACAAAGTGCTTTTTAGGTAATGCTTTGAAAATGGCGTTGACAAACATGGCCATGTGAAACTAAATTATGATCCTTTGAATAAGCATCTGAATAATGCTGGACTTGGAGATGTACTGTGATGGATGAAAAAGCTTTCCCATAATGCTTCACTTCACTTCAGGCCTGCCCACCCCTTCCCCCTTCAAAAATTATAAAATATCATATTGAGCCATTGAATGAAATCAGTTTTCTGGTATTTTCTCATATGCAGAGATTCTCTTGGAACAAATAAACTTTGATGTTTTAATTTAAGAAGAATTTCATGGGTTTTGACCTTCCTAAAAAACTAAATTAATGATCTAAAATGAGAAGATAGAACCGCCAAAATATGGGTGTGATAATGACAGATTAACTGCCTAATACAGGCTTATACCTGGGAATACTGGAAATACTGGGAAACACCTCACAAAGACCAAACTATACAAACCTATTAGGGGTTATATGGGGATTAGGAGGCTGATGGAGGTAGTATAAATACTACACGTGGATCTAAAACAGCAACCACATACAAAATATTATAAAAACTGTACTATAACCTTTAAATAACTAAAGATATGGGTCTATAACTGCCAAATAGGGACCTAAGTAGGGTATACAAGTATGTAATACCGATCCACAACTAGCAGACACAGTCCTATACCTGAAAATATTTCAACGCTTCATAAAAGCCATACCATAACCATGAACACCTAATGGAGAAAAGGCAAAATCTGAATATTGGAAAACAACCAAATATGGTCCCATGACTGAGAATATGGGCCTAAAGCTGCCCATATGAGTTAATTGTGCCTATAATTACATAATAATGGATCGTGAATAAGAATACACAACAAAAACAATGAATACACTGGCAAATAATGAATACAGAACATTAAAGGGTAATCATACAGGCCGCTAACAATGATAACACAGACTTTAAAGACCCTATCCTACATACTGCACACTTTCTCCACAGGAGAAGGAAAAGGTCAAAGGTCACAACAATGAGCACAGAAAAGGCCAGAGGTCACATAGACATTCCTGATCATCACAGGTTCCTGCAGCAGCAGCACCATCTGTGGATCAAGTCCAGGACTACAGGATTACATGCAGTTGCAAACAATATGAAGACACCCCACTTTTACTAATGTTTTTTAGAAACTCTGGTCTTTTCCCCTTACTTTTAAACAACATTTAAAATCATTGTAACTTGTAATTGACACTATTTGCTATATCACTAAACCAAATATATAGATTAAACAGGTATCCCCAAAAAAGCCTAAAGCTGGGTCTAAAATTCTTACTCCACTTTTTTACATCATCAGTTATTAAACTAACCCACACTGACAAAGCTGTTGGAGTCAAGATTATTGGAAAGTCCTGTTCCTAGAATATTTATTTCATTTTTACGCAATAACACATACACACATTGGCCACTTTATTAGGAACACTAATATTGGATAGTACATGTTGTGCATAGTACATGAGATACTTTCCTGCTTGGCATGATTATGAAGAGTGGTTTAAAAGATCAGCAGTTTCTTTAATACTCAAAACTGCCTTTTTAACACCAGCAACCATTCTTTCTTTATTGTGATGTTTAACATTTTGACATTTGCTGAAACTCTTTACCTGCATGATTTTATACACTGCTTATCAAGTGTACAGGTATTCCTAATAAATTGGCCTGTGAGTGTATATACTGTTAACAGTTATTCAGTATTAACAAGTATTGAGGGGGGGCACGGTGGCTTAGTGGTTAGCACATTTGCTTCACACCTCCAGGGTTGGGGGTTCGATTCCCGCCTCCGCCGTGTGTGTGGAGTTTGCATGTTCTCCCCGTACCTTGGGGGTTTCCTCCAGGTACTCCGGTTTCCTTCCCCCAGTCCAAAGACATGCATTGTAGGTTGATTGGCACCTCTAAATTGTCTGTAGTGTGTGACTGCGTGAGTGAATGAGAGAGTGTGTATGTACCCTGCGATGGGTTGGCACTCCATCCAGGGTGTATCCTGCCTTGATGCCCAATGACGCCTGAGATAGGCACAGGCTCCCCGTGACCCGAGAGTAGATCGGATAAGCGGTAGACAATGAATGAATGAATAATTATTGATTCTGCTGAATTGAACCCTGATATTGACACAATTTTTATTGTGCCCAATGCACTCTGCATTTTCATATCTACCACTGTCTGTAAATAAGTACACCCTTTGAATGATCTGATAATAACTCTGAATAATGGAATGTTGTTTTTTATAAAATGTATAAAATTGTAATAGTGGCTGATAGTTGTTAAAATATAAACACTTCCTTCTCGTGGACCCAGACTTTTATGACTGTATAACTTTGCCTATAAATTTAACTGTATTCAGTGCATACATACTTTCACTTATTTCCCCTGACTGGAAGTTTTACACGCACACACACACACACACACACACACACACACACACACACACACACTGGCTTGTCTGTACCCGCCTAACTGCTTTAAGTTCTAATCAAACATCATTTAGGTTCCATCTCAGCCCCGTTCTCGCGGGAACTGCCACCCCAGCGACGGTCGCCAAGCAACTGGGCTCTCATTTCTGAAGTGTCGCTTTGCATTATTGTCTTCACACTCTCTGGTGATAGTTTTGGTCCTACATACTCTCTCTCACACACACACACACACATATAGATGTGAAATACACTGTAAGTTAATTTACCATACATAATCAAAAAGAATACACAGATAAATAAATTGAGGTTCTAAATTTCATAAATGTCACACACCCAAACACACATAAATACACACACCGAGATATCAGCATACATGAATGCAGCCACTAAAATACACACACTGCACTTGAGTGCTCTCTTTGAAGTTAAAACCAAAAAGAGCTATTCATTATCCCGGTAATATATCAACATTTTTTCTCATGTTAAACCCATATAATAGTGGCCGTTTAAATAAAGGCACAGTGCTTGACAATAGCTGCTTTTGAAGTGTACAGCTTTCCAAAGGCCCTGAAAAGAGAATGGACAGATGGATATACCAACAGCAATAAGGCAAATGATACTCTAGGGGAACAGTTAAAACTACACAACAAGTTAATATGAAGTGAATAGAAATTGTGAATAGAAATTAGCAGGATATATAATTAAAAAGAAAGTGATCTCCTATCATTGAGAGATCATGAGTTTGAATCCTGATGATGGTGTCATGATCTCTGTGTGAAACGGATGGTTTCCTCTGTCCTCCCTGTCAATCACAGTGATACTAGTAATTGTGGGCTTATGTACTGTATGTAGAAAAAGTGGATAGCTCTTTCCTCTGAGTATGTTATGCTGCCCTGTGATGAATTGTGAGCAGCAGTTTGAATAGATGTGGTTGACCAGCTTCACTTGTCTCAGAGGAAGAATATGCTAGCCTTCATCCAGCCTGGATGGCAGCTATATGTACAGGAAATACCTGAATGGTGACCAAAGTAGGAAGAAAATGTAGGGGTAAAAACTAAAATACAGAATGACAAGAAGCCACGGGAGAAGATGACAAGCCTGAGAGGACAGGATCTGTATTTGCCGCCTGTTAAGAGAGGTAGAAATTGGGAGTGTAAATAATACTGTACAGTATGTATGTAGAACTTAATAAAAAAACATCTACAATGGATTAAGCTGGGCTTTATCAAAAAAGTGTATTAACTCCCTGTTTGGAAAGTTAACTTCTGGAATAGATGCTTATTTGTGTTTGGATGCACCTTCTGTCAGTCATTTTATAGACATTATTCTCTACAGGCCACTAGACCATGGGGGCGAAGCTTCATGAATATGGGCAGGAATCTAACCATTATAGACCTAATCATAGACAAAAAGAGACTAATCTTACCTAATGCACCTTTAATCTATAACTGCCATAAACTGCCATGAACTGCCATAAACACACTGATCATATACACGTCTCATTCGCTCCAATTTCCCATTCTCATCCTTTTGCTAATTTTAATTATTATGCTGCTGCATAATTTTTTCTCTCCTTTTTTAACCACATTTTCTTATTTTGTCACACAGATGAACAGCTATATTACGACAGTATGACTGTTATGACTTTAAAACTGTACATGTTCTCTTTGACTTTACTTGAGCGACATGTTTTTATGTTTCTGTACAGCACCGACAGCAGAATCACTGTCATGCCAATAAAGCTTATTAGAGTTGAGTTGCCCTGAAACATAACGTGGTAGTTAGATGGTCACATGCTCGAGACCTGGATTAAATCACACAAGCAGATGTTACGGAACGTGAGGCTTTTACAACACGTTGGGGAACAGAGGTCGTTTTGGTATGTGTGTGGTTTTCACTTATATTCAAAATGAACATCCAGCAAGCAGTGATAGAAACAAGTTCACACACACATTCACAAGCCTACATGTGTTAATTTGGAGGAGCCTAGAGTGCGTGAATGCGCTGGGTAACCCGGGAAGAATCTTAGCACCTTTGAACACTGGAAATATCTAACGTCAGCCCTCAGATGACTTTTTTAAACCACAAATCAACTTTGAATTGAGAGAGAAAAGAAATAAATGCAACACAATACAACAATTAGCTGTCTTTTGGTCATGAGAACGTGTTGACAGAAAACAGAACTCATTTTTGTGTCAGTGCTACGGTTTTTTAGCAGTCATGAGTTTGTGGTTGTGTGTGGGTGTGACTGTACACTGTGCATGTGTGTGAGTGTGTGTGTCCTGGCGCTAGGAGTGACATACACTCTGAATACATTAGCTAGCACACGTGTGTTAGCCTAACAGGCCGGTGTGAGGTGCGAACACGTTTGAGGAGCCTCACGCAATTACCCGCAATAAACCCGATGCCGCAGCTGTTCATTTCTTAGGCCTCTGGGGGAAAAAAGTGTTAGATTTACCACTTCCATGTCTAGCTGTCGATTCTTATCCCTAAGAGGTTCCACTTTTTTCTTCTTTATCCTTTTTATTATACAATTTGCAGATTTGTTCAAGTGGTGTATAAAAGAGAAAATGTACTCCAGAGAAGTAAAGTGGTGGGCATTCGAGACACTACATTACTCAGTACAAAATAATAATAATAATTTAGGTAAGTTGATCAAATAGCTCGATTCCACTTCCGTTTGAATCCCAGTGACCCCCACAGGCCAATTCTGCTGGTTGTCTCCTGTGACGATAGGGATAAGTCTAAAACACTATTGAGAATTTGTTTTCATCCAGTCAAAGTAATGTATTCATCCAAAAAAGTTATTATGTAATAACTTACAATTTATTTCTGATTATATCTGTGGCTTTTTTCAAGGGATTCTAAAAATTAAGGAAGCAGCCTAATATGGACACATTCTTCGGATCATAAAGTGATATTTTTCCAGCCAGAACGTGTCACAGGGCATCTGATTGAGACTAGATGTGTCCATGAGGGACACAATAGAAAGGTCACGTGAGCAAGATTTTACTTTCACACTGGTTAAACCACATTTATCAGCACAAACATGACTTGACATATTGACTCTTTCGAAAAAGCTTCTGCTTACTGAAAAAAATTTGTAAAATTCATAAATTGCTTCAGTTGCCTTTACTTGGTTTTCCACTGACACAAACAAGTTTTGAAAGGCTCCCGGTCGTACGCGCAACTTAGCCGGCGTTCTGTTCGGTTTGTTCATATGCCGAAAAAGCTTTGTATGCCATGGCAAAGTTCTTGCAAAATTTCAACTCTTAAGGCAAAAATTCTTAAGGCAGGGCATTTGTTTTTATACTGTTGCTAAGGATATCCCCACATGGACTACCTGGAGATACATGAACTCAGTGTGAGACCATGGAGGTGGAGGCATTGAACTGCTGTTGCTGCAGTTAGTCTTGCGCTCAGAAATTAGACTGATGCTCATACTTATTTACGAAAAGCTCCTGGTTACACGACTCCACTTGACTATACACCAACCAGGCATAACATTATGACCACCTACCTAATATTGTGTTGGTCCCCCTTTTGCTGCCAAAACAGCCCTGACCCGTCATGCACTGTGTATTCTGACATCTTTCTATCAGAACCAGCATTAACTTCTTCAGCAATTTGAGCAACAGTAGCTCGTCTGTTGGATCAGACCACATGGGCCAACCTTCACTCCCCATGTGCAGCAATGAGCCTTGGCTGCCATTCACCCTGTCTTGGTTCAACGCTTGGTTCCTTCCTTGGACCACTTTTGATAGATACTGACCACTGCAGACCAGGAACACACCACAAAAGCTGCAGTTTTGGAGATGCTCTGATCCTGTCATCTAGCCATCACAATTTGGGCCTTTTCAAACTCACTCAAATCCTTACACTTGCCCATTTTTCCTGCTTCTAACACATCAACTTTGAGGACAAAATACTCATTTGCTGTCTAATATATCCCACCCACTAACAGGTGCCATGATAAGGAGATAATCAGTGTTACTCACTTCACCTGTCACCGCTCATAATGTTATGCCTGATCGGTGTATACAGCTGCATAAAGGACATCATTTATAATCACACTCTCTGGTGTCTCCCAGATGAGGATGTGGTTCCCTTTTGAGTCTGGTTCCTCTCAAGGTTTCTTCCTCATATCAACTCAGGGAATTTTTGCTCACCACTATTGCCTCTGGCTTGCTCATTAGGGATAAATACAAATAAAATTGTAATCTTCGTAATTTTAACTCTAAAGTTTAATATTTCTATAAAGCTGCTTTGAGACAATGTCCAAAACCTTTAAAAGTGGTATTCAAGTAAAATTTAATTGAACTGAATTATTTGTGTTTCCAAAAACATGGTAGGGTTCATTAAAACACACACACACACACACACACACACACACACACACACACACACACACACACACACACACACACACACACACAAAACAACTTCAGGATTAGGCCACAGTCATAGATTTAAACTTCCAAACAATTGTGATGTATCTATACAATACAGCAGAAAGCAGGAAACACATATGGGGGGCTTGTGCAGATGGGCAAGAGTGCATGCTGTGTGTACAGAAGGTGCAAACATATGTTGTGTGACAAAGTCAGCATATACAAGGCTGAGAGCTCCAGTGGCAGAACAACACCCGTGTGTTAATAAAGCTTAAATACTGGCTAGGATCAGATAGAGTGCATATCCCACAATGCGTTGGGTCAGAGAAAGGCCAAACTGTGATCAGCTCTGAACGATTAGCTCTATGCAGCCCACGTTTTTTCTGTACATTTGGTTTAAGGACGTAAGGCATGTCTCCCTAAATTATGCAGTTTGTGGAGAAAATTAGAATGCTGTACACGTCACTTTTTTCTCATTAGGGTTGCCATGGCATATTGTTGTGTTGTTTCAGGAGCTAAATCAATTTCTATGGTTTTAATCTTAATTCCTGTCAGACATGGAAAATATATCTGTCTCTTCTTAAGAAACCAATTGTTATACACTAATGTTTACTGAGAAGGGTCATCCTTCTCTTAAAAATAAAGGTCTTAAATGGTTCTTTGTCAGCGTGTATGGTTCTATGGAACCTTTAACAACCTTGGACCCTTTCCATGGCAGTGATGGCTCAAGTGGTAAGGGCTCTGGGGTGTTGGTTGGATGATCACCCCCTTGAGCAAGGCCCTTAACCTTTACTGCTCCAGGGGTGCTGTATCATGGCTGACCCTGCATTCTGACTCAAATTTCTATTATTGGGGATATGCAAAGAAAGAACTGTGCTGTAATGTATATGTGACAAATAAATATTCTTCTATTCTTCTTCTCTAGTCTTCCACTGCATAATGTCACAAATAAATATAAAACAAGGGTTCTATTAAGGACCATTTACTAAAAGGTTCTTTGGAGAAACAAAAATGGTTGAACTTTGGTAGATCATGCTGCTACCATAATACTGGACTATTGAAATATCACCAGGGTCTTCAGCACTTCAAAAAAAACATAGAGAGAGCAAAACATATTCTAGAAGATATTGTAACAGCTGATTAATCCTGACATACATAATCTGTTTTTCACAAAGCCTAGGTACAGATATTTTTTAAATTCAGGAGTTAATTTACATTCTGTAAATGAAAGTAGCATCTATCTCCCAAGTAAGAAAATAAGTCTTTTTTTACTTGTAGAAAAAAATTAGCCAAATTTTTTTTTTACTTAATTCCCAATTTTTTATTTAAAACATTTTTTAATTGTTATGAAATATTTATTTATTTATTTATTTATTTATTTATTTATTTATTTATTTATTTATTTGTTTATTTGTTTGTTTGTTTGTTTAAGTTCTTTTACGGTTCATTTGCAGAATTTCTTTTTCTTTCTTAACATTATATCTCAAAATCAATTCTTTTTTCTGTTTTTAGAAAAAAAAGAATTAAATCGGATAAAACAAACAAACAAACAAAGACCCTGTTAATATAAATTTAAAGTAGGAAGTACTTTAGGTGTTAATGGTGGTGTTATTCTTTCAGTGGAGGGAAAAAATATTAACTGTGCATCACTCAAATGACTCAAACACTACAATAATATAAATAACAGCAATGAATTGTTCATTCATGTCAGAAATGTCAAATATTACCTAAACATATCAAAGAGCATGTTCCAGCTTGGGAAAAAGATAGTATATTGATAATGAGTAGATGCATTAAATGGTGATGGATTTGTAATGTACATGTTTCAGGTGAAAACAGACAACAATGTGAAATTTACTTCAGGAAATATGTCTTACAAACTGTGCAGTGCTTCTACAGATAGATAGAGAAGTATAATGGATATAATGGGACTAATGGGAAGCTTTAAAACAATGTGATTGGACGAGTAATGTAACCCTGAAAAATCCTGCCGTTTCTTCACTCGTCCTGGCCCTCGAAGGTTAATGCTGTAGGCTGGAGGGGACATAAATAGGCGATGTGAGCGACTTTTAATTAAATAAGCACTCCTTAAACACTCTCCTGGGCAGCACTGCTTTTGTTTGAGGATGATTGATTGAGTGCAATCTCTTTAGGCTGGGCCATTTGTTTCTCCGCTCCTTTCGTCTTATTCCTTTTCTCTCTCTCTCTCTCTCTCTCTCTCTCTCTCTCTCTCTCTCTCTTGCTGTCGTTTATGAGGGCTGTATTTCTCCTCAACCCTGACGCAGTAACGAGCCTGGAGGCCACGCCCCCTCCTTTTTCTCCCAGGGTGCTGCAGGGCAGAGTGCCCTGTTTTAAATGTGAACTCAATCTTCTGCTTGCCATCACCACTGGGTGTTTTTAATTTTTTTTCATAGCGGTCAAAAGAAATGATAAAACGATGAAACTATGTTATTGTGCTCCATGGAGCTGACAGAGGTACGACAACTGCTGTATTTTAACTTCTCTGGTTGTCTGACTCATGAACCAAACTCTTCATAAAACAAATATAATTTTTTTTTTTTAAATGACCAAAAATGTTTGTCCATGCAGCAATTTTGTTATTTTTTTCTTCTTTCCTCCTCTTACAGTCACTCATTCTTGCTTTCACACCCACTGTACCTTATCTTATGTCCTCTTTTTTAAAACGCTCATGAAAATGGTTCCCTCTTTCTTTTCTCCAGCCCACATTTTTCCTTCCTCACATTAATCTTTCTTTTTTGTCTGCCTTGCTTGCTCATCCATTTTTTTCACCCTCTGCTCCCTCTCTGCTTTCTCCTCTCCTGTCCTCTCTCAAGTGACGGCCTGATAAGGTCTGATGATTTCTAGCTACGTGAGCTACGACAGCAAGGGACTTCCTCTGTGCCGCAGCTTAGCTGCTCATCACAACCGGAGGGGATTGTGGGAATTCGGATGGCAATCCTCTTTCTTTTTTCTCTCTCTCTCTCTCTCTCTCTCTCTCTCTCTCTCTCTCTCTCTCTCTCTCTCTCTCTCTATCTCTCTCTTTTTAAAGACAACCTAAGATAAAGTCCCTCATCCTGTGGTTTGACAGTCTCAGGAAAGACAAAGAGTTTCAGGGAGATTAAGAGGCAGACAAGCACAGCAGAAAAAGTCTATCAGTCTGAGAAAATATAGAACACAAAACACTTCATCCGGTGCATCTTTATCATCTCTGTCCTTTTCTTCCATATGCTGTGGTTACTTTAGCAATGTATATCTAACACTTCCTGTGCACATCTAAACTGATCAAGAAAAGTCTTGATGGATTATAAAACTTTCACATTCACAATTATTCACTGATGCTCAAGAAGGCAATATTATGCATTTTACATAAACCCAGGGGGGATTATTTAGTACTGCTCTTCAGAAGCTACATAAGATATTTTCCCAGAAAACAGAATAATAACAATGTACACCGATCATCCTGTTCAAAAGTTTACACGCCCCCCTGCTTTTAATGTATCACGTTGCCTTCTTGAGCATCAGTGAACGTTTGGACCATTTGTTATAGTTTATAGTGACCGAGTCCATCAGTTGTCCTCAGTGTAAAAAGATGGATCTTAAAATCATATAGCTTCTGTTGGAAAGGGGTCAAATGTGCAGAAGATGTTGGAAAAGCAAAGAATGTGTAAATTTCTTTTTGAGTTTTATGAAGAACAGTGGGCAGTTATAAGTGCTCAGGATAAACAAGAAAATGATGAAGAACTATCCCGAAACATAAAAATAGCTGTTGATCATCCAGGAAACAACACTTGTGGACTAGATGTAGCTGTTATGTGCAGTAGTTTGTTCAGGGCAGAAATTGTTTAAAAACAAAATGCACTTTTTATGATCTTTTTAATTTTTATTATTAATTGTTTACATTTTGCAGATTTTGCAAGGCGTATGTAACGTCAGCTCTATTTCTAGTGTTGACTACATGAGAAAGCATTTCCCTTCTGAGACAGGTTCCTCTGACGATTTCTTCCTTAGGTTTCTTTCTTCATTTTATTTACCCAAATTTATGTAAGTAAAATTGACCTGAACTGACTGAATATCATGATCAGCTGGTATACACAGGCTAGTAGGGTTAACTCCCCATGATTCAAAGCTAAACAAATGAATGATATAAAGTTTCACGGTTAAGAAATGTCTTATAGTGGTTTATTTTTTACTTTTGTGGAAAGAAGTGCAACTGAACCAATAATGGTTGTAAGAAGAATACACAGGATGTTATATAGAAGTGAGGCCAAGGCTGAACTGCCCACTGAGCACAGCAGTCTGGTGTAATAATAATGATAATAATTAAGAAATTATTATTATAGGAATTATATTTACTCTTTCAGAATTTTTCTGCACTACACCCTTTGTAGTGCAGAAGAAGGAAAACAAACAAATTACACAAAATGACACAACGGAGCTGTTTTGGTATTACATCTTTAGCATGTTTGCTACTCAGAGGGGCGGAGCATAGTGGCTTAGTGGTGAGCACATTTGCTTCACACCTCAAGGCTTGGGGGTTTGATTCCCACCTCTACCCTGTGCTTCTCCCCATGCCTCAGGGGTTTCCTCCAGATACTCCAGTTTCCTCCCCCAGTCCAGAGACATGTGTTGTAGGCTGATTGGCATTTCTATATTGTCTGTAGTGTGAGTGTGTGTGAGATTGTGGCCCGTGATAGATTGGCACCCTGTTCAGTGCCCCAAGTCCCCTGGGAGAGGCTTCAGGTTCCGTGCAACCCTGTGTAGAATAAACAGTAAAGAACGATGGATGGATGGTATTCAGAGTAAAAATGGTGTGAAATCAGAAGTGAAACATGGACTTGAAACACATCCTGAGCAATCCTGTGTAATTAGCAATACACAAGTACAAGAATTCTACTCAAATTTGTGTTACATTTTGGAAATAAAGTACGTCTTTACACACCTGAACATACAGCGACCTTCTTCCTGTCCTATAATATAATCATTTATATTTAAACATACAATTACTTGAAGCTCATATCAAGGAAAAATAAATAAATTGTGACACTTACAGCATCTCTGTTACAGAGACATGACTCTTAGTAGTTCTAGCTTGTTAGAGCTCATACAAATAGTGTGTGAGATCAGGTTGTGGAGAGATGATATAGCTAATTTATTATTCCTAACAGATTTATTTTGCTCTTGTGGATGCTCCAAACAAATTTGGGGCCTTGTGAGAGAATGTGGATCTGCTTAGCAAATTTTGGATTTTTCCTCAAAATTCCAATAGAAATCAAGTAATTGTAAAACGGCATAAAAAAAATCTGTAGAAAGAAGAATATGTGGCTCTGTGCTCACTTGATCCTGATTTCGAGCCAGGAGCAGCCTCTGTGTGTGTGTGTGGTCATTAAGATAGAAGACTGCAACCCAGCAAAAGATATCTGATGCAGTTTCTCCATGATACATCGAGCAGGAGCATGAACGTGGCAGTTGTGTGGTGCAGACGGATAAAACACAAGCAGGTAAACAGACTGATAGATAAAAAATAAATAAATAAATAAAAAACGAAGGGAAGCCGTGCCTGTAGAGAGGGCGCGGGCGAGGACAGAGATGAGTTTAGAGAGTGGGCTGGCAGGACCATTAAAAATGCAGCAGCAGGGAGCAGGAGCAGGATTCTCAGTAATTAGATGACAAAACGGCCGCCTCACTGGAGATGAGAGGGAGAGAGAGGGGTCACACACAATGGCTTCACCGCCGGGTAATTTGTAAGTGTCAATCACCAATGAGCCAAGGAGGGAGAGCGGGAGGAAGGGAGGGAAGAGGGGGCAGAACACGAGGTGGTACAGTTAGAGACTATACAGTATGGGAGATGCAGAAAGAAAGGCATACGGGGGTGTATAAAAAGAATATAGCAATTAATTGTGGCATATAAAAGATATTAATAGAAGGTATAAGTATTTTAGAAAAAAAAATTGCCATCAGTAGAGATAAAATATTGTATTTTTATTTGACTCAGGACTAAGGTGCAACACAATGCTGCTAGCTGTTTAGTGCTCCAGAGATATGTTTCTGTGTTTAGATTTAAATCCAAAGTGTGTGCGGCCTAAGCATGAATATAAATAACATTGATAAATAATCACTCTAGCTAGCAATGAATAGCTTTTTGGCTATTTTTTGCTATTTTTGCTATTTGCTATTTTTGCTCTAGCTAGCAATGAATAGCTTTTTTTTTTTTTTTTTTAACATCTATATTCCTGGGATAAACAGAGCAGAATAATTACACAGAGTAGAGTGTAAATATGTGTGTGATTTAAATATTATTATTATTATTATTATTATTATTATTATTATTACTGTAGGACATTGGTGACTTAGTGGTAGGTTTCTTGCCTACCATGTGGAAGGCCCGGGTTTGATTCCCAGCCAATGCCCAAACCCCAGCCACTGGATGGGAGGGTTGCGTCAGGAAGGGCGTCCGGTGTGAAACCTGTGCCAAGCTGTTGTGCGGACCAATTGGTCCGCTGTGGCAACTCCGAACAGGGAAGAGCCGAAAGCAACTTCTATTATTATTATTATTATTATTATTATTATTATTATTATTATTATTATTAATGTAAGCAATTTAGAACAACAGAGAATTCGGTCGGTCCCAGTTTGTTTCCCAAATTATAATCAAGCAGCAGCTTCATTTAAACCACCATGACCTTGACCAGGCAGTTACTAAGGATGAATGAAGGAATTTTCTAAATGCTCCGTGCACCACCGCACATTCATTTATTATTTCTTTGTCCTGTGAGCTTCATGTACAGCATGATCGCTTACATAAACCTCCAGCTTGTGCAATTTTTTTGTTGCAGCCAACGAGATTCTAGTCCTCATACACATCTCTGTATATCTACATTTCTGGCAATTCAAACAAACAAACAAACAAAAAAACCCATATTCTTCTATTCATATCTGTATTTGTTTTGTATCTGTTCAGAACGTGTTATGTTTTCAGCGTATTCATATTCTGTTACAGCCCTAATGCAGAGTGATTATTTATCAATGTTATTTATTTTGTGATTATTAGGATGTAACATAGACCTAATGAGAATCTCCATAAAGCCATATTACAGATATTTCACAGTGCACATAGAGGACAATTATATAAGAAAAACCAATAGAAACAGGTTGCAGCCTTATTTATGTAGTTATACCAGAGGAACCGTAATTATTTATTGTGGAGATTTTTTGTAATTTAGCTTTATAAAAGATTAAACCGGTTTCTCAATGAGTGGCTACTAATGTCACTGCCCTGTATTATTGCCTCAAGACACAAAAGCCAAAAAAATGCATTATGAAAGCATATAGATGAGTATAAACCTCACTGAAATGGTGAAGTGTTCCTGAATAAGAAGGATATGTGTGTGTGCTTGGTGTGGGTCAGGTAGTGTGAGCTTACTGCGTTGTCTGTCCATGTTCAGACAAGAGTTCTATTCATCCAGTAGCAGCCACACAATGGAGCGGCCATGTTAACTGTTAGCATATCTCCAGTGACAGGTCTCTCTCTCTCTCTCTCTCTCATGTGTACACACACACACACACACACACACACACACACACACACACACACACCCATGCACACACACAGTGTGTTCATTTGTTCTACATATTTCCTTCGGGACAGTCTTTCTTGAACAAACACTGCCCCCTCAAAGTCAGACACACTGTGGTTCTGTACACACCACACACACACACACACACACACACACACACACACACACACACACACACACACACACAGAGCTGAAGTCTGACTCCAATACAATTACAAATCATACATTATTTCAAACCATCAGCTCACACACAGGGACAAAAATGAACCTGAATATTTGAACTTTAGTGTTAAAGCCAATGCAATATGTCTATAACGTCAAAATCTTTTCTTTTAAAGCAGTATACATGATTTTAAAATCTCTGACCCCATTCAGAGACATATTTTTGTAGACAATTAATCCATGGATTTATTTATTTATTCTTGCTTTTGTGCCAGAAGTCAGGTTGTATTTTGTCTTACAGGTTTTTTTAAAAACTTCCTAGAATGGATGGCTTATTTACCAGATCCTACCTGAATGCGATTAGAGCAATGTTGATTAGCGAGGAAGGAAAAAACAGCAGGCGACTATGAAAACTCAAAAGCCGATCAAAGTCCTTTAAATAAGAACCAGTGAAGTTGTGTTTTTAATATGCTTAAACACCTTCACAAATTTCTTTTAATTGAAAGATTATTGAAATGAAGATTGAATTCTCACAGCCTGATCTGACTACCAAACAAACACAATGAGACCTCAGGAAGCGTGCGACTGTTTATTTTTAATTTCATATTAATTTTTTTCCACAGGAGACTTGTTCTACTGCTACTGCTTACATTTTAATATTGCATGACGGGAAAATTGTGTAGAGGTGAATAGGAGCAGAACCAAGCTATGAACAAGCACAGTAGTTATATGGCTTCAAATCTACGACTTTTTTTTTTTTTTTTTGAAAATTAGATGTGCTTCTGATGCTTGGCTTAAGCAATTGAAGAGAATTTATTGATCAGACAATCCTCACACAAACATTTCAATCTTAGAAGATCGTATACATGCATTGAACACTTTGTTGTGAGTTTGTAAACTTTTTTCTCTGTTTTTATTCAGCACATAGATGAAGATTATACAGCTGTGAATTACTCTCCTGGCCCCGCAACCTCAGTAAAAAAATAAAAATAAAAATGTGCCCTATGGCAAATAAAATTAAATATATGTGTGGTGTTCTAGGGAAATGTAGTTCTTCTGAAAATAATATACATGGACATACTTGCTTTAAAAAACCCACAAATATTTTTTAAATATTTTTTAATAACCCACAAAAACCCATAAACAATTTAATCTACATTCTACCCGTGTTAATGATGAAAAATTCTTAACAGTAATTGTATTTGGTAATTATACTTAAGTATTGATTTAGGATATTTATACTAAAATATTATTCAAATTACTGCTAATAACACTATAATAAGTACACTATGAAGCATTAGCTGATAAGTAAATACTTAATTCATCATTTAGAAAGCATTGCTTATACATGAATAGTAATAGTAATATTCTTGATCCATTAAAGAATAATATATATAGAATAATACAGCTATAATATATTTGATCATTAAACTTCTGACATCCCCTAAATATAATTGGTTTCTATGTAATTTAATACTTAATTTAAAAATGATAAATTGATCATTAATAAAGTATGTATATGCAATTTATAAACTGGTTGTTCATGCCTATTAATGTAGAAGCAATGCTTTCTAATTGATGAAGTAAGTTTTTACTCAAGCTTAAATAATGCTTCATAAAGTGCAATTATTATAAAGTGTTACCTACGTGTATTCTTACTTAAGTACAAGAAGAAGAAGAAGAAAAAAAGTTATTCCTTACATTTTTATTTAGCCCTTCAAAGCACTCTTTTCTTCGGTCATTCCTCCAAAGACTCTGACCTTCTCATGCATTGTAGTTTACACTTTAGCTATGTAGAGGATTATGAAGATGTGCACCTTGGACCCTAGAGTTGCTTTCGGCTGCTCCCTGTTCGGGATCGCCACAGCGGACCAGCTGGTCCGCACAACAACTTGGCACAGGTTTTATGCCCGATGCCCTTCCTGAAGCTTGGGATGCTCCATGCTTGGGACCGGCACTACATCCAATGGCTGGGTGTTTGGGCATTACTTGGGAAGTGAACCCAGGCCTTCCGCATGGTAGGCGAGAAACCTACCACTGAGCCACCAATGCCTACCTCAGTAAAGTGATATCAATGTTGGAGTAAGCATAAAGTCATATAAAACTAAAGTGTCTTCATTGCCTCTCTAAAAGGCATTTACTATTTATTTGCATGGAAATGCTTCATCTAACCTTCAAAAGCACTTTAGTGTTGATATTAAGTTTTGGTAATTGGCTAAGGTTAACTGGCTAAGGTAGCCTGTTGTCTTTGCTAAAATGTATTCCAGTATTTCAGTAGCTAGGATAATTGGCTAGGCAGCAAGTCAAACATGGACTAATTAACACTTTAGTTTTTGGATCTGGAGAAATAAAGGCACAGATGTATTCCTCCACCTTCTCCTCCTCCTGTTACTGCTACGATTACTAAGTACTTTTATTATTTGATTACTGTTAATACAACACAGACTATTACTCCTCCTCCTATTACTTCTACTACTAATATCACTATTACTACTAGTGTTACTACTACTGTTACTAATATTACTTATGTAACTATTACTATTACTACAATTAGTACTAGTATCTTTATGCATAAACTTGTACTTACTCTTCTACTTAATTTTTCCATGCCTATAACACTAAAAATCTCCATGTTTGGCCATTTCTGTTAAAGTCCACTGGAACCTTGTGACTGCTTCTTGATCCAGCCATGATTCTGATACATTTTTCTTTTGTTGAAGGCTTAAAGGCTGTATTAATTATATATATATATATATATATATATATATATATATATATATATATATATATATATATATATATATATATATATATATATATATATAATTCATTAATTAATACAAATTGAATAATAATCATTTAGAATTGTAATAAAATATTGCAAATATATAAATATTTATATAATTATAAAACCATTTTGGAAAACATTTTGCCAAAAGAGTAGTAATTTTCCATATGTACGGAGACTTTTAGCACACCCTGTGGATCTGAATCTAGTTTGACTGTTTGCGACCCTTAATAATCCAGCCATAGTGTTTAATAAGCCACAGTGTCTGATGGTGCCATGGTCGAGGTCAAAGGTCACTGTCGGTGTGTTCAGACTCCGGTGAGGTGTGACCTTGCACTGAGCCTGCTGCTTAATTAGAGGCCTAATTGTCTGAACACGTGCCAACTCTGACGATGCCACACTAAGCCGTGAGGTGAAGAAACACATCTGAACACATGCACTTACTGAAGGATGTAACGGGTAAGTCTATTAGATCCTGTTAATTTTTTTTTTACTTCTTTATCTGCTAGGCTTTAGTGGTGTTTAGTTATATAATATTTTCACAGGTAAAATCAATGAATAATCATAAGTAATCAGGACTTAAGTACATACCATAACCTGGTGTCAAAAGAAACTACCCAATACATACTGTCATTCAGGAAAAATGCTCATAAGTATTAAAAAAATCACTTCATCATTGATGCAGAATAGAAGAAGTTGCTTTCGGCTGCTCCCTGTTCAGGGTCGCCACAGCGGACCAACTGGTCCGCACAACAACTTGGCAAATGTTTTACGCCGGATGCCCTTCCTGACGCAACCCTCCCATTTTTCCGGGCTTGGGAACGGCACTGCATCCAGTGGCTGGGGTTGAAGCATTGGCTGGGAATCGAACCCGGGCCTATCATTGATGCAGAATATGAAATATTAATATACTATAATATTACATGTTGAATGAGTGTTGTAAACATGCCCTACAGCACAGTTACCAATTCTTCTCATTTGCTCGTTTAATATGCTTGGGGGGGGGGGGGGGGGGGGGCTGCAAAAAAATCAACCATTTTTAGCCACAACAATCACAAAAAACTCCCTAAAATCCAGGAAGAACTGACATATTAACGCTACCTCGTTTTATAGGATTCCATTACTTCAGTATTAATTGAATGGTTAGTTTTATTTGTCTCAATTTATGGATTTATTTTGAATATGAAACAACTGTGTTTCACAATATTTTCACTACACAGGTGTGAGTAAGTGAAATGAATGTGATTTAAAGCTGTAATTTATGTAGTACTGTGTAGTGTACTTAATTCTGAGTTGTTTCATGTAGCAGCACAGTCCTGGAAAAATGTTGCTTAATTTCACTGTGAACTACACCAGCTGTAAGTGGTTGAAATGACGGTAAAAGCTCCTTGACTTGACTATAATTCTATGTAATCCATATATAAAGTTTCATTAAAATTTCCCCAAATACGTGTTTTGTAGTTGTTCAATTGAGGATTACATTTATGAATCAATTCTTTAACATGCTTTAAAATGCAATTTACCTTGTCATAAAGATAAACTGAAAGAGCTCAGACATTTCTGTATCAGGAAAATTACAGCTTTACCTCTGTCTGTTACAAAGCGTTGACACTAGAGACTCTTTCCAAAAAAGTTAAATCAACCTGAATCTCCTTACAGAGAACTTCACCTTTTAAAAAAAAAATCCTTTATAATAAGAGCACTGTAGAAACCATAATGTATTCAAATGAATTCATTAATATAAAGCTTGCAGCTGGAACTACTGTCAGAGATGCTTGATAAGATTCGGGAATTTGGCAGCATTGAGATTTTTAAAAAGATCTATGTTTATAGGTAAAGTATAAATTATAAATAAACTTTTTATTGTCTTAAATAGTCTCCATTTGTTAGGTAGTTTACACTTGACTGGAAATTCTGAAATAATCTACTAAACTGCTGGGTGTCTGAGGTGAGGCTGAGCAAAACCTTTAATTTGCAGCACCTACATAAAATAAAATGCTCTGACAAAGTTCTGTAAATTACACAACTAACTAACTAACTAACTAACTAACTAGATAGATATATAGATTGCTAAATCTGAATTTTCACCTTCACAAACGAAGATGAGAGCAATCTGTGGATCATGCAATTAAATTATTGTAATCTCCAGGACTTCATGTGACAAGAGAAAGAGTGCAATAAAGCGAAAGAAAGAAAGAGAGAGGGAGAGAGAAAGAGAGAGAGAGAGAGAGAGAAAGAGAGAGAGAGAGCAAAAATGAGAAAAGGAGAAACAGAGGGGTTAATTGAATGGAATTATTTGAACCTGACAAGTGTAGATTTATGCTATGTCATCAACATTGCCCTGGCAGAAAAGGAGCCATATTGGATGCAAGAAATGAGTTCTTCACACAGCAGACTGAAAGAAATACCATTTCTGAATGGAAGAAAGGATTCTGATGACAATTTTCCCTGAACATTCATATTCCATTGCGAGCATTCTCTAAGATGACAAACACAGTGTGGACGAGAGAGTGAAAGAGAGAGAGAGGACAGCTGAGGAGAGTGAGACAGGACGATTAAATGAGGAAGGGGAGAACGGAGATGTGGAGGGAGGAGGGGAGAGAAAGGGAGCTAGATGGAGAGCGAGTGTCTGAGCTCACTGTGGAGGCAGTTAATATAGGTTTGGTGATAAGGGCGTGCAGACAAACATTGACAAAATCAGCCGTTCTGGCGCAAAGCCTGAGCTGCCAATCAAAGTGAGAGACGAGCTGACAGTCAGCTCTCTCGCTCTGATAAGGACGGTGCATCTGGAGAGAGAGAGAGAGAGAGAGAGAGAGAGAGAGAGAGAGAGAGAGAGAGAAAATGTAAGACAGAGAAAGGGAGAGAAAAAGGGAGGGAAGGATAAAGAAACAGAGAAGGCATCAGCTGAATAGAGAAATAGGGGTTGTAGAAGACAGAAGGGAAGGAGATTATAATAACGAAGAATTGAAAAAAGAGATAAAGTAATAGATGAGAGAAAAAGAGAAACAGAATGACTGTGGAAGTCAAAAGAAATGGAAAAGAGGGTGCATGGAGAGAGAAAGGAAAAGGAGGAGAGAAAAGGGAGAACGAAAGAGAGAGAGAGATGGAGAGAGCAGTGCCATATGCTCTCCATTGTGCTCGGTACTTTAGGGTGGAGGGGAAAAAAGATTTTAAATGGTAAAAATCTAGCTCTCACCTTGTGAGGAAAGAAAAATGTGATTAGTTGCTAACAGATGTTCCTCGCTGTTGGCCCGAGACACCTGAATACCCTCATACATCCATACCTGTGAGGGGCTGAGGTGTGTGTGCGTGAAATTCAGCCTCAACAGGGCCATGCATGCTAAAACCACAAGGGTGGGTGGGGGGGTGTGTGTGTGTGTGTGTGTGTGTGTGTGTGTGTGTGTGTGTGTGTGTGTGTGTGTGTGTGTGTGTGTGTGTGTGTGTGTGTGTGTGTGTGTGTGTGTGTTAGGGGTGGAGGCAGGTGGGTGAGGTAGCAGAGGTGTGAGATCATATTAGTGAAAATAGCACATCTCTCAGCCTTGAGGCCTAGGGGCATGTAAAGAACGTTGCTTAAGGAGGAGAGTGAGAAAGACGGAGCGATATGTGAATGGCACTCTGAGGTGATCTTAATGCTTAGGTTAGGCGCCAAAAAACTGTCTTTGATTAGCAATTCACCACATAAATACAGACAATACATGCAAATATTTTAGTGAAGTTGTGTGCAGGTCAAACCTGACTTAATTTAGCGAAGCGTCTTCAAAGCACAGCTGATTTAACGTTATGTGACACTCAATGAAAGGCAAAGCTCACAAGCTGAAAATGACAGAGGTATGATTAACGGAGGAATGAGCGTAAAGTGTATCGTGTGCTAAATCTTTCAGTAAGCCAACAATCCATTGCAGCGTGTCAGATACTGCAGACACATTCACATCCAGTTCCTTCAGGATTTTACAATTTTGTGATTGCAGAAATAAAAGCAAAACACCACGATATTCAGAAGAGATCGCAATATGAGCAAATTTGGTCCAAGATCATCATAACATTGTGTGATGTTATAACAACAGACATTCAGCCAAAGCCCTCTATCTATCTATCTATCTATCTATCTATCTATCTATCTATCTATCTATCTATCTATCTATCTATCTATCTATCTATCTATCTATCACTATCACAGAAAGTGATTACATTTGTGTCTTCACCCAAAAAAAAAAAAAAAAAGGACAGAAAGCTGCAAAAAAAAACAACAACAACCATTTTTATCCACAAAAACGACAAAAAACTCCCCAAAATCCTGGATGAATTGACATACTAACACTTCCTCATTTTATAGGATGCCATTACTTCAGTCTTAACTGAATGGTTAGTTTTATTTTTCTGTTTCGATTTTTCTGTCTTTTATTATTGCTGGATTTGTTTTGAATATGAAACATTGCATATGAATATGAATATTTGAATAATTTGAATATGAGTTTCACAATATTGTCACTAAATTGGTGTGAGGAACTGAAAACTGATATTAAGGTGTAATTTATGTAGTACTGCACAGTCCTGGAGGAAGAAGAAGAAGTTGCTTTCGGCTGCTCCCTGTTCAGGGTCGCCACAGCGGACCAACTGGTCTGCACACCAACTTGGCACAGGTTTTACGCCAGATGCCCTTCCTGACGCAACCCTCCCATTTTTCCAGGCTTGGGACCAGCACTGCATCCAGTGGCTGGGGTTGAGGCATTAGCTGGGAATAGAATCCGGGCCTTCCGCATGATAGGCAAGAAACCTACCACTGAGCAGTCCTGGAGGAACGTTGTTTGATTTCACTGTGTACTTCACCAGCTGTGAGTGGTTGAAATGACAAAAGCTTCTTGACTTGACTGTAATTCAATAGAGTTGCTTTAACATTTCACCAAATGTGTGTTTTGTAGTTGTGATTACATTCATGAATCTCTTTATGTGAAACTTATGTGGACTAAATAAATTTTCATAAATACCACATTTTAGGCTTAAATGCTTCTATGAATGATTTACAAATACATTCATGTACATTCAGTTTGCTAAACAAGACCCATTGTGTGTTCTATACATGTACAACAACATTGTGGCTGTGTGTGTTTAAGTAAGCAATCTCTTGGCTTTATTTCTGCTGTTACCTATTGACTCAAAATGCTTTCTAGAACTTTCAGTGCTCTTCACCTCAATGCAAGTCAAAGAGAAACACCACAAAAGCTTTTTGGCCCTAAACAAGAACTTGTTCTGTTACAGGGGTGGAAGGACTCGGTACTAAAGAAGTGGGGAGTACCGAGCCTGGCCCGTTATCCAGATGGATGGAGGATAGTGATAGGATTTAATCAGGGGGTCTGGAGATGACAGGCAGAATTAAGTGAGAACCAAAAGACAATTTTATTTTAGAGACTGTCTGAAGCTGGGTGCAAAACGTTGAGGTTTCGCACCGCACTAGATTTCCCGACGCACTAATCACTGCACTATCAAGCCGTGCGGTGACTGTAGGGAAGAGCGCAAGAAAATGGCTAGAAATATGTTGGGAAGCCCCACAGATACTGCAAGCTATGCAAGTACCGAGATTACCTCTCAGCGACCTATAGTCTCTGATACTTGCACAGCTCCTATGTCTGCACGCCGACTGGCAAAACCCTATGGTTTATATAGCGGCATGCCCAGGTGCCGTGCATCAGCCCTAATTGCCTGCGCTGGGCTGAGCACTATAAAGAGGCTTGCCAGTAACCATGGATTTGCCTAAACAGGCACTCACGACGTTAAGTTAAGTTGCCCTTATTTGTCACATATACATTACAGCACAGTAAAATTCTTTTCTTCACATATCCCATCCTTGGGGGTTGGGGTCAGAGCGTAGGGTCAGCCATGATACAGCACCCCTGGAGCAGGGTGGGTTGGGGGCCTTGCTCCAGGGCCCAACAGTGGCAACTTAGTGGTGCTGGGGCTTGAACCCCTGATCTTCTGGTCAACGACCCAGAGCCTTAACCACTTGAGCTACCACTATTACATGTTCCGCCTCCTTACATATTCTCAAATGTTTTTTGCATCATAGAAACACTGGCTTAACAGTACATGAATGTAAGTATTGACACAACACAAGGCCTTGAAATTTCCTTGGCTTCTAAAGTTCAAACAGGAAACTGAACTTCGTTAGATGCTCAAGGTCAGGCAGGGTTGTACTGAAAAAAAAAAGATCAATAATTGATGCTCTTGTGATTGTTCTGGTCAGACAAATTTTCACATTTTGGATGATCTGAAGAGACACAATGAAGAACACTCTCTGTTTCTGAATGTATGGACACATTAACTGCTCTATATTCAGACAAAGATATTGGCTTAGCTGATGTAAATCTTTAACTCTGTTTAACAGAGGCCAAATTCTGTCTCTTTTGTTGTGTCCACGTCCAGAATTGAATTTCTTTGTCATCTCACACTCCACAGTGCTGATTAAACAGACACTCAGGGATTTAAAAGAAGTGTACTTTTTAAGCATTTCTACATCAATAGATTTTCCCAAGCCTGCTAAACAAAGACTCATAGAAAAGTTTCAAAAAAATTTTTCCCACACAAATGTTTCTATCTTCAAAGTAAATGGTGATATCAAACCCATTTCTGCTCTCTGAGATGCCCAAAGTGCTTGTTCATAAGCGTCTAAAATTTGAAGCCGTTATGTTCAAACACTACAGTTCTGTGTAAGTTTATCCTATCACTGAAACCAACAGCATCCTGACTCATTTTACAGCGATAAAAGTATTCACTCGTTTATACTGATTGAAAATATCTCATAAGTTGATTTCCATTTTGCCGTAATGGTGTAATGGTATGTCAGTGTACTGGTAAAAAGGTTTACAGTCACATCTAAACAAGACAAATGTCCAAAAAAAAAATCTGTAGCCACTTTTTCAAGATACCTAAAAGCTTAAAAAAATAGGAGTGGAGTATTACTGGTGTATTTTAAAACTGTAAAATAAAATGTTTGAATATTAATTATTACAGACCTTATTTCAGGCATTTAACAAAAAAAAAAACATTGCAGGAAAATGGAACTGGAAATGCAAAAATGTTAACTTAATTCCGGTTTGAAGGACTCATTCCTGCAGCACTCTATGGATAGGGTGACTAGACAGAAGCCGTTTCTCAGGAAATAAAGCAAAAACATCTAAGCCCACCTAAATGCCTTCAACCCTAATGTAACAAAATGTCTGATGAAGCCAAGGTGGAAATTTCTTGACACAAAAACACCAGCTTATTATCCAAAGAACATTATACTTCCAGGGACGCATGGCTGCTGTAGATCCAGAACTGATCATTTGGCTGAGAGTTTAGCTAATCAGCAGCTCTAGCATTTATCTGCTCTCTTGAACCTACTCCTGCTCTGTATGCATAAGAACAGCCGCTTATGCTGTTTAGTATAGCTAATCTCGCGACTCTAGATCCATGTGAACAGGCAATCTCTAAGCACTCAAGATCGATTGGTAATGTTCAAGCTGGAACGATAAGAACATAATATATATTATGTGAGGTTTTTTTGACACTATTACAGCTCTTATGAACAGCACAACTATGACATAATAATAAGAAGAAGAAGAAGAAGAGGAGGAAGAAGATGATGATGATGATAACAATAATAATAATAATAATAATAATAATGTTCTGAGTAAACACCCCTTTGTGTAAATAAGCTCATAAATGATCGAACAAACAAAGACTAATAACTCACAAGGCTGCCTGGAATATCATATAAAATCCCCCAAAATAGAAACAAAACCGTCAAACAAACAAATATGTTCCACACAGCAGGGTATGTGTTTTTCCCTCCCCTTGTCAACAACACTCTCACATACACAAACACACTCCAGCATGCCAAAGGCGAGGGGTTGAGGGGTGGCGGCAAAGGTACTAACAAACTCAGCAGCCAGCCACAAGAGAGTAGGGGGAGAAGGGAAAATAGTGCCCCCTAATGGCTACAATGAAAAGATTGCCTTTTTTTTTATTTGGAGAGGGGTGGGTGGGGGTGGGTGGTTGATCCAGCTCCAGATACATGTCAGCATCACATCGGTTGTGTGTGTGAGGTCATAAGAGGGTAAATGGTTAAAGGTATGCTAGAATTCCAGGAAAAATGTGTGTGTATGTGTATGAAATTCATGATTATGAGGATTTTGCTCACACTGTACATCTGTGAGCATTATATATGCGAATAAAACATCATGTAGACATTATATGATGTTAAATATTAGACAACAGATGGCCAAATAAACCCCATTAAGCAAAACACACCCAAACACACGTGCAAAAGCCATGAAATTGAGTCATGATTTTATAACAGAAAGCAAAATACCCAAATAAAGAGGTATATGGCTAGCCATATGGATAATGCGTGCATGTGAGCAGCAATGTTTAATCTATCTAGCAGATCTAACCCACAGCATTGCTCCCCACCCCCTACACATATACACACACACTTCCTTCACACATACCTACACACACCTACACACAGATACATACACACACAATGAGGACTGGTTTGTGCGTGCATGCATGCATGAGTGTATGTGTGTGTGTGTGTGTGTGTGTGTGTGCTGGGTTTCGGGTCATTAGGTTCGCTGGAGCACGGCAATATGGTGCCATCAATCCTGGCAGCTCAGCGCCGCCATCGATACGGAGGGAGAAAGAGAAGAAATCCAACCACATAAACACGACAAACGGCCACCATAAAAAACACACACCCCCTTTCTCTCTCTCTCTCTGCTTTCCAATATAACCATCCAAAACATTCTCATTTTCTACAGACTTTCCCTTTTGCACTCTCTCCTCTAACATCTCCACACCTTCTCTCTTTTTGTTTTTATTTTCTATGCATTTTCCCCCTCTCTCTTATTCCATCTCTTTCCCTTTATCCAGTGTAGCCATTCCTTTACATCTCCTTTCCCCCTTCATTTCACATTTCATATCTTTGAGGTGTTTTAATATATCTTTATAACTATTCCAAATATTACTCATTTCTCTTTTCCTCTGCATCTGCCTCTCCTCTGCTTCTAATATCACCATCCACCACTCTTTATTTTTTGCATTTGTCTTTCCTTTCTTAGTTAGATCACACATACACACTTCATCTTCTTCATCTTTTTAAAAAAAATTTCTCCTGATTCGTTCTTTGCTCGTTCTTTGACTCTCAGCCTTTGTTTTCTCATTATTCATTCTCTAACCCTAATTTCATGTCTCTCAGTTCACTAACAAACCCGTCTACGAGGAGTAAACACCTTTTGAGTACGAGCACCTCCTCTGATCTGCTACACCAGCCAGATAAACACACACATACACACCTACATTAGAAGCCCTCAATAATTAGTTAAGTGTTACTGAGTGGTTCCCTTCTAACTTGAACTTCGCCTGAGTGCCTCATTCAGTGCGACCCATTTGCTAAAACACATACATTATCTAACTCTAAAAACAATAAAATCCAATTATTTGGCACTTCTGGGACTCCCCCGCTGTCCTTATAACCAGGGGCAACAGTGCCACCTGGTGCTTGGTGTTAGTGTTGGTATTTACTTCAGCATTCTGGTAACTAGATGATGGGAAAGTGAAGAGAACAGATCTCCGGCTTCAGGAACAAGACTTCCTGATGGCCTCTGTCAGCTTTTGTAGAAAAAAAAAAAGCCAAGTCAAGTCTCCAGGACCCTGGTGCTACATAAAACAACATAGAGCTACAAAACAACACAGAGCTAAGGACTGAAAGTAATTTGTCCTAGCTACATAAAGTGTAGTTCAAACAGTGCAACAGACAATACAAAACAAAACAGTACAGGACAGGTACACAAAATACACAATATATACAAAATATCGCCAACCAGTATACATTCTGTATAATATGTTATATAGTGCAATGTGCAAAATAGGAGAACTGTAAACAAGAGGGTTCTTCTAAACATATACACCATATAAACTTGTGTAAATCATCAGTTACAGCAGCATTTTGTACAAAAATGTTTATTATTTATTACTTGTTTGGTGACCTTGAGGGACTAGAAAGGCACCTATTAACAAAATGTTATTATTATTATCATTATTATTATTAATTCATTCATTGTCTACCGCTTATCCGATCTACACTCGGGTCACGGGGAGCCTGTGCCTATCTCAGGCGTCATTGGGCATCAAGGCAGGATACACCCTGGACGGAGTGCCAACCCATCGCAGGGCACACACACACACACTCTCATTCACTCACGCAATCACACACTACGGACAATTTAGAGATGCCAATCAACCTACAATGCATGTCTTTGGACTGGGGGAGGAAACCGGAGTACCCGGAGGAAACCCCCGAGGCACGGGGAGAACATGCAAACTCCACACACACATGGCGGAGGCGGGAATCGAACCCCCAACCCTGGAGGTGTGAGGCAAACGTGCGAACCACTAAGCCACCGTGCCCCCATTATTATTATTATTATTATTATTATTATTATTATTATTATTATTATTATTATTATTATTATTATTATTATTATTATTATTATTATTATTATTATTATTATTAATGATAATGAGAATAATAATAATACTTTTTTTTAAAAACATAATTAAAAACTAAATTAATTGTTATATAACATAATTAAAAAACATAATTAAAAACTCAATCCATGTCTTTGCAAAGACCATCAAAGCAATAATCAGGAAGTGTAGACAACTACCTACTGATATTTCGCATTTGCTTGAAAAATAAATCTAAGAAATCTGGTTTGGTAAAAATAGTCAGTTGAGTAGAAAATGCAGCCATTTGTAAAACAACAACCTCTAAAACAGGGGGATTTTGTTTAAAAATTACTGCAAAGAATATGTTACATAAAATTCCTTTCTTCCAAACACATGGATAAGAATCCAGAGAGTGAAAAACCTTCAGGGAACAAAAACAAAACCTGAAAACAGGAAGATCATAAGATGATAAATGCAAAAAAAATCACTGTAAATTCTACCAGTGTGAGAGCTTGATATTCAAAAGTGCTTCACTGGATAATAATGTGATTTTTCCATGAAGTCTAAACGTAAACATGTTCCCATTGACCTTAAAGTCCTGAAAAGTATTTGTTTATTTCTACACACTGCTGTAGCTGGGTCAAGAAGACACCAATGCAGGAAAGTCCTTTGTAGTAAGTGTTTTTCTGATGATTCTGCATGCTACAAATCACACAGCAAAGTAGAAAACCCATGCCTGGGTTTATTTTTACCCTCGGATTATTAGCAGTGTAGGTGAAAAATGTTATTAACCTTTCTTTTATGTCATTCTAACTCGAGTTTTTAACTATAGAGGTTGCTGGAGCAGGAATATAAAAATAGTGTTTTTATTCAGAACAAAACAAAATGCAAAATGTAAAAATGCTAAATAGTCTCTTTGAGCAACTAGTATGAGTGGTGACAACAGTTCCTTTTTTAATTCATTCATTCATTCATTCATTGTCTATTGTCGAACTATTCTCGGGTCACGGGGAGCCTGTGCCTATCTCAGGCGTCATTGGGCATCAAGGCAGGATACACCCTGGACGGAGTGCCAACCCATCGCAGGGCACGCACGCACACACACACACACACACACACACACTACAGACAATTTAGAGATGCCAATCAACCTACCACGCATGTCTTTGGACTGGGGGAGGAAACCGGAGTACGCGGAGGAAACCCCCGAGGCACAGGGAGAACATGCAAACTCCACACACACACACACACACACGCGGCAGAGGCAAGAATCGAACTCCCAACCCTGGAAGTGTGAGGCAAACATGCTAACCACTAAGCCACTGTGTCCCCCTTCCTTTTTTAATGATTAGCTATAATGATTTATAATTTATGGCTGTAAATATTTCAATTGTGGTTATATTTTGCTTTGTGTTAGTGCACCATGTTAACAGTTAAGACTAGTTGTACAGATATCTGTGATATGGGAATATAAGGGAATAAACTTCGATTTCTATGTTAATTCTGTTTATCAAAGTCTTTTGTTTTAAACAAGCAGTTTGCTAATCAGATCAGATAAGGAAAATAAATTCTCCACTAAACTGTAGCTAGATGCTGGTCTGATAGATAAAAAAACAAAACAAAAGAGAATCCCGAAAGAAAAATAACTGAATTATGCCCAGTATTGCTTTTCCTAATTTCTATCTAAATTTATTAAATTATGTCTATGGACTGTTTTTATTTATTTATTATTTTTTTCAATCCCAGTATTTTTTAAAGGCATTTTCACAGTTATTTCATTTGAGCAATCTCAGGCTAATATGTATAGCAGGTGAAATAAGTCTTGAACACTTCATCATTTTTCTCAGTAAATATATTTCTAAAGGTGCTATTGACATGAAATGTTTATCAGATGTTGGTAACAACCCATGCAATCCACACACGCAAAGAACTCAAACCATAGATGCCCATAAATGAAGTATTAAATAAATTTCAGCATGCATGTTCAATACTATTTCCCTGTGTCATTTCACATTATTACACATAAGTTAATTTATGGACATCTAAGGTTTCTATTTTCTTTGTATGGCATCCATTTCTTTTGCATCTGGTGAAAATTTTGTCAATAGCACCTTTAGAAATATATTTACTGGGAAAAATGGTGATGTGTTCAATACTTATTTTACCCGCTGTATATGTGAACACTCTAAATGATTTCATATTCCCCTAAAAGGACCCACAAATGGACCATACCTGTGGAGGTGTTTTGAGTATGGTTTGCTTGTGGGTTCTTTAGTTGTTCAGTTGAATTGTGCAGTCCGCTTTGTGTTTCGTTATGCAGGAAGAATCCTGAGGCTTGCAGTACATAGCTGCCATCTTCTGTCACTGGGAAAAACGCAATGTCTGGTGTTGTGGGCTTGTGTCATCTCAGAAGAACCCCACTGCACTTATTTACATTTGGAGAGAGGATTGCATTATCCGTAACATGTAAGAGCATCAAAGTTTCTTTTGTTTTTGCAAGCAACGGAACGGCACTGCAATATCATGTAAAAGTATAGAAGTTATACAGGAAGTGCAGAGCATCTTGTAAAAAATTTGATATCAAACACATAGCTGGGGTCTGATTTCTTAAGGAGTTCGCTGTTTGGTGTGAGGCCACATTGGTGCTGAAGAAGACAAAAAAGAAACTGGTCCCCTTTTAACCCTTTTTACCAGATATTTTTTAACCATCTTTTTTTAACAAAAAATGGGTTTTCTGCTTGTTTTGGGGGACCACAGTTGTGGTTAATGGCTCAATGACCCTCGTGACTTAAAATATTGTAGTTTTTTATATGTATTTCTGCTTTTACATTTAAAAAGAGCCAATTAAGCACAATATTTTCATAGAAAAGTTCCAAAAAACAAAAATGGTTAGTTTAACACAAATGTTTACATCTTCAAAGTAAATGGTGATATTAAAGACAGTTCTGCTCTCTGAGATGCTGCAAGCATCTAAAATACGAGGCTGTTATCTTCAACCACTAAAAATCTGTGTAAGGTTTTCCAAACAAAGGTTCACATTAACTAAACTGAGTTCGGTGGAATTAAAATGTATTACATGTGTAACCACCCTAAAATTATGCAACTGTAGTGACGATTACTCTATACATCAAGCTGAGCCTCCTGGGCTTAAGCACCTCCCTCTGCATCTGGATCCTGGAATTTTTGACTTGGAGACTCCAGTCCATCAGGATCAGCCTCCAACACCTTCACACTGAACACTGGTGCTCCCCACGGCTGTGTGCTCAGTCCATTGCTGTTTACTCTGCTGACTCATGACTGTGCACCTTCAATCACATCAAGCCTACTGATGAGTCTAGCATTTATGGGTCTCATCAGGAACAACAATGAGTCAGCAGCTCACAGAATGATAGCTGGATAGACAACAATCTATCTCTTCATGTCGATAAAACCAAAAGGTTGATTGCTGACTGTAGGAGGACCAGTTTAGGTAGATCACTCATGACTGCACATCAACAGAGCAGAAATTATTGGTGTTAACATCCCAAGAATCATCTCCTGGACCCACAACACCACTTGCCTAGTCAAGAAAGCCTAGCAACACAATGACTCCACTTCCTGTGGAGTTTAAAGAGAGTTAACCTCCACATTCCATCCTCACTACCTTCTACAGCGGGACAAACGAGAGCACCCTGGTCAGCTGTCTCACTGTTTGCTATGGAAATTACACAAGTTTCAGATCACAAGATTGCGCACATGCACTTTATAATGCTGCTGCTGAACACTTTTATTATCAATGATACTCTGTTTTGCTGCTAGACTTGGAGAAAGCGTATGACAGGGTGCTAAGAGAAGAGCTGTGGTACTGTATGAGGAAGTCAGGAGTAGCAGAGAAGTATGTCAGAGTGGTGCAGGACATGTATGAGAGGAGCAGGACAGTGGTGAGGTGTGCTGTAGGTCAGACAGAGGAGTTCAATGTGGAGGTGGGACTGCATCAGGGATCGGCTCTGGGCCCCGTCCTGTTAGTGATGGACCAGTTGTCAAAGGAGGTCAGACAGGAGTCTCCTTGGACAATGATGTTTGCAGAGGACATTGTGATCTGTAGTGAGAGCAGGGAGCAGGTGGAGGAAAACCTGGAGAGGTGGAGGTTTGTGCTGGAGAGGAGAGGAATGAAAGTCAGTCGTAGTAAGACTGAGTACATGTGTGTGAATGAAAGGGAGGGAAGTGGAACAGTAAGGTTACAGGGTGAAGAGGTGAAGAAGGTACAGGAGTTTAAGTACTTGGGGTCAACAGTCCAGAGTAATGGAGAGTGTGGGAAAGAGGTAAAGAAGTGAGTGCAGGCAGGTTGGAATGGGTGGAGAAAGGTGTCGGGAGTTCTGTGTGATAGGAAAATATCAGCGAGAATCAAGGGGAAGGTGTACAGGACAGTGGTGAGACCGGCCATGCTGTATGGTTTAGAGACAGTGTCACAGAGGAAGAGACAGGAGTCAGAGCTAGAGTTAGCAGAGCTGAAGATGTTGAGGTTCTCTTTGGGAGTGACAAGATTGGACAGGATTAGGAACGAGTACATCAGAGGGACAGCTCATGTTAGACATTTGGGGGACAAAGTTAGGGAGACCAGATTAAGATGGTTTGGACATGTTCAGAGGAGGGAGAGTGAGTATATTAGTAGGAGAATGTTGGACATGGAGCTGCCAGGCAGGAGGCAAAGAAGAAGGCCAAAGAGGATAAATGAGTATATGAAGCTAGTGGGTGCAAGTGTTGAGGATGCAGAAGATAGGGATAGGTGGAGAGAGATGATTCACTGTGTCGACCCCTGAAGGGAAAAGCCGAAAGAAGAAGAAGAAGACGACTGTTCTCCTCATTGTTTGGAGACTTTTTCCCTCACACAACACTGTTCTGTTGTCCTGTGTATTTATAACCATGTGTATTTACTAGCTTTTTTGCACTCATCTCATATTATTGTGTATTTGCACTTTATGTAGTCTCATGTACTGTGCCACTGTATTGTGTTGAAAAAACAAAAATTTATCCCAATGAATAAAAGTGGGGCAGGAGGGCTGGGGTAGGCACGCTTGCCTCACACTTCCAGGGTTGGGGGTTTGATTCCCACCTCCACCGTGCGTGCTCTTCCCATGCTTTGCGGGTTTTCTCCAGGTACTTCAGCTTCCTTCCTCAGTCCAAAAGACATGCATTGTGGGCTGAGGGACATCTCTAAATTGACCATAGTGTGTGTGACTATGTGTGATTTTCCCCTGCAGTGGGTTCACACTCTATCAAGGGTGTCCCTTGCCCTGTGTCCTGAGTCCCCTGGGATATCCTCCAAGCTCCCTATGACCCTCTGTAGCATAAGTGGTATAGGAGATGGATGGAGGTGTGCAAGCTATATAAAGAAAAGACAATAAAACCTCACTTGACTTTATCTATTCATACAAGTTAAAGTTTAATGACAAAACTGCATCCTCAACCCATCAGAAACTCAGCTCTTCCAGTGAAAAATAATTGTTTGGCTACATGGCAGAGAAACCATTTCCCTGACCTTTACACCCATTGCACCCCCATAGACAGAAACATAGAGAGAAAATATAGTCAGAGGGTTTTTTTTTTCTCAGCTCAGAGAAAAGTTTGTGCTCTTTATGAAGGTCAAGGAGAATTTCATATGGACCAGAGATGCTGTACACGAGTCTGATATGACACAAAAAAGTCTGAAAAGCTAGACTTGCAGTCTGCCCTGCAAGTTTGAACCGAACTCAAATAAAGTGAAATGCTTACAAAAGAGTAAACTATTCATTCCATAAAGCCAAGAAAGACATTGGATGTATTGCTGCAATAATATATGTTCAGATGCCGCTGCAGCTAAATTCTGAAAAACAAACAGATTTTCTACCTTCTAACCATGCTTTCGCTGTCTGCTAAATCAGTTTGAAGCCAAATTCAAAATGGAATGAAATCTTCTCCTTGTTCAAAGCAATTTCTCCCTTTTCAATTTTGGAGGTAACCAGAAGCCTAGTTTTCAATATACATATATACTTAGAACCTATTTGATCAAAGATTATAGCAGGAGCAGCTAACTGATTCATATTACATCTTATTTATAACTATTCAAAGATATCTTAAGACATTTCTAATTAAACGATAGAATATATGTGAAGCAATTACAAGAGACCATAATCAACATTTCCCTCTGAGAAAATAATGAAAAACCTATTAAAACTAAAACTCACTGCTAATATATTCATATGGACAACTTAATGTCAACAAACATTTACAAGAAATGACCATATAACCATAATACTAGAATAATAAAGTCCTTAGATGAGAGCAAATTGAGATTTTTTTCCCAACAGGTGAAAAAGAGTGAAAAGTAACTTAGTTAATTGAACTTTCCCAAAGGTTAACGTTTATTCATGAAATGTCATTACTGTTCCATCTCTAAGAGGATGCCTGCCATCCATGCATTCATCAATCCCCCCATTCGAGTATCACTCCATCCAACCATGTATCCATCCGAGTATCCAACCATCCAAGTATCAATACATCCATCCGAGTATCCTTCTATCTATCTGAGTATCCATACATCCGAGTATCCATCCATCTATCTGAACCTCCAGGCTATCCAAGGGGACAATGGGGAACAAGTAGGAGACACCCTGGATAAAATGTCAACCCATTCACACACTACAGACAATTTAGAAGTGACAATCAACGCATGTCTTTGGCCTGGGGGAGGAAACTGGAGTACCCAGATGAAATCCCAGTTGCACAGGGACAACATGCAAACTCCACACACAGGACAACTGGCAGGAATTGAAACGCCACACACGGAGAGGTGAGACAAACATCCTAACCATTAAGCCTTACACAGTATATATTTATATATATATTGTAAGATTCAACTTAGAATTTACCAGAGCATTCCTTAAAATAAACTATTTATTTCATATGAACGCTTTATTGATTTTGACAACAATTGCCTTTGAGCATTCATTCTACACCAGTATAGAAAATGCTTTTTTTTTGGCTCCTGATCCTGAGCTCAGGTTAATGTCTGTGCAGAGTTTTGAGCGTTTTCCCCCATGTTCATGCAGGTAGAGTGGAACATCGGCATACAAATGCCCTCCATTACGAATTTTCACCTTATGAATTGAAATTTTGCAAGACATTTGTATCGGCATACGAAGCATTTTCAAACAAACCAAACCGAACTGAACTCTGGCTAAGTTGCGAGTACATCTGGGAGCTGTTCAAAACTTGTTTGCGTAAGTGGAAAGCCAACCAAACAAAAATTTATGAATTTTACAAATTTATTTTCAATCAAAGAAAGATGTTTAGAAAGTCAACCCACGATACCAACGATGCCTTCGTCCAAAAGCTATGTGATTTTCCGCGTTTTTTTGTTGACAGATTGGTGGTGTGGGTGGTCTGTTCTCTTTTTAGCCCAAGCTTGGTGGCATGACTTCCTGTGACCTGGAATATTTGGCTTGGGTCAGTTCTTTGTAAGCAGCCATACACTTCGTATTGGTAATATTGGTCATATTTTCGGGTGGCTGGAACGGATTATCTGCATTTACATTATTTCTCATGGGAAAATTCCTTTCTCAATGCCTTAAGAACTCGCGTCCAGAACGAATTACATTTGTATGCCACCATTCCTCTGTAGTCCTTAGTGGTTAGCACGATCGCCTCACACCTCCAGTATCCTGGGTTCGAGTCTTGCTCCCGCTCACTGTGTGTGTGGAGTTTGCATGTTCTCCCCGTGCTTGGTGGGTTTCCTCCCACAGTCCAAAGACATGCTTCTAGGCTGACTGGAGTCTGTAAATTGCCTGTAGTGTGTGATTGCATGAGTGAATGCATGTTTGTGTGTGCCCTGCCATGGGTTGGCACTCCAGGGTGTATCCTGCCTTGATGCCTGATACCACCCGAGATGCTTTCTCCAAACTTGACCCCCATGACCCGAGGATAGATCGGATAAGCGGTAGAGACAATGGAATGGTTCCTCTGTACATGAATCAGTTAAGCTAAATTGCCCTTCAGTGTGAATGTGTAAAAATGTTGCCGTGTTGGAATGGTGTCACGTCTGAGGCGAGTTCTTTGGGTCCAGTATTTCTGGAAAAGACTTTCAGTTCCACTGCAACCCAAACCAGGATAAAGCAGTTCTTGAAAATGAATGAATAAATGAAATAAATACAATAAAAGTCTACACAGTTGGTGTTTCCCCATCTCAGGCTATAACTGCACTTTATCTTACTTGAAAAAATTTCCATGAGTCATCCATTATACATTATGAGAAATGTCTGTTTTATTTGTAATATTTCATAACTCACATTTACAAAAATTGGCATCTGGCTAAATTTTCTGAAGGTCATGGGAAGAAGAACTATTCATGTTCATGTTCAATGAGATGGTCATACTGACTTACAAGGTCACTTTGAGATAAATAATTTACTAGATGCTGGTTTAGTGAATTTTGTGCTCTTGCTAATTCTAATTATTGTGTGTCAGCACTGTCAGAAAACTTTGTATTTTAAAAAGCACCTTCTAGCTGGGATGGGTTAAATGGTTAAACACATTTTTCTTAAATAAAATAAATTAAAAAGGTCAATTTTCAAGATTTACAAGAGCTAAATGGCACACCAGTGTGGAAGCAGCCTGAAAATAGGTATATTTTCAGCACATTTTAACAACCATTATGACTTCATGACATCATAGATCATTTGTTTTTATTAGGAGTTGAATACTGCAGAAATACTTTCATTAAGATAGATGCATACAAAAAACCTAGATACAATTACCTATCATTCATAGTTAAAACAGATCAAGTACTGTAATTAAAGCATTTGGTTGCTTATTTCTATAAGCCACTAATGGGATGTACAGTATGTCCACATCTACTGACTCAATAAGGTCTCTTATGATTCTTTACGAGGCATTCATTATTTTCTGAAGAAAACTGTCTGTCCAGGAGTTCCCCAGGTAATTCAGATAAAATAGTTAATGTTAAAGCTGATTTTTTTTTTAATAAAAAAAAATCAGATCCATTCACCAAATTGAATATCAAGCACCTTAATATGCATGATCATCGAACCGACATGAACATAAAATCAACAAATAAATAAACATAAAATCATGGAGGACACTACAGGAGTAAAAACAAACCGACTGATCCAGAGAGAGAGAGAGAGAGAGAGAGAGAGAGAGAGAGAGAGAGAGAGAGAGAGAGAGAGAGAGAGAGAGAGAGAGAGAGAGAGAGAGCCCATACCATGAACCAGAAAAGATCAGATTTTTGGCTCCACATGGCAGACCTGGAACTCCAGACTGACCTGAAATCAGTTTTTATGGCAGTAGTTAATGTGTTAGTTGGAGGTGAGCTGGGATGAAGAGCTGCTGCTGCCTGAGCTCTTGGCGCTCTTCTGCCCCCTGGTGGCACTTGCCTGCCTTGGAACTCGCTGCTCCCGCTTCTCTGCATGACCTGTTCCTGATTTACTGCGTACTGACCACACACACACACACACACACACACACACACAGAGAGACACAGAGAGAGAGAGAGAGAGAGAGAGAGAGAGAGAGAGAGAGAGAGAGAGAGAGAGAGAGAGAGAGATTAAAAGGTTCTTCATCATATATATATGACTTCTTGATGGTCGATTTTCTTGCAAGAAGAAATAAACCAGCATAGCAAACATTAATCCAGGAAGTTGTTTAGCACTTAGCACTGATGCACTTTATCTCTGATGCAGAAAGAACAAGAAGCATGGACACACAGCTGTGATAAATACTCCAGTGCTGTAATTATTAAAAGCACATGATTCCGATATTATACATTTCCGTCATTTACGTACCAGTTATAAAAGTTAAACATGATAATCAACAACAACATGCTTACATGCAGTCATTCTACATGAGGTTGGTGTTGCTGGTGCTTAAATGCAGTAGACCCAAACAGAACACACTCGAATACACTCAACTAATAAAGAAGAATAAAGAACATAACGGAGTAAAACACACAATTTCAGGAAATGCAAGACCGTGAAACAAGGAGGTTAGATGTTCTGAAATCATGCACCATGAGTGGAGAGGAATGTGATGAATGAAAGAGTAAAAACAAAGAAAGTGAAGCATGAAGTATATGGAAGAAAAAGATTCGTGCAAAGTCAAGGGCAACCAAGAATGTGAGAGGCAACAAAGAGAGAGACGATGCACGAGAGCGGAGTATACAAAGAACACAAAGAAGTGAAGAGAGCGAGGGTGCAGAAAAGAGAAAAGCGGAGGAAAACCTTGAGAGAGAGGAGAGCTCTGTTCCCCAGAGCTGTAGACCACTATCTTAGCCCCGGCCCTTTGAGGGTGGGCCGCAGGGGCAGTGGGCGGAGCCTGAGTGGTTGCTTTTTTAGCACTCTTGTCTGGGACCTTAGGGTCCTCTTCTTCAGGGTGTTTACACACACAAACACACACACACACACACACACACAAACACACATTGTACATGCGACAAAAAGACAAGAGGACAGGGGAGTATGTATTAGCACAAAGGAGAAGAAACTCCACATTGCTAACAGAAATAACATACAATTTACAAACTAGCAAGCTCCTCTGCATTGTATGATTCAGAATTGGTAGAGGCAGTAACTGGTTATTGGCGTTTGTGAACAATATGAGTGAACTAGGTGAACAAACACTGATCATGCTGACTCACTGGTGTCAGCACTTGATTGTATGTCAGTTCACTACCCTTTCAACTAGAAGAGAAAGAAGGTGGAACAATACATTTGAAATGTGTGTAGCACGAATACAAGGCTTATATGATGTTGCGTTTTTAATAGCATAATCTATTATATAAATGAGTGCAAAAATGACTGTTGGCCACTTCTGTTTTCTAACATAATTTAAAACTACTTCATACACGTTATTAATTTATTTATTCATTCATTTGTTCGTTTATTTATTTACTTATTACATTTGAGCCATTATTCATGACCACTCTCTCAAAACTACTCTGCACTGACTGAAATGTCTTTCCTGAAATAAAATTCACCAAACCATCTCTTTGTTTTATTCCCCTCATTTAAAATGGCAAGTATTCAAGAGAAAGGTATTGTTATATTAAAATGACCACGACCGATGTACAATCATAATTTCTATTAAAAATAATAAAACAAATAAAAATACACTCACTAGCGCCATCTAGTGGTTAATGAATCTTTTGGGCGAACGGAATCAAAAGAATCGAATCACCTGGATGAATCGAAACTACTAGCGCTAGAGCACACCTTCACACTGTGTGATTTGTGTTTTGTCTTAAGTATAGTATCATGTAAAGTTAATGTTTTGTGGTGAGATGTCTATTTATCCTGTCCTGTTTACCTTGACAGAGTAAGTAACAGAGGGCAGAAAGAAAGGAAAAGCTAAAAACACAAATGCACAGAGGGGCTGTTCAGCATAAGCAGCAGCAAACTTAAACCAAGTCACAATGCTTATATTGTCTACTGAAATTCTGTTTTTCAAGAAACTAAGAATTGATCACACCTTATGGAGGTTCTTTTTTCCGGGATCGTTAAATGTATCCGAACAGTCTGTTGAATGACACACCTTACACAATAGTGACCATTACCAAATTTGTGAGTTTTACATAAAATGTCACCCCCCAACACTGTTAATGGTGTCAGGGTTTTAGGGAAAGTGTTTTTATCATTTTCAAAAAAAACAACAACTGTAAAATACGTCTGTATAGACACCTTGGATGGAGTTTCTCAATACACACTCACACAACCCTTAACCCTGTAGGGGGCAGACACCAAAACACTGACAGACAAATTGTAAAACTTTAATTTTGTTGTGTTAATTAAGTGTTCATTTCTAGGAGAAATAAAAACTCATTTTTTATTTAATCTAATTATTTAAAACTGTCAGTACTGTTTATTATTCAACCTACAAAAGATGTGTAACTTATTTATTTATTTATTATTATTTACTATATCAAGTAAAACATTCTGCATTAGAAATGCTCTATACAAAAAGTTTAATTCTGTTTGGATTCTTAAGCATGGAAAGCTCAGATGTCAAAAGCAGAGATCTGATCAGTTCAGAAGCATTATGAGTGCACTCCCCTTAACACTGGACTGACCTCTGACCTCACTGACAGTTGACGTGTCGGGGGCAATGGTGTCTGAAATCTTTTGACCTGCACACATTGCCTTTAGAGTCTGGAACACAGCCAGAGGTGCCACGTTCATCTTCAGGAGGTCCACGATGATCCTATGAAACAAGAAGAAATAGCTGTTGAGGGTGTTTTATTATTATTGTGTGGCTCATTGCTGTAAGAAATTGCAATTCTACAGTGTTTTTGATTTATCATACTTTATCTCTCTATATTAGTGTAAATGTCTTTATATTTGTCTTCCCTGTAAAAACTTGACTAAACTTTAGTGAAAGCTAAAATCAATATAAACACCACATTAATCAAAAAATAACATAGCACAAGATCTCCTTTCTTTAAGATGATGTTTATTGAGAAAGAAAACATTTTTATTACCTTCAATTAAATTTTTTATTACATATATATATATATACACATACACACACACACATATATATATATATATATATATATATATATATATATATATATACACACACATATACACACACACATACATACACACACACACACACACATATACATACATATATATAAATAAAACTGCAAGAGAGAGAAAATAAGCAAAGCTAATGAAGTAATTATTGTTTATATGTATTATAATAGGAGCTAACATTAACTATAAAATTTTAAATGCTATAAAAGGTGTCACTAATTATAAATAAATTATAGTAATCTTTGGAAAGATGCTGTAGTATAAGAGCTTCCTCTTATATTACATAATCATGAAAATACCTTCAAGAATGGCGATGTGATATTTTGCCCATATCAAACACACCAATTAATTTCTTTTTAATGGAGGAAAAAAAAAAAAAAAAAAAAAAAAAAAGACTTCATCCCTGCAATATCTGATGGCAGATATATCCTGGCTTCCCTTTTTTTTTTTTTGGAAGGCTCTGCCTCAAATAATAAATGTACTCAATGAATATTGTTCCTTAACCTTTTCATCCAAGTACAGCTAGACTTATATTGTCAAAAGTTATTGAATTCAGGGGTTGCGCTTGGCTCCTTAGTTCCACTGAAAGGAACTCTTAATGCTTCAGCATACCAAGACATTTTGGACAATTTCATGCTCCCAAATTTGTGGGAACAGTTTGGGGATGACCCCGTCCTGTTCCAACATGACTACGCACCAGTGCACAAACAAGGTCCATAAAGACATGGATGAGCGAGTTTGGTGTGGAGGAACTTGACTGGCCTGCACAGAGTCCTGACCTCAACCCGATAGAACAGCTCTGGGACAAATTAGAGCGGAGATTGCGAGCCATGCCAAAACTGGGACATCTGCCTTTACATGCACATGAATGTAATATGGAGTTGGCCCGCCCTTTGCAGCTTTAACAGTTTCAACTCTTCTGGGAAGGTTTTCCACAAGGTTTAGGAGTGTGTTTATGGGAATTTTTGTCCATTTCTCTAGAAGCACATTTGTGAGGTCAGGCACTGATGCTGGACGAGAAGGCCTGGGTTACAGTCTCCGCTCTAATTCATCCCAAAGGTGTTCTATCAGGTTGAGGTCAGGACTCTGTGAAGTTCCTTTACACCAAACTCGCTCATCCATGTCTTTATGGACCTTGCTTTGTGCACTGGTGTGCAGTCATGTTGGAACAGGAAGGGGTCATCCCCAAACTGTTCCCACAAAGTTGGGAGCATGAAATTGTCCAAAATGTCTTGGTATGCTGAAGCATTAACAGTTCCTTTCTCTGGAACTAAGGTTCCAAACAGAACCTCTGAATTCCATGATTTGGAGGGGTGTCCCAAAACTTCTGGTAATAGTGTAAATTGAAGAAATCACTACATAAAAACAAATGATCACAATCGTATAATGGTTGCCTTATTGAATAAGTCTGTTAGACACAATGTGGTGCACTTGTATAGGAAACCTGGATCCAAATGACTTCCTATTGGATATAAAGAGTCATGTACTGCATAGAGTTTAACTGTAATCATTATGTGTAGATATTCTGACTTACTTGAAAACCTCTTGGTCCATGACTATCCCAGCAGCTTGAGTGAGCTCAAACAGCTCGGTTTCTTCAGCGTTGAGGACCTTTTTCTTTTTCACACTGTATTTTTGCACATTGCCACTGACCGTGGCACCAAGAGATGGAGAGTCTGGAGCTGTGGGCATCGTGCCAGGCTGAGTGGACTGGGAGGTCATGAGCAATCAGGCAGCATCTAAAAGCAACAACAGCAATTCAAATACAACAGCAGTGTGTGAGTGTGAGAGTGTGTTAAAGCTGTTAACTCCGTACCATTACATATCTTTTAAGATTATTCCTTAAAACACTGTGACAATATACCAATAAAAATTTATCCGAATACTACACAATAACTTGCATTCTCGGTCAGAATATACGATAAAGACCAAGCAAAAAAACAAAACAAAAGACCAAGCGAATTAAAATATAATAAAAATGGCTAAACTTCAGTTTGACCCCAACATAAAACAGGGATTGCGTTCGTCTCTATTTACAAAAATATCGCTAAAAACGTCAGCTTGCCTATATGACACTATATACTGTTTTATTCAGACTGTACATTCACATCTAGCTGTCCAGTGAGCCGCTAGCTTAGCTAGCTTTATGAGTACCGTTACACGACTCATGAATTATTTCAAATAAATAAATATCACATAAGCATCATACTCTTACATTATATACAGTAAATGATAACTTATAGCTACACCATTTCATAAACGATGCAATCTACTCACAAGAGAAATACCGCTTCCGTAAACTGAATCTTTTTCTTCGATAGAAAAAACAATCGGTTATAAACTCTTTAGCGCCACCTGGAGGCTTCTAATCAGGATTGAACCACAATTAATTGGATTGATTGAGTTTCCAATATCCGTGGAAGTTTAAGTGAAGTCAGTGCACTCGGCTCAGCTCACTAATAAGAACCGACTCTTTCAGGTCCCAAACGACTCATTGCTGAAAGTTCTTAGTGTTTGTCATTTAAAAGTGTTAAGTTAAATGTCATCACGCTAAACCTGTCTACCGGTTATGCCCTGTCAGACAACTTAGATATTATTATTTGACTGGATGCGTTTTTGGGTACTGATGTATTTTCAGAGTATATCCTATATCCTTATAAACAAACTTCACTTCACGCTTCTTCAGGGTGGAATTTTATCACAACAAAATACTATTACTGCTACTAATACTTTTATTATTCAATTTAATAATATTATTTAACACTGTTATCATGTAACAATGAAACATGGACAGCAGAAATGTTCATATTTCAGGTAGCAGCAACATGACTGCACACCAGTGCACAAAGCAAGGTCCATTAAGACATTGATGAGTGAGTTTGGTGTGGAGGGACTTAACTGGCCTTGCAGAGTCTTGACCTCAACCCGAGCACATGGACTTAATATGAAATTGGTCCGCCGCTTATAGCTATAACAGCTTCAACTCTTCTGGGACATCTTTCCATAAGATTTAGGAGTGTGTTTATGGGAATTTTTGACCATTCCTCTAGAAGCGCATTTGTGTGGTCAGGCACTGATGTTGGACGGGAAGGCCTGGCTTACAGTCACCGCTCTAATTCATCCCAAAGGTGTTCTGTCGAGTTGAGGTCAGGACTCTGTGCAGGCCAGTCAAGTTCCTCCACACCAAACTCGCTCATCCATGTTTTTATGGAGCTTGCTTTGTGCACTGGTGTGTAGTCATATTGGAACAGGACGGGGTCATCCCAAAACTGTTCCCACGAAGTTGGGAGCATGAAATAGTCCAGAATGTCTTGGTATATTGAAGCATTAAGAGTTCCTTCCACTGGAACTAAGGCGCCAAGTCCAACCCCTGAATTCAATGATTGGGAGGGATGTCCCAAAACTTTTGCCAATATGGTGTATAATGGCTTGGTTTACAACTAAATCAGTTGCATTGTTTTATACAATCAATTCAACTAGCTGTTTTGCAGTACACAGTAATACACAAACTATTTGTGTTTAAAAAATGATCTATTTTGTATACATTTACAGACACATTAAACAACTTGTAAACCGATTAGTTCTTGATGAATATGATGAACGTAAGGATTCACAAATATGTGACATACAAGTCAATATAAAACTATTGTACTGACATTTAAATTTTGATATTTCAGGAGAAGACAAAGTAACTATCAGATATGTTATAAGGGAAAATGTGAATATAGCCTTAGTATCCAAAAACCAGAGGGAAAAGTCATGTCTGTGTGAGATTTTTTAGTATTAACTAACACATGGGACTTTGACTTCACTTGTCCCTCCACAATCCTCTTCAGAGCTTCGCTTCCTAGACACCACAGAAAGTTCTTGTTTAACCTCCAGGTCCTGGGTCAATGCTGTGTCTGATCTCAGGCTTTCCAGACTGGAAAGAGTGTCCTCCTGAGGTCCAAACTCCACAAGCTGCCCTCTCAGTTCGACCTGTTCTGGCTGCAGTGGAACCCCTATAATCTCCAGTCCTGTTATCCCACCTACTATTGTCCCCTGCACCTCCACCTGGTCCTGCGATTGGTCCCCAACAGAGTCGAGCTCAAGCGCTTCTGTGTGGCCATTGAGTGGAACATCACTGGCCTGGGAGAGGATTTCCTGCCTCAATGAAGCCAGCTGCGCCTGTAGTAGCTCTTTGTGTTGAGTCTGCAGACTGTCCATCTACAAAACAGAACAGAGCATGAAGTTAGTAAAGTCAGCAGAACATATACAGATTAACTTGCTTATCTTAGCTGATAAGCATTAATTAGCTATGGTGGACAAAACTAAAAAGGCAGAAAAACTTAATTTACAGGCAGCTCCTGAATCACTCTACTGCATTCTCACAACCAGATATGTTCTTACCAGTTTGACCAGTCTCTGCTGGCTGTGGTCTGGACAGCGGTACACCTGCAGCTCCTCAAACATCTTCACGTTAGATTGAACCAAACTTGCAATCTTGAGAAAGTAAGAGGACATATCAGGAAACAATGGAGCAATCCTGAGAACAAATGTAACCAATCTGAACAAGAATGAAATGTGAAAACATTCACCCCATCAAGAACATACCTGTTCTTTCAGCTGCTTAATTTCAGCACGCAGACTCTTCTCTACACTCTCTTTCTCTTGTCGTAATATATCTAACTGCTCGCTGAGCTCCAGGAGATGTTTCTGCAGGTCCAAACTCTCCTCACTCTAAACCATTATGGCACAGGAAAAGAAGTCATGGTACATCACGACATCATGGTAGCCACATCTTTTGAGCTGTACTGGTTAGTTTAATTGAATACAGCCAAACTTCAGCTGTGTTAAAATGCCTAAGGTCAACATAGGAATAATCTTCTGTAGCTTCCAACTGTATTTTGCGTTCTATCCCCGAAAAAAACTGTTCAGTGAGAATGATGCATGACAAACCTGTTCAGTAATGATGCCTGTTGCTTCATCATAGATCAAGTTGCCTGTGTTTCCATCAGGGTCCATTAAAACCAGGGTATGGGTTTGTGCTGATGCAGGCTGGGAAGAGCCCACCTCCTCTTCAGCCCCCAGTGGCATGCCATTACTCTCACCATCTTCCTTAAACACAGAAAGCAGCAGCATCATCACATACCAACAGGAATAAATGGCTGAAAGATGCCACAAAAGGTAGACCGAAATTCATTGGACAAGCTTGAGTTTCACACGTGTGTGTGTGTGTATGTGTAAAAAAATACAGCCACCTGTGTTCAAAACACTGGACTGAAGTCAGGTTAACAAGACTACCTTATGCTCAACAGTAATTAAGGTGGTGTTCTCAGTGACCGAGCTGGTGGTGAGGACCGATGGTGTGATGACGGAGCTGACAGCAGTGGTGTCGCCTCCAGTACCCAAACTCACAGCTAGCCCACCGTACGCTTTAGCATTAGCCTCCGGGTTGCCTTTATAGTACTGCCTGCAATTCACATCCTGGAAAATAAACAGTTCTTGGTGAAAATACAATATACACCAACCAGGCATAACATTATGAGCACTGACAGGTAAAGTGAATAACACTGATTATCTCCTCATCATGGCATCATGATGTTTTTGTCAAACATTTTGTCCTCAAAGTCGATGTGTTAGAAGCAGGAAAAATGGGCAAGGGCCAAATTGTGATGGTTAGACGACTGGATCAGAACATATCCAAAACCGCAGCTCTTGTGGGGTGTTCCCGGTCTGCAGTGGTCAGTATCTATCAAAAGTGGTCCAAGGGTGTTCTGGGACTGTTCTCGAATTGCGTCGCTCTGGTCCTTGGTACAGGACTTATTGTCGGATCTTCTGAAGATTCAGATTCAAAAGGACCCACTGCTTTTTCTTTTACTGGATGATTCATCACAGTCATTGTCTGTCAGTCAAAAAAGAATTCTGCCTGCTGCTCTTACTGCTGCCAAAAAGGTTATTTTAAAATTGTGGTTGGATCCATCTATCCCAGTGAGATTGACATGGATGTCATACTTGCTCGACATTGCCCTCTTGGAGTGTACCACAGACAAAATACATGGTGCCACCAGAAAGACAATTGACACTATTATTGACACCTTATTGACACTATCAAACCTCTTGAAATCCTGAGATGTATTTGTTATCCCGCTATTGTTAATAATATTGCTTTGTAATATTGCAATGTAAGTCTTATATAGGGAGATCTTGGGCTCTGCTGTATAAAGTTATAAATTAAAATGTTCAATAAATAAAGAATCAAAAAAAAAAAGAAAAAAAAAAAAAAGTAGTCCAAGGAAGGAACAGTGGTGAACCAGTCACAGGGTCATGGGCGGCCAAGGCTCACTGATGTATATGGGGAGCGAAGACTGGCCCGTGTGATCCAATCCAACAGACGAGCTACTGTTGCTCAAATTGCTGAAGAAGTTAATACTGGTTCTGACAGAAAGGTGTCAGGATACACACTGCATGACGGGTCAGGGCTGTTTTGGCAGCAAAAGGGGGACCAACACAATACTAGGCAGGTGGTCATAATGTTATGCCTGGTCAGTCTACACCCTTGCTTTAAATTATTCACCGGACCTGATACCCACGCTCACCTGTGTAACCTGGATTTGGAATGTGGTGTGTGGGTTTCGGAAGTGAGTCTTGTAGTGCTTGACGGCCTCGTCCCTCCTGTTAAAGCCGTTCCTGCAGCGGTAGCAGTGCCAATGTGCTCCTTTAAACCTCTTCTCGCCTTTAATAGTACCTACGATCTCACAGTGGTTACAGCAACGCAACACTTTCAAGCCTGCGGGGTACAAGAAAATTAATTACTGCAGAAAAAAAACAACACTTACGATCATATTCATGTAGAGATATTCATGTTGAGACTGGGATCAGATGGAAGTTTTCAGATGGGAGTGGGTGGTTTTTACATGCAGGACAAAGAAAGGTCATGGTCATTACCAGAAAAGCACATTGCAGGTTGTTAATGTGGTGCTGTGTGATGCATTTATTTATTCATTTTTATTGAATGCTGCTCAAGGTCTAGGTAAACAAAACCAGCTAAGTTTATTATAAATGATTACAGACAGGAACATTTAAAAGGACTGGGATTATATACATATTGGAGTGCTTTGTTTTTATGATGTATGACATCGTATACATTCTTAATGGCACCCATTTACCTTACTATGAGGAAATGGCTTATAATAACTCAAATATTATATTTCAACCTCAAACAATTAATAAAAAGCCTTTTCAGCTACTAATAAAGTATGGATGCAAAACTGAGGTACAACAGATTCCCTGTACCAAATCTTCACTGGCAGATATTGGCCAAATTTGTAATATTGATCCAATAGAGTTTTGTTTCTTTCTGATATAAGCATATTAGTCATCACATAGCATAAACCCAGAATGCTCCATTATATTGTGTCTGACCAGCAAAATCGATGCTCTTGTCGACATGTTTGATGCGGAAGTGGGCACGGAGTATAACGGGGTCCTGGTATGCCTCGGCTACTGTACAAAGTGGACAGTGCATGTGCACTCCTTTCTCACGCCCAGCACACCTGTCATCCTGGCACAACACGGGCATGTAGGAGTGTTCTGTAGCCCTGACCCGCACTGACGGATGGGCCTGTAAACAACAGAAGACAGATGTAAACAATAACAATAACAATAATTGAAAAAAAACCCCCAAAAAACCCAAAAGAGATCAGACAGTTTTCACAGACCCTAAAAACAAGCAGGTTTTAGACGAGACTCAGATTTTAGCTGAACATACCAGAACTAGAGCACGACTACAGCACCCTCATGCGGTGAGTTTGAGAATTACATGTGCTGCAGACCGGATGAACTAAAAGTGGCTTTTACGCAGCCTTTACAAAGTTATTACCACAATTATCTAACTATGGAAGGTTACAACACTCAAATACATCATGGTAAATACTCCGTCTAAACGTAACACAATCATTAAAAATGTAACGTATCTATTTAGTATTTCGATGCTGTCTGCGGTTGTGTACTTTTAACAGCATGATTGCAAATATTACATATAGCTAACGGAGCTAACTTACTGAGGTCGGATCTTAGAAGCATAGCAATACATTAGCATTTACTAATCCAAATATGAGCTATATAACAAACCCCAGTAGCGACACAAGCAGTCATAAAATGCTCAGTCCCAAATGTCACTCTACTGGACACTTGAATCCATACCCAACGTGTAGAAGGCGTTATGTTATGTAGTACTCTTATATAGGGAAGTGGAAGCCATTTGGGATGAGCCACGGCTGAGGAGCTAATCAAACTAGCTAGACAACAAACATTGACCAACATTAGCTCAAAATATGCATAGGTCACGTTTTTTAATATGAAATACTCACGACAAACGCCGCCATAGTCTGGTATAACTGTAGAAACAAACGTTAAATGCTACCGTTTACCGACATTTTCGCAGTTTTAGTCTGTAAAACATGCTCTAGAACAGCGGCTTTGTGTTGTTCGTCACAGATTTGTGTGTACACGCCTACGTCCTCTCCGCTGAGCTCACCAAAAATAACGTGGCGTTGTAAAAACTCAGCGCATTGGAAGTTGATTGGAGGATGTCCAATTCGATGTTGGTTCACAGCCAATCACCGCGTGGACCGTTTAATACACGGTGTTTTAGTTGATCTGGTTTGATGCTATTCACTGGAAAATTAACATCTACATTAATAATAGACTGGAATTTTTGTTGCTTTTGTAGAATGTTATTAAATGAAGAGTACAATTACTCTCGGTTTAATACACCCTTCCAGGAGGTACTGTCAACAGAATCAAGGCTTGGGTGATGTAGCAAGATTAGGGGCTTGACAAAATAGCATAGTTATTATCAGTACGGAAGACCCTGAGGAGAAGCGAACTTTTCATTTGCTTTTATTTTTTTGCCTTGCTTCAGAGTGTGAATAACAACAACAAAAAAAAACATGCAAAATAGGGGGCACCCGGATTTGAACCGGGGACCTCTTGATCTGCAGTCAAATGCTCTACCACTGAGCTATACCCCCACGCAACACCTTGTTTATGGAAAGTTTATATGAAGTTTACATCAACTAAGAAACTCAAAACTGGAAATAAATTCCTAGGTTCAACTCCATATTCCTGACACAAGTGCATATTGGTTCATTCTATGCACGGCAGTGACAATGTCATTATAGCGTTTCTGTTGCTACTGTTTTTAAAAATAAACAAGGCATACTTCTTTATTTGAAATGCCTACCTCTTTGGGGCAAGGTATTATTAGAAAAAGTGAGTTAATGATTCATTACTGTATATATTTCGGTTTGTGAGTCGTTTTCACCCCAGGGGTGACACTAAGGATTATTAAAGCAATCCAATGCTACCATGCATCAGACACACTACTAGTGACATTACTGTTTTGAATTGAGCTCATCGCCCAACAATTCTGTTAGTAGTGGCCCTATGGTTATTCCTGTCTACTGATAAAACAGTGTAGAAGGTGACTGAAAATAGCTTTAGATTGGCTACAGTGCCTGTAAGTCAGTCTATCTATATGGTCGCAGATAAACTGGTCACTCTGTAATATTGTACGTGGTGTATACACGTGCATCACTAGAAAACATGGTCGGTTTTGAGTCATAAATCATTTTATGTTTAGTCTCATTTTAAACCCTGCTTAAAATGTTTTACTTATTAATATTGGCTCGAAAAAATAAATGTGGAGATGCCGGGGATTGAACCCGGGGCCTCATACATGCAAAGCATGCGCTCTACCACTGAGCTACATCCCCTACCGGCGAACATATACCTGCCTGTCATTAATAAAGATTAATATTCTGTCATATTAAACGTTCCTATGTATTAACGTGTGCCAAGAAAGCTTTCCTCACACAATTATATCCCCCACCACCACTAGCCTAATCTGTTGCAATAGCATTGATTGTAAACTCTATAGACTGTTGTGTATGAAATATCAGAAGGACATAAGTTTCTGGAATTCAAAAAACAAATTCACATGCCACAGTCAAAGTCACTCATCCTGGTGAGTTAACTGAAACTCGTGACCAGTGTTTGCATGATGTTATTGGGTTAATTGCATGAATATGAAGGCGTATAGATGTTCTTGCAAAATTTCTAAAGTAAACTATGGCGTCAAATTAGCGCCATATGTATCGTACCAGTAAAAAAAATCGTACCCGTAAAAAAAATCGTACTCGTAAAAAAAACTAGCTTACTCGTAAAAAAATCGTATTCGTAAAAAAAATATACACGTAAAAAAAAAAACATAAAAAATAAAATAAAAGGTTCAAGCCCTAGCCGGCAAAGTCGCGCGTCAGTGACGTCACTTTACTGATTGGCTAGAGAAAGGCAGTAGGTTGAGAAGCAGCGGACCAATGGAGACTTTTACCCCGCCCCCTAATCTGCATAAAACTCTACGCGTGATTTTTGGAATAACAAACACTAGCATCCTGGAAAGAACTAACTAGCAACCTTGTGATTCGCGTGTTTTATTTTTTTTTTACGTGTATTATTATTTTTTTTTAGAAGTACGATATTTTTTTTTTACGAGCACGATTTTTTTTTTTTACGAGTACGATATTCTTTAGACACATTACACCCTATTCAGTGGACAATTAAGGCATCTAACTAACGTATACATTGATATCGATTACATGCAGCTGTGCGGAATCGCCCATTTTCTCACTTGCTCAAGACAGGTTCAAACACTAAACCGGCAGAGTCGCGCGTCAGTGACGTCACTTTTCTGATTGGCTAGAGAAAGGCAGTAGGCATGTGTGTGTGGAGTTCGCATGTTCTCCCCGTGCCTCGGGGGTTTCCTCCGGGTGCTCCGGTTTCCTCCCCCAGTCCAAAGACATGCATGGTAGGTTGATTGGCATCTCTAAATTGTCCATAGTGTGTGATTGTGTGAGTGAATGAGAGTGTGTGTGTGCCCTGCGATGGGTTGGCACTCCGTCCAGGGTGTATCCTGCCTTGATGCCCTATGACGCCTGAGATAGGCACAGGCTCCCCGTGACCCGAGTGTAGTTCGGATAAGCGGCAGACAATGAATGAATGAATGAATGAATGAAGGCAGTAGGTTGAGAAGCAGTGGAGCAATGGAGACTTTTACCCCGCCCCCTAATCTGCATACGAGCACGCTATTTATTTTAAGGATACGATTTTTTTTTTACTGTGAACACAATTGTTACACATCAGATCCTAAGACTTCATCAGAGTCAGCTGTCCTCTCGATCTGCGATGGTCTTTGAAAGTAGAAACAAATCATAGAAAATTCCAGAAGAATGTTACATGGGTAAAGAGTATTCACTTGAGTGAATGAACCTGAGGGACTGTCAAATTAAAACTCTTCTAAACTCTGATCAAATGAATTCCAGAAAGGAAAAATCCACACTTTAAAGAGGACTTAAAAATATTAAAAGACTGAAAATTATTAATAATGTTTTTCTATCTCCTATACCTCATATCTCCATCAAAAACTCACACACAAACCTAGGGACATGGGAAAACCTCTACATAGCAGTTTCAAAAGACATCGGTGCTTTGAAACATAGTTAGATTTCTGATTTAGTCCCATTAGATGGAAGTCAGAAAGCTTGTCAGAAAGTTCAGGGAAAAAATGAGAAGTAATAAATTCTGAATGAAGAATAATTCTTTTTCCCTTTTCCAGGGCATGATGGTAGAGTTGACCAAAAACATATACAAACACATGTGTGAAGTTATAAGCTATTTTATTACTTGACAAGATTGGCATAAATTGTAAATGTCCTATTGGGATGAATAAAGCATCCATCCATCCATCTATCCATCTATCTATCTATCTATCTATCTATCTATCTATCTATCTATCTATCTATCTATCTATCTATCTATCAGTCCATCCATCTATCCATCCATCCATCCACCCATGCTGAAAGCACAATGATTTAACAATAAAATAAACACAGCATAGCTGTCTTTAACTAGTAACTCTTCCCATGTCCTTCTTCTCTTCACACCAACCAGAGTGTTAGATGTGTGTAATTTGTGAACATTTCCATCAATCAGGATATGAGAGAGGCTTTGAGAAGACTCAATTATGTTGTTTTGAGTCCTATCCCTGTGTCACCATAATATTTGCCCTGAAGCTTATTAGAAGTAAAAAAAAAAAAAAGAAAGAAAGAAAAGAAAGCGTGTGTCAGAAAAGTGCAACATGGAACATGTAAAAGCCTCTTATTATATTATATGACATTTGCTCTATCAATGAATTCAAGGATTAAAGTAATCAAATCACATCATCCCAAATGCATTCATAGCCATTCATAGCCATGCCATTACAGATGTTGCCCTAATAAACTCGTGACTTCTGTCAGATGTAACATTTTCAATAGCCTTCATGTTTGAAAACATGTCCCCAGCATCCAAATTACTCCAAAGATCTGTGTGAAACATTAGTACAACGTTAGACTAAAATGGAACTTAAAATGTAAGGACTTGTTTATTCTACTTACAAAGGATTGATAATGTTTTGTTGCTAATGTAACAGATTAAACACTCCTATAATGCATGAATAATTATTCATTTTCAAAAATGGGATAACAAAAATGAACTCAGCTAAAACACATTTTTAATCAAAGTTTTAGTTCACTCATGCTTCTGAAAAACATTTTTAGCCTTAAACCACATCAACACGCTAAAATCAACACTAGGATTTAGAATCAGTTTGTTATAGTCACCATTATTGTTGTTATATCACCACACTACACACTGGCAGGGTTGCGGGTTTGATTCTCGTGCTTCAGGGATTTCCTCCAGGTCCTCTGGTTTTCTCCCCCATTCCAAACACCTGTGTTGTAGGCTGATTGGCATCTCTACATTGTCTGTAGTGTATGAATGGGTGGGTGAGAATGTGTGTGTGTGTGTGTGTGTGTGCAATTTTACCCAGCAATGGGGTGGCACCTCCTCCTTGTGCCCCAAGTTCCCTGGGATAGACTGCAGGATCCCTACGAGCCTGTGTAGTATAAGCAATACAAAAAAAATGATGAATAGACTTATTTATTAAGCTGTCATTTGTAAGAGAAAACAGAAAACAGTTTTTTAATCAGTTAATTTATTTGACTGACTGACTGACTGATTGATTAACATCATATTACATCAATTGGAGCACAACACCATGTTCCACCAAATAGAATATAAACAAAATTAGGCTGAAAAAATTGTTTTAGAATCAGATTACATTTTGGCTTATGTGAAAACGCACATTTATTACAACACATTTGGTTCAGAAATACTTGAATATACTCAATATTTACTTTAGAATAATCAAACTAATATATGGAAGTGCAGCCTAATTGCATTCACATCATAAAAATATTAGACAAATGAATGGTTTTTAAGGAGTGCTGTTAGGATTGCTGAACAAGCCCTGATGTTCACCCATACTATTGACTCCCCCTTATTGACACTCATGCATACAATGAGCATGTCAAATAACATTAATATACATATCAAATGACTTTACAGCCTTCTGGACGAAACGATAATGTAATATTTAGTCCATGCTGTGGGAGAGGATATCTAAATGATGCACTGTAATAATTCTTGGTGATATTTGGAAGATCTTGTGGAGAAAGCCAAGTCTTATTCAATTTTGTAACACTAGCCAGTTAAGGTGTTGGTACGCTTAATTATATTCACTGATGCTATAACATTGATATATGCACTTGTTGATTATTTGTCTTTCTTTCATTTAAAAATCAGCTAGTACCTTTGTTAATCTTATGTATGGTGCAATATTGCTAAAATACAGCTAAAATGAAATAATAATAATGCTAAAAATGGTTTCTTATTGTGAACTAATATCAAATATTGAATATTAATATTCAATGTAATCAATTATATGTAAATCTAATTTGCTTGTTATATGCTTCAGAATATCACAATATGTTTATAAATATTAAAGAAGGTCAATAATTCAAGCAGACATGTTGAATGTTTCAATGCATGGGATGCTGTAAATGTGAGTTATATAAGCACTTTTGTGCCTTGTCACCCTCTGAATTCACACATTTGTGCTGTCAGTCATTGTGGTGTTACAACATTAATCAAAGATGGAAAGCAAAGTAGTTCACTATGTTCCTCTGTCCTAGAAAATTGAGACCCCGCCATTGACAGCAAAAAGAGAGGTCAGGCACCAATCCAAGCCAAAGATTGCCTTCTATTCTTCAACCATCTATTGGCAGTTTATTGTCACCAACTGTTTCTTTGTTAGATGCCTTTCCACGTTTGCCATTTCTGATACACTGTCTGATGTACATTGATTCTGTTTCTGGCTTCATATGACCTTGAAAAATAAAGTACTCTCTCTTTTTACTCTCTCTTCACTCACCACTTCCGAGTTTGGCTTCATCATCTCGCAAACTGGCATGGTGCTGGGAATGAGCTTCAACAGAACAAGACAGTGAGTAGACTTTGTCCAAATGGGGAAGAAGTTAAACAAGACTTGCATGCATGGTTCATGGTGAATCCTGATCCATAAACCAGCGCATTGATCAATCAGTGGAATACTGGAATGGAGCATGAAACTCATGTTCTTTCAGTTAAACGATATGGAGTCAAAACTACACTACAAAACCATGGAACTGGACAACACACAATTACTCCCTGAAGAACAGGTAACACAGATAAAGGAAGACTTGTGTCTTTAATCTGGGGTTCTTCAAACACCTGCAAGAAAACCTGCCTGGAGAGATAGAGGTCTATGATTTGATCGGTGATTTGGATGTCTTTGCAGTTTTGGGCTATAGGCAGTTTTACCACTGAACATCTTGTCTGAGCCTATAAAATCCCAGGGAGACCATGCTTTTTTTCCCCCAATTTGGAATCTGAAATTCTGACCCCAGGGTTCTAAAAGTGCTTGCAAATTATCCCACAAAAGATTTAAATAGGCTCATGTCATTCAGGGACTCTTTTGTCACTGTCTATGTCATTGACTCACCCAGACCTCCTGCCTTCAGTGTCAGTCACACTGAAAAAGTTGTTTGGAGCTAAATTTGACCTAAGAGCTCTCGAGCCTATCCTTGAGGGAGATGATTAGATCATTGGCCATAGAGCCATGTTTCAGTTCTTTGCTTTGAGCATCATCAAAGCTTTGGTTGTCAAAACATGTTTGGAGTGAAAAATAATATTACAGAAACTAATTACTGCAGACCAACCCAAGGCTCCACTTCATCAGTTAAAGCACATACTGTACAAAGGCTATGGAGCTCAGACAGCATTTCCAACACATCAGCTGGTGGACAGTTAATACGAGTGCTAATAATATAACAACTAACAGAAGACATGTGATTTAACAAAGAAAAATGTACAAACATTGCTGTGGTGAAGTATTCTTTTAGGAGACATTTCTGTAACATTTATTGAAAGCATTACTCAGCATTGCGTAATGGTCAATATTTTTTATTTTCATAAATTTGCACTTTATGGTTTTGGGTTTTTTTTGGATTTTATATGACAAGCTGCATTTTTTTTGCCAGAAGAAAACAGGTAAGAGACTGACTTTATATGAATGAACTTCTTTATTGTCAATGTGTGTACACAGTGGTACAAACAAAATGGGGTTAGTAGCTCTTCAGATGCCTAATATTATATTATAAACAATGAGTCATTAAGTAGTTAGTGATAGATAGAAGTATAATATAAAAATAAAAAAAAAAACAGTAAAGACATTATAAATAATATAAACAGCAGTGCAGTGATAGTGCATGCATAGTGTTATAAGTGACCTTGTAACTGCCTCAGTATTGCATGCATGTTTGTGGGTTGAAAGCAATGTCCACAAAATATGTACAATTTTAACAGTGTAAACATTACAGATATTTTGATTGGTCGTAACAATATAAACTGTAGTGCATCATGTTATACTATTATAAAGTGAGAAAGTGGACAGTAACTTAAATACACGCAATACCGTTGTTTTGCAGATGATGTACTCTATGGGTACAGTAGTAGTAGTAGTAGAAGAAGAAGAAGCATTGACTAAATTGAATGCACATCTATAATTTCAGAATGCTCTGCAAAATATTACCCACTATAATGAGTCGACCTCAAAAAAGACAGGAAACCCTGACGGTTGAGTCCAACAGACTGACACAGAAGGATGGGCACAACAGCAGGACTAGCACTCTGAAATTTGCTAATGCCTGTGGATGCAGATCAGCAGGAAGGAGACATGTTGTATAATAACAGTCAAATACAGTAAACTCCTACAGCTGAAGCATCAAAGCGATTTTGGCTGGAACAAACAGAATGCAACTACAAAGCAGCAAAACTGACTCAGTATGCAAACTAACCAATCAAATTATAATCATGCTTAATATGTGGCCCCACTCAGAATTCACCACCCCTCCCATAAGGCTAAAGATCCCTTTTTCTCTGCCTAAATTGAAAGACTTTTTGAAAGTCTTCCCCTAATGAGCAAAATGTGATCTAGTAAGTGCAAACAGTAATCACAAATGTTATTTATATTGTTTGGGATTGAGATAAAGACAATATATGTAAAGGATGTTTATGTAGTTTTTTTTTAAATTATTATTATTTCTGTAGTGATTTAAAACTCTAATAACATCCCGGGGAGAGTGTGTGTGTGCCCTGTGATGGGTTGGCATTCCGTCCAGGGTGTTTCCTGCCTTGATGCCCTATGACGCCTGAGATAGGCACAGGCTCCCCGTGACCCGAGTGTAGTTCGGATAAGCGGCAGACAATGAATGAATAACATCCCGGGTTAATGAGACCTGAACAATACCTAAGTGCCAATTCCCAAGATTGGACAAAACACAAGGGTGAAAGGAAAGATAATTAAAAATAAATAAATAAATCTTTAACTTTTAAAATCTTTTGAACTTTAAGTGTTCTTGGTTTAATTGCTGTATTAATAAATGTAAATAAGATATTAATTTTAAAATATATAGAGAGCTGTTGCACGCAAGTGAGCAACACATTCTATTAGACAGTTCATTTAATTCCTTCTTGTCAAGCAGATTGGAAGAATTAAGAATTGCCCTAATGAAGTAAGTGGATCTGTCCTCACAATAGATGCATCAAGGACCATAGCACTATCTATGATTTTAGGAAATCTAAAGCTTTAAAATGAATCAGATTTCCTAACTTTTCTGAAGGAAGTCTTCAGTCTCACTGTTAATGCACTTTCGTCTCAGTAGCTATGGGTAATTTAGAGCAGCCAGTCCACCTAATGGACATGTGGGTATGTGGAGGAGATGTGAAACATCGCAAAGACATTTTTTTACAATCAGAGGGAAACATTATAACAAAATGAAGGAAGAAACTAGGGCAAGGCTGAAAGAGAGCAACAAAGAGCACACACAAACACAGAGACACACAAAACCCTGTATCCAGATCAATGCTACATTTTGTAGTATACATTTATATTTTAGCATTTTTGTAATATTTTGTATTTATATGTAACATTTCTATTTTAATGAAATATATGAATACAAAGCAGCATAAAAATATCGGAAAAAGTCTGAATGGCTGTCTAATGACAGTTGAGATGTCTAATGACAGTTGAGATGAATTATGAACTGATGTAGAAATCTCAGAGGTAGAATATTTATGCATTAGGACTGAACAGACAATGTATTCTAAACATATAGGCACCAGATTAAAAAATAGTTTTTAGAAAGCTTGAATATGTGGAAGATTATTACTTTCATGTGATGTGAGCTTGAGCCAAGTTCATTCACATGATACAAATAGGACATAGATGCACTATTCTGTACAAACTGGTCTGAAATTTACAAAAGTAACGTGTTAACACTTTATAATGCTTGTCAACAACTCATAAGTAACTGTGCAGGAACAACTGCCTAATACATTCATTGCCTACCGATTATCCAATCTATTCTCGGGTCACGGGGAGCCTGTGCCTATCTCAGGCATCATTGGGCATCAAGGCAGGATACACCCTGGACGGAGTGCCAACCCATTGTAGGGCACACACACACTCTCATTCACTCACACACTATGGACAATTTAAAGATGCCAATCAACCTAGAATATATGTCTTTGGACCGGGGGAGGAAACCCCCGAGGCACGAGGAGAACATGCAAACTCCACACACACACGGCGGAGGTGGGAATCGAACCCCCAACCCTGGAGGTGTGAGGCAAACGTGCTAACCACCAAGCCTTATTTCTATTAACTACTAATCGCTAATCTTCCTGCATAATCATATGGACATTATAATGAAAAGCACTCTATTTAGATGCATAGCATTACTCCATCTCAGCTTTGTAGCAGATTCTCTGATCCTTCTAGAAAATAACAAACCCAAACACTAAAGTATCTTAAATAATATTAATTGATGGATATTGGTTTTAACTATAAGCAACAGTCTCCTGATTTGAGAAAGCCATTGTTATTTTGAAAGCTGTTTCTCTAGGTCATATTTCTAGTCATATTAAATAGGATTTTGAGATGAATGCAAAATCAAGCAAAATTTACAGTATTAAGAGAAGCTAGGAATTTTTCAAATTAACACAGATTTTCTGCAGATTTGGGCCAAGACGAGTTGAGTGACATCATCACACCATACACTCAGCCAAAGCCCTATTTGATTCAAGTACATTCAACGTGACAAGCTATTATAGAAGATAATTACATGTGTCATATATTTTAAGAGATGCAATGCATCTGTAATAAAAATGCATGTCATTTAACATTACAAATATTGTTAATATTTAATAAATAAGTGTGTTTTTACCACGTGAAGCTACCCCATTATGTGTTTTTACCACATCACAGTTTATATGAAATTGAACTTTTCTTTGACTTTATACCTTCTATTCATTATCTTGAGATAACTGCTATTTTACTTTGACTGAGAAAACACGTACCAAGAATAAGTCGTGTTCAAATCAATACTAGCTGCTGCTCCAGTGCCATCTTTATGCTTTGCCTTTTGTCATTTATTTAAAATATGACTAAAACATTTAACAAAATGTACATCTATGTTTGAATTGTTTTTGTTTTAAATGTGGTAGCTTTACAGGGTAAAAACATAGGATGCGGTAGCTTAGTGCTTAAGGGGTTGGACAACTGCTTGGAAGGTTTGAGGTCGAATCCCAGCTCCAACAAGCTACCACTGCTGGGCCCTTGAGTAAGGCCCTTAACCCTCAATTGCTAAGTGGTATAAAATGAGATAAAATGTAAGTCACACTGGATAAGGGCATCTGCCAAATGCCATAAATGTAAATATTCTAATAAAATCTGAAAGTGATTTTAAACCATGGTCCAGTGGAGTAAAAAACTAGGAGTGTGACAAAAATACAGCTTTAGTGCAGAGATGTTTTTGTGTTTCTGTATTGACAGGAACAATTGAGGACATGAGGTTTTCTGTTTTTCATTTTTGTATGAGCACATTTCAGCATAATTGCAATAAAAATGTTCTCCTTCTTGAAAGAAGATGAGAGACACACAAAAAGCACACAATCCCTTCAAAGTTTAGATAGAGCTTTTGGAACACAAGGTTATTCCTGCCATGAATGTAATGAAACAATCAAACCCACCCACCTTATTCACTGCTTTTGGGCTTTTACTATACTCAGGAAGGCCAGATGATTGGGATTTGTATGTGATTGGGATTTGATGACAGTGACAGAACCATGAGATAAACCCATTTAAACTCAGAGCAATTTCTGTATGCTTTGCCTACAGTCAGGACCAAACAGGAAGAAGCTTCATTTATGCTACCCAAAACCTATGGAACCTAATATCTGCCCTAAACCCTAGCAATTTTAAATTTAAAGCTAAAAACCATTCTGTTATCTTGTTCTTTCGATGTGCAGTCAGGACCAACACTGCAATGCACTTCATCTTTTATTATACTGTCTGTTTTACATCGTACAGCACCCCTTCTCAAATATATTTTACTATTTATGCCAGATTTATTATGATATATTACACTTTTATATTGTTTTATAATATCTATGCTAATAAATTCTCTCTATCTGAACTCACTGCTGTTTTGTCAATTGACCTCCACTTCTCCAATTTTCTAAATAACTTACATTGTTTCATATATCTTTTGTTTTCTATATCTCTGTCATACATACAGTCTACAGCACATAATTTGTTCTTATCAGGAATCTTTTACTATTTTACTCCAGCAACCTCCTGCACTCACACAGTCACCATCACTCTGCCTATTCCTATTGATAACCTGATATTTGGACTTTGTATGTTCCCTGATCTTAACTCTGACCTTCTATCCTATGTTGACAATGTTCTAGCCTGTTTGACCTGTGCCTGTTTGACCTCTGGCTTGTTCAGTAGGGATAAATTTATAAATTAAAATTCATAATATTGATCCTGAATTTATAAATCTCTGCAAAATAACAATGTAAATTTTTAAAAGTGCTATACAAATAAAATTTAATTTAATAACGTATATGTAGAGATTTACTCAGAATTCGCTTGTAAGGCATTTACACAAGAAACGTGTTCATGGAAATCCCACTGCTTCAGAAAAATGTTTGTATCCTAAGACGACTAACAGTTGCACACCTAGAAAACACTCAAGGAATTCAAGGAAATGTCTCTGAACGAGGCCAGAACATGAAGAAAGGTGAACGACTGAACAAAAACGCACAGGAAAGTGCAAAACTGCACAACAAACTCATTCATGCCCTTCGTAAATGATTCAGCTCTTAGAGACAGTGCTTACAGGAGAACCTTGGGAAGTTGACTTGCCTTTCTAAAGATCCGTAATGTCCTTTAGCTGTCAGTCCACCAGTACAGCACAGATACAACAGCATAGTAATATTTATGCAAGTATGCTTATTATATTCAAATGATTTCAATTAAATAATTACATGCTTGTTATTTTTGGTTGTTTGTTTCCAAGGAGTATGGGAGTATGATTTTTATTAAATGGTAAGCTACTTATAGGCAAAAGAAAGGAGCTGCTGGAAGTCTGTCTAATTGGTGAGCTAAGCCCATTACTGTGATTCCCTGAAAAGAGCATGAATTTCCCATTTCCAACTATAAGACTTACAGAATGGATCTTTTAAACCAGGGGTGTTCAATCTTGTCCGCAAAGGGCCAGTGTGGGTGCAGGTTTTTTATTCCAATCAAGCAGGAGCCACACCTGATTCCACCTGTTTAATCAACTGATCTTGTCTTTCAAAGGACTCAGGTGTGGCTTCTACTTGGAATAAAAAAAAAAAACACACAGCAACACAATGATTGGACACTCCTAATTTAAACCATAGATTCTGTCCTGGTCCAGGAATACTCGCTGTAATTCATATTTTAGTGCTTGCTGTCAGAACTCCAATCCCCAGCCTACAAACATGGCTTTACCTGACTTCTGATCGCACTCACCTGTTCCCAATCATGCAAACACTCACAGTACACCCATTAAAAGTCATCTGTCATGACATGTACACTCAATTTATGGTGTGTTTCTGGCGATATTAAGCCTTGCTCTTTCTTTATGCTTTCCTGGTTTGACCTTGTATTTCTGCCTTGATACTTTTAATTTATGTAATTTGTTTATTTTTTATAATTTACGTTTAATTTCTGTTTCGGACCGTGTCCCTAACATTTATCAAAGGTACCGCACTTGCATCTGTCTCATCATCTCTTTCAACACCTTCTTTGTTTTGGGGGCAGTGGTAGCTCAAGTGGTTCAGGCTCTGTTTGATGACCAGAAGTTCAGGGTTCAAGCCCCAGCACTGCTAAGCTATCAGCCTTGAGCAAGACCCCCAACCCACATTGCATCATGGCTGAACCTGTTCTCTGACCCCAACCCCCAAGGATGGGATATGCGAAGATGGAATTTTACTGTGCAGTAATGTATATGTGACAAATAAAGACAACGGAACTAAATATCAGGAAAGGTTAAGTAGTTAAATCAGGTGTGTTAGAGCAGGGAAAAACACACACGGTTGTGTAGCTGAGAGCTCACCTTATTACCATCTTCAGTCAAAGAACTGGAAGGGATCTGCCAAGGGTATGGCTGTAACAAAGCCCTTTGTTTTCTACAAAGTATTTTGTATAGTTAAAAACTATACAAAATACATTTGAAGTGAACTGAATTGTGTCTCTGTGGATCTGATATGAGCTGCAAAAGCTTACAAAATAATTGGATTCAGTGAGCCTGATCCTACTATTCAGTGACACATGAATGTTGTTTTCCAGAGACACTAACTTACTCCAAGACACTAACTTTTTAAATGTTACTTTATTAGATGGAAACATTTAATAAAACTATTTTATTTAACTTGTGAACTCCTTTGTTTGCATGTGATTTTATATGAACACCGTTGAAACCGGAAGAGCCTCGCTCTCTTTACCTGTGAGGATTTTTGTATATAATTTAGCGGGCTTTGTCTTTCTGAAGTGAAAATACATACAAGCTATGAAAAACGAAGTACTTAGGGAAAAACGAGTCGGATAGCTTACTCGATAATCTACGACTAAACGACTTCACGTTAGTTACGAAGGGTTTCGACGGAATAACGACATAGTCAGCCTGAGGATTGTGTGACAGGTGACCAGACACTGATACAGTGATACTGCCTCCGCCGGTCAGCGAGCAGCACAGCGCTAGTCTGAAGGTAGGAGAAGAGAAAGTCCTCAAGCAAGCGAAAAAGCTCATACTGGTGAATTAGACTGGAATGAACCCTTGTACGTGATGACTGATGATTTTTTTTTTCACTAGCTAGGACTGGAGAATAGGAGAAACTTTTAGGCAGCGGATTTCTCTTTCCGTCTCTCAGGACGAAGTCGAGGAAGAATACAAGGTAAGTTACGTGGTTTTGCATGACCTGCAATACTAGCTGTGAAATATCATATTTATATCTAACAAATAAACACCATGTGTAAATTAAATTCGGCGATAAATAGCTAAAATATTTTAACTTCCTGATGCATGCTTAAAACTGCAGCAAATGTTTAGTATAGCAATTATACATATTGATATTTTAGACATTTAAATTGTAAGATTGTAGTGTGTTGATAAATCATCAAACACAACATGAACAATTAATATATTTAAGAACAAATTTATATTTATCTTATTTTTCTGATAATGTTTGATAATTGATATTGCTTTTATTATAGTTAATCTGTCACTCCCTTTTAATTAAAGGTATTTTTTCTTGTCACTTGAGTTCTATCTTTGTACCTTTCAAGGCATATGTATCTTTTACCTGGGAAGGTGCACATGCTTTACCTTTAATCAACTTACAGCTTGTTTCTTTTTTGTGTGGGGGCAAATAATTTTTTTTTTTTTTACCCTTGTTGTGCACTGTTTCTATATTTCTGCTGTCAGAAAGTCATGAAGTAAAGTAGGCAGGACACGACAAAAGGGATGCGGCATCCAAAACCTGCCATCACTGAGATTTTTGAACATGTTTTTCACTGAGCATAAAGTGCACCCTGCTACCTCTTGTCCTCCTTTTATTACAGATTCAATGACAAGATGGTGTGTGAATGCTCACTATTATTGGCACCGCTCAGCCAAAAGAGAAAAAAAAACAACAACAAACAAACAGCCAGATGTTTTGCATTTTGATTTATCCATCTCAGCGTTTTAGATTATCTCCATTTAGGTTATGGTTAGATTTGGATTTAGATTAAGACAGAAAGAACTTAAATTACACCGAACAGGCATAACATTATGACCACCTGCCTAATATTGTGTTGGTCCCCCTTTTTCCTGCCAAAACAGCCCTGACCCATCATGCACTGTGTATTCTGACACCTTTCTATTAGAACCAGCATTAACTTCTTCAACAATTTGAGCAACAGTAGCTCGTCTGTTGGATCGGATCACATGGACCAGCCTTCGCTCCCCACGTGTATCAATGAGCCTTGGCCGCCAATGACCCTGTCGTCGGTTCACCACTGTTCCTTCCTTGGACCACTTTTGATAGATACTGACCACTGCAGACCGGGAACACCCCACAAGAGCTGCAGTTTTTGGAAATGCTCTGATCCTGTCATCTAGCCATCACAATTTGGTCCTTGTCAAACTCGCTCAAATCCTTTTTGCTTGTCCATTTTTCCTGCTTCTAACACATCAACTTTGAGGACAAAATGTTCACTTGCTGCATAATATATCCCACCCACTAACCATGATGAGGAAATAATCAGTGTTATTCACTTCACCTGTCAGTGCTCATAATTTTATGCCTGATCGGTGTATATTGACTAAAACCTTGTGATTTCCTCAGAAGTTGTTTTTGGATTGTCTAATCTATTCTGTTTGTAAACAGATACAGACTGTTTATGAGGCTCATGTGCTGTAGCTGAAATGAATATTAAACGCAACTTTCATACACAGCAAGCTGTCCTGCACCTTGTGTTCTGAAACATTCTAATCATAGCCAGAACCTTTTCAGCTCTACAGTAGCTTTGGTATGGGATCGGACCAGACGGGCTCTAGCCTTCACTTCCCACTCACATCTCTGACCCTTGGATGCCCATGACCCTGTCAGAAGTTCACTGGTTGTCTTTCCTTTGACCACTTTTGGTAGGAACTAACATAATGCATACGAGTAACACACCACAAGACCTGTTGTCTAGTCGACACGATTTGGCCAAATGTCACACGCTTGACATTTTTCCTGCTTCCAACACATCAGGTTTGAGACCTGAATGTTCAATTGCTGCCTTATATATCCCACCCCTTGACCACTGTAACAAGATAATCAATGTTATTCACTTCACCTATCAGTGTTATGGCTGTTAAGTGCAAACATAATAATAAGAGGGTTAAAATGTTTTATTTAAGAAAGAAAATCCTTGTTGTGGTGAAGCTTTTTTTAGGGAAACTTTGTACTTTATTCACACAGAAAAACAAAACAAAAAAACCAATTGCCAGCATCCAGATGTTTGGAGAGAAAAAGCACAGACAACCCACTACAACCCAAGACACTCAACCACTCATTCTCCAAAATACCTCCTCATATATTTCACAGCCAGCATTTGCAAAACTCACAGATCACAGGTTAACCCTCCTGATCCAGAGCAATCTGCAAACCTTTTCACGTTTTTGTATGATATTCATGATAACCTTCCTCGTTATGGCACCTTTGGGGTCCAGCAGGTTGTGGTGTTTACTTCACTGGGCATTGCATCAAGCGCTTGAACGGCATCTGTGGCACTCAAAATTCACTTCCGTATTTTTGGCTCTCTTTGGCGTTTTGGCCTCCTCCAGCTGTTATATCCATGTGACAGCCAATTCTAGCATGATATGGTTTTTATGTTTAAGACATGAGGACATTGTAGTTGTTGAATGCCAGGTTTGTTAATAAATCTTCTGCTCCCCATTTGCATGTTAATTTCCATGGCAAAAAAAGAAATTGTGATCAATGAAATTGTGACAATCCAGTGACAATTGCCTTCTGAAATAACAAATGGTCAAGTGGTGACCCAATTCCCCCGGCTTATGAAGTATGATACTGTAAGGATTGGAAAGATCCACCAACAGCCAGGTATCGTCTTTTCTACCTGCCACTTTATGTATCCTTCCCATCTGCACCTTTTGGTGGACTTGAAACAGAAGAATATATTCCCCTACACACAGAGAAGTGATATGGACCTAAATTGCTAAATGGTTCTCCTCCATTGACGTCAAGATCCTGCAGATATTCACCCTTTAGTAGCTTCCCCTCCTCCAGATTATTTTCAGGTCTTTCCTTAGATGATACAACAGTTTTGTGCACCTCTTGTAGACCTTAAGTGTACCACTGAAATATGGAGTCATGGAAGTCTGCTCTTATAGCTCTGACCATTTTCTGGACCTCCTTTCAGCTGGGTTCTCTGGTACTGAAGTCAATTGTCTGTCCTAACAGATGGATTAAGGTCCTTTAGTTTCCAAATCATGCTTTGTCAGTAGGTCACTATAGGTGCTATGGAGGTAATGGTATATTGCCTCTTTAAGATTCACCATGCTTTCACTGCATTTCTCTCCACACAGATACCTTGTAAAGTGAATGGATTTGCAATGAAAACAGGTCACTTCCTAACCCTCTCTCTGCCCTGCCTCCTATGCCATTTGGCTTTGAGGAGGGATATGAAGTTCTTCCTGATGGAGGACTGGAGTTTTCACAACCCTTTCCATTTTATTTCTCCTAGCAGCTTGAACTGTTATTCATTGATCCCAGTTCTTGTCATAGTTGGCTGATCTTAGCTGCTGTGCAGTCCACTCTGTAGGGACCAAAGCCTTTTCCTTGCTTGCAAGTGGAGTGCTTGTTTGCTGTGCCTGGTGTCAGAGGTTCTGGGCCAACACGTACCACACCAGAGTAACTCACCGTGCTTTAAAGCACGTCCTCCTTCACCAAGCATTTACTCTTGGCCTTGTAGGTTTTGCAGATATTGCAGTATAATCACTCTGCACTCATCATTGGGTTTCAAGTTGCATCCATCATTCTCAGTGTATTTGTCCAACTAGGGTTGCTCATCCCTTTTCACATCAACCATTGCTGATTATTTTCCTACAACAGTACACTCTTTCACATTTTATTCCTTTTGCTAATCGGCCCCATTGCTAGACTTCCATATCCTGTATCTTGCAAACTTAAGTGGTTTCCTTGGGAGTTCAACCTGCACATTCATTTAAAAGAAGAAAGATCTGTTTGTGTACCAAATGCTGGAATAGTCCTGAGACATCTTTTTTGTTGTACAAATGTGACATAAGGATTTATTGAGAAGAGAATGACAAAATACTGTATTAATCATAATCCAAATGGATGCAAATAGTCCAGTAATAGCAACCGAAAACTATAGAAAACATTAGGGATGGAGTACTAAAATCTTCAAACTGTTCATTTCAGCTCATAGCATAGATTATTAGAAAGAAATAGTTCAAGTAGACATGTGGCACATGTAATCACTTGTCTGTTTGAAACACAGGAACAAATTATGGTAGTATAATAGTGCCAAAATTCCTGAAAGCAAAATAGTATATTGAATCACATGAACTGAATAAAAACTTGTCACAAAAAAGAAGTTTGAATTTTTCTGCTTTGCAATTTGATCTGAATGAAAAAGATCTTTACAGCATTTACAAAAAAATACAATCTTCATTATTTTTCAACCTTACAAATTCAGGTTGAAAAAATTCAAGTATATTCAACCTGAAAGAATTCAGGTTGAAAAAATTCAGGCATTAATATTCAGGTCGACAAAATGCGAGCCTTCAAATTCAAGTCGTAACATCCGGGCTATTATAGGAAGAGCAATGGATTGCCGATTTCTCGGGCCCATGTTACAGTGCACTTTAAAGTGTGCATCCTGCTCCCTGTGCAGTTTACTTCATGGGGAACCACTTAAAGTTAAATTAGTTTAATTAATTAACAGGGCAGTATGAGTTATTTTAGTGTACTGTTTTTTTTGTCTTTTTGTGTCTAAAATAACTCATACTGTTAATTACTGTTAATTAATAAAAGTAATTTAACTAATTAACTCCTTGGTCTATTGCCTTCACAGCCCGCAATCCCCGCGCAAAAGCCGTTTCTCCGCTGCAGGTTAATTACAAGAGCCGCGTTTCAATCGGCAGGTGGTTCCCCACGAAGTACACTGCACAGGGAGCAGGAGCACACTTTAAAGTCAGGCCCGAGAAATCGGCAATCCATTGCTCTTCCTGTAATAGCCCGGATGTTAAGACCTGAATTTGTCGACCTGAATTTGAAGGCTCGCATTTTGTCGACCTGAATATTAATACCTGAATTTTTTCAACTTGAATTTGTGAGGTTGAAAAATAATGAAGATTGTATTTTTTTGTAAATGCTGTAAGGATTTTTTTCATTCAGATCAAATTGCAAAGCAGAAAAATTCAAACTTTGTTTTTGTGACAAGTTTTTATTCAGTTCATTTCATTCAATATGCTATTTTGCTTTCAGGAATTTTGGCATTATTATACTTCCATAACAAATTGTATGCAATAACTTCAGGTATGCACAATGGGCCTTGAAGTTGTCCTTACATATGTAAGGATTAATGTAGCCATTCCTGCAGGCACTTCACTCTTGCTTATATATGCACACTTTTATTGCAGTGCATTTCACTGAATTCATACATCAAGGTTAAATTTAAACATTTGTGTGAGTTAAGTAGACTTGCCAAGTGACAACCAGTTGTAATTCAACTGTGTGATGTGTAATGCTTTAGTGCCATTCCCATTTTACTACCGAGGCGCTCCTTAAAGGTGCAAATAATGTGTAGCAGGCTGAGCTTACTGTTTAATTATGAAAATGTTGAATATTGTTTAGGATAGGAGTTTGGCTATTGTTCTGTGTAAGTGCCTAATATGTGCAAAGGATATATAGTTCACATTAAGTTTCCTACATTTCCTTTATATGATGGATTAATGGTTAGACCAGTTAGCTACAACCTGTTCTTCTGTTGCAATGAGGACATTCAAAAGCAAATCAGAAGAGCTGTCTTCAATGTCTGTTGTGAACTGCTTGTAACAAATTGGTTCTTTAGTTTTGCAGGAATTATTCAGCCACACACCATTTACAACAGAATCTGATTTCTGTTGGATCTGCATTCATCATGTTTTCATCTGGACTTGGACCAAAACCCTGATACTGTGAGATCATAAATAAACAATGAATCTTACCTCAGATTTGTTGGACATGATGCTGAAGGCATCAAACGTCTCTCGATGGCAGTTCATCCAGCAATACTCCATCCTACCTCTGGTGGCTGTGCCCAGGCTCCCAGCTGCCCTGCTGCCAGTATTTGGTGTGCTCTATGTGCTCATCTTTGGACTTGCTGTCACTGGAAATGGGGCTGTGCTGGTTCTTCTGTGCCGTAAGAAAGCACTGCAGTCTCCAAGCACTTTCTTCATCTGCTCTCTGGCTCTCAGTGACCTTCTCATTGGCATCGTGTGTGTGCCTGCGTCCTTATTGCAACACTTCTTTAACAACTGGCTGGCAGGTAAGCTTTTATCATAGATGGCATTGCACCTATTACTGGTTAACTACATATATATTATCTACATATCTCAACAACCACTGCAAAATTATATAACATCAAAAGCTATAAAGTCCAAAGCTGCTGCAACATTCATAATCACACACAATAATTGAGGATAATGTGTTGCCTTTTGTTAGAGTTCAATAAGCTTTTGCTTAAATGGCTAAAAAAAGGCCTTTATGCAATTATAAAGTGCTTTTTGGACAAACTGCTGATCACATAAACACCGAAACTGAGAAGTAGGAAAAAAGACTAGTAAGAAGTAGAAAGGGAAATATATTTGGTTAAAAAGGTAGATTTACACATTGAAATGAGAGAAGCAAGTGCAGTCACAAAGGCTTTTGGAGTTGGCATTTAAAGTTCAGGGAGCTATGGCTTGAAATAGTCTGGTTTTAGGCAAGTTTTGGTGAATCTGAGAGGTCATGTAGTGTTGAGTGAGACATAAAATTTAATATTGGATTCTTTTATTAAACTGAGGAATCATACACCTTAATAAATCTAGAGATAGTTGAGGTTAGCATTTGGCCCCAGTGTATTTTGGATTACATCTTTTCAAGTGCCACATCAGCAGTACTGGGAAGTGGTGGTTCAGTGCTTAGATTGTTGGGCTATTAATCAGAAGCTTCACTTCCAAACTGCCTATTGGGTCCTTGAGCAAGACCCTTAACCCTCAGGTGCTCAGTTGTATACTGTCTTGGTTGTAAAATTGCTTTGGATAAAAGTGCCAGCCAATTGAGCAAATTATTATTATTATTATTATTATTATTATTATTAGTAGTAGTAGTAGTAGTAGTAGTAGTAGTAGTAGTGATAAAGTAGCATCAGATCTTTACAATGAATTATAAGCTTAATATTATAAATCGTAGAGCGTTTCTAAACAGAAGATCTAATTTGCGATGTATATCAGTAAGATTAACTGCACTGTACATGTCTGTTAATGTTATGAATGTGTTTTGATTCATTCACAGACTGGTTTTAAACCTTGAGTCAGTGACATTTAATTAAATTAAATGTACATTTCCTATCAAAACATTCACTTCATGATTCTCTGCTCTCACAGTCAAGATGGTACAGATCTCTAATTTCCCTAAATCGAAATAGGTTTTAATGAAGTATTGAGCTGATATGTGAGGATGAACATAAGAGGATGAAGGGGGGTGTAAACTTATATATGCGATATGTCCAAATAAATATGAGACATCTTCATATTTTTTTAGTATATGTGAATAATAAAAATTTTTTATAATCATGTAGTTTAGTAAGATATTTTATTTACTTGTCAATTATGGTAATAATAATATTAATAATAATAATAATTTAATCTAAATAATAAATTACATTTATACCAATATTTCTTAAAATAGTATATATACATTTAGTTTCAAAGCTTCGTGTTGGGTAATGTTGATCGAGCCTGAATACTTACAAAAGAGATAATTAAATGACTTTTTATTGTTATATGTTTTTATTTTTTTCTACTAAACCCCTTTTTATGAATAGGGACCTACTCACAGAAACCTGGTCATAGGCATTTCTTTCATTGTGATGATATTTATTTTGCTTCTGCAGGCTTTGTGCTTCTGGGACTGGAATGGCTATTTAGCTTTATAAAAAAAAAAATACACTATTATATGTGTGGTTGCTGGAGCAACATGGTTGTTCTAGTTGCATTTGCCTTTTATGTAAACAAAATAAGATGTATTTTAATCAGAATAAAATTCAAAACATATATTGAATAAATTGAGAAGTTATAATATTCGATTTGGATATAAGCCTCATGCTTCCCCTTTTTTTATTTGCTTTTTGCAAAATATTCTATGTTTATTTTGCATAAATTGAAGTTGTCATGTGTTTGTGATTGTGCAAGATACCGAGCTGTTACCTTTTAAAAAGAAAGGAAAGGCAACAAAATCGGCCATATGTAAATATCTGCATGGCTTATCGAATGTCAAACTGACTTATATCTATATTCAGTTGACAGTTCACATTTTAATCTTTTCTAAATGGTGTTAAAACTATATTTGAAGGGTATTTACATAGTGCCTTTGTGACAGGTTCATAAGCAAGCTAGTAAATTGCAAGATAAAATAAATACAGCAAAACAGTGTATAAATGAGTCTCTCAATTATAATTAATGGCTACTTTCTTTTAATCCACTTAAAGACAAAGCTGTATATAACTTCCTATTACACGTGTTTTGACATAAACCTTTTAAAAATTCAGCATTTCTAATGTTGCATAAATGAAGTGCTACTTCAATGGTTTTGGTTGATTACAATTAAGCAAATAACCATCAGTGTAACTGTATGTACTCACTGCAATTACATGTATTAACTTTTGGTATAAGGATTGGCAAAAAAAAATAAAAATATTGCATTTGCGTCATCAAATTGAATTGCTCCAATTTATCTCGTTTCTGTTATTATCCCATTAACTCAATTATATTGTCAGCTCTGCAGGCAGCTGATTAATAAAAGAAAAAACATTGGTGAATTCACTAATAAGATTTAGCCTGAACAGTGTTTCAACCTTGAAGTGAAAAAAGAATATAGAAATAAAGACCCAGATGTGCAATTTTTGCCACACAACCCTTAAGAGATGGTTCATTAAGTCTACCATACATCTGACCTTTTCCTCTAATCATTACCTCTCTGTCTCTTGTCCATCTTCATCAGTGAAACCACTGAGCACTGTGAAGAGGCACTATAGACATATTGTGTGCTGTGAATTACAGATGCCTAGGCTGTAATTAGGTAACGTATTGGACGTCAGTATAGAAGGATTGTCTGGTGGAGATGGTGCAGAAACCATTTTTGGATCCTAGTCATCAATCTAGAAGTTCATCCAGATGAAATTGAACTAAGGAAAGGAGCCAAAATGTGAAAATGTTAAAAAGCTGCTGATTGCCATTTAAATTCTTTTTTTTTTATAAAACTGAAAAAACAATTATAAAAGCATTAAATTAAAGCAGGATAATGTAAGGACATTTTCTACCCTCAATGTGAAATTACGACATTTAAAATTCAGTGAAAATACAGGGGTATGTAGGCTTATTGTATATCCATTGTATATGGTGATAATAATCATTACATTGGAAGCATATTTGTCATTAATTACTATGAATTATTGAGTGAAATTGCTAGCAAAATTAATGTAAGCAGTCACAAGAATGACAAAAATAAGTCACCAAAGTTTGTGGATCAATAGTCATGCATCCAGGTTTAAGCTCCTGGACTTCATCAGTCACACTCATGCACACTTGACTCTGCAGGCAGCTTCCTGTGCAAGCTGGTCCCCTTCCTCCAAGTGACCGCCATAGCAACCAGCATCCTGACCATGACTTGTATCGCTGTGGAGCGTTTCCAGGGTATTTTGTATCCTCTTCATGTCCGCAACAACTACATCCTTCACAGCTCCATCATAATGCTTGGTGAGAAAAATTTTGAGTTTTATTTATAACAAATTAGAAATAAAATAATGTATAATTTTTGCTATTATCTTCAAGGTGGATGAATATATTAGAGATGAATAATACAATAAAACAATACAAATTAGAACTGAAAATGTTCCCTTGTTTTCCTCATTTCCTAAAGTCTGGATATTTCAGTATTATTTATAGAACAGTAGTTCGTTGAAACTGAAATGAGTAATAATGAAAAAAAAAGTGGTAGGACTATGAAAACTCTTGTTAGTTCAATCTACTGTGCATCACCTTGTTTTATTCACTTGAGTGAAAACAAGAATGTTGCAGAAATCTTTCATTTTATCGTTCCTATTAGACTTTTTTCCCCACGATTTGTGTACATCAGGATATTTTATGTTTCCAGGAATCATTCATTATCATTTCTGGCATGCCCATTACATCAAACTGCAATTTTCATCCAGCCAGTTGGACTATAATTAATTTGAAGTTTGATTGAAGAATATACACCCACTGTCTACTTTATTAGGAATGTCTGCATACCTGCCTGTTCATATAATTATCTAATCAGCAGCAGCACAATGCATAAAAGCATGCATATACAAGCCGTGAGCTTTAGATCAAACAGAATGATGTGAATGTGAATGAATGTAACCTCATTGACTTTGACTGTGACATAGAGTATGTGACATTGAGTATTTTAAAAACTCTTGGGATTTTTTTGCATGTGCAACTCTCTCTATGAGTTACATAACTTTGGGGTGGAAGTTCTACAATAGCAGAAGATTTTTCAATGTAGAAATGACCAAAAAAAGCCATATTCCTAAAGCTTTTATCAGTGTGACTTATGACTGTGTATTTTTTTGTAATGCAGTGAGAATATATTGCAAACGTTTGCATCTTGTAATAAAATTGTTGTAACATAAATCCATTACTAGTAATTTATCATGTGATTAAATTAAAATGACATTATTATTATTATTATTATTATTATTAGTAGTAGTAGTAGTAGTAGTAGTAGTAGTAGTAGTATTATAGTGTATAAAGAAGTATTTAATATGAACAAATAGGTTAGAGTAACAAAGTGTTAGGTTCAAGGTTCGTCACATAGTGAAATGTTTTTTCTTAGCTACTTGACTCACAGTACAACAATGAACAATAGAAAAGAAAAATAGAAGAATATAATAAAATATCTAAAAAAATATAACATAATAGGTAAGAAAAAATAGATAAAATTTTATTAAACATGTAATTATTAAACATGTTTGCCTCACACCTCCAGGGTTGGGGGTTCGATTCCCGCCTCCGCCATGTGTGTGTGGAGTTTGCATGTTCTCCTCGTGCTTCGGGGGTTTCCCATGTGTGTGTGGAGTTTGCATGTTCTCCCTGTGCTTCGGGGGTTTCCTCCGGGTACTCCGGTTTCCTCCCCCAGTCCAAAAATATGCGTGGTAGGTTGATTGGCATCTCTAAATTGTCCGTAGTGTGTGATTGTGTGACTGAATGAGAGTGTGTGTGTGTGTGTGCCCTGCGATGGGTTGGCACTCCATCCAGGGTGTATCCTGCCTTGATGCCTAATGACGCCTGAGATAGGCACAGGTTCCCCGTGACCTGAGAATAGTTCGGATAAGCGGTAGACAATGAATGAATGAATGAATGTAATTAGAATTTAGAAATATGCATGTGGATAAAATATGTAAAAGGTTCAGTAGTCATGATGTCTGAGTATAGAAACTCTTCCTGCACTAAGAAGAGTTGCTACTTCAGTGTTGTATGTAAAATATCTGGATTACTTTCAGTACAATTGGAGAACTATTTTATTAATGGCAGTAAATTGCAATATACTGTAAGATAGACATTCTGGAAGAACTGCAATTGTAATTGTACATGAAATGTATAGTTAAATATTCATTCATTGTCTACAGCTTATCTGATCTATTCTCGGGTCACGGGGAGCCTGTGCCTATCTCAGGCGTCATTGGGCATCAAGGCAGGATACATCATGGACGGAGTGCCAAACCATCGCAACACACACACACACACACAGCAGTTGCTGAAGATGAATGTAGTAATTAGGAAATCACGTGAAAATGATCTAATTCAACTAATTTGTCATTCATTAGTACTTAAAAGTATTGTGCACTTCATCTATTATAATGCTCAAAAACAATTTTCTCTGGCAACACTGTTATAGATAAAAGTCTTGCATATGTGTCTTGGATTATGTACAACAGCATAACATTGATATGCAGCATAACATCAATGCAACTACTTCCAATTTTTTATGGTGATATTGTCGCAATCTAAGTATAAAATAATATGTTTATGAATTTTGGATTTCTGTTGATCTAATTTCTTTTGTTTGCTATCCAGTGGCTGTGTGGATAGTCGCGCTGGCAATTGCAGCTCCCATGTGGTTTGTCCAGAAAGTACAGGTATTTTTTACATTGTTTTTTTTTACAGGTATTTTTTACCAAAATAATGAGCGGTCAATCTGCAGATGGGAAGAAGGAAATTCTTTATTCAGCAAGACACACCTGTCAGATGTTTTTATTGAAGAGAGCAGCTGGTCTGAAGAGCTTCAAAAAATTCCCTACTATTTATACACGTTTATTCCAATTCAGTTTTAACATTTCATCCCCCTTCATTTGAGCCCCTCCTTACCTAATTTGCATATATACATATCGGTGGCCTTCTTCAGCTATCTCTTCAGAACGTCTTGACCTCTCACCTAGTTCTTTGATTCTTTGAACACGATGTTCTTTTCACCTCCTTGTGACTTCTGACATAATATTGACTTTTCCTAGATGTTTGCAAGTTTTGCACATTGCAAAGTCAGCATTATGATTCCCTGTTCTTCCGCATTTTATTCATAGCACGGTACAAAGCAAGTTATTTCAAACCTACACTGTCTACTTTTGTTTCCTCCTGTCTAGTTTTTATTTTTGCATTTAAGCTTTTAAGCGTTTCATAATCTGCATTTTAAGATTAAATAACCTGCGTTTTAAGGTTAACCAACCACATGATATTCACCTTACTCATCCAATTTTTCCATTAGCTCAATCGGCTGGTCAGCCAATCCAATGATCCCATTGGATAGTCTGACCGACCAAACCGCAACTTTAAGCTGTAAGCTCCAACGGTTTTCACTAATGTTTTCACAATCTCAGCGTGGTTACTGTTACCATATTCCATTTGTATAATTTTATTATTACTGCATATACATACTATCAGAGGTTATACTATACTGATTGTCATAAGCTTAGCCGTTAGATAGATGATAGGATAATAGATACCACTGCTCTTAAATGAGTTATTACTACTTTGAAGATAAGCATGAATTTCCCCTACATATTGCTATTTTAAAAATAAGCATTTATCATTAAATTTACCTGACATCACTGTCAGCTTTGTTTGACTTTAGACCTTCACGCTGACCCTACAGATCTTACAGATCATCTTGACCTCACAGTTGATACCTTTTATCACGAGTCTGTGTCAGTCTGTGTAAGTCTATGTCTCCAAGCCATTGATATATTATTAAATGATTATTTTTAGTTAGTTGCACTTCTTCTTTTTTTTTTTTTTTTTTTGCTAGACAATATGCAAGCTTTTCCATTGTACTGATCTGTCTGCACTTATTGTTTTTATGTTACAGATAACACTGTCTAGGCTTTGAGCCTTTAAGCATTATCATTTTATTTTATTTTATGCCTTTATTTTATTTTACTTTAAGCTAAGCCTGGTGTTTATGAAGATTACATAATCACTTGATATGCTATGCTATTATACTAGCACATTAATACTTATGATTATGCTTGATTATCATAATTTTGCCTCAAGCAAAGCCTGCTCTTAAGTTATAATTGAATACTGTAAGAATATACTTGAATACTGTAAGAATATACTATTTTAAGCAGAGTATTGTTATGTTAAAAGTAAGCATAAAAGTACATTTTAAAATTTCTCCGACAAAGTAGTTTAACTAAGTCTATTTTCAGGAAACATTATTCATATTGCTTATTTTTAATAAATAGTAGACACAAAATATTGTGTTTAAGCCAAGATTGATTGATTGATTGATTGATTGATTGATTGATTGATTGATTGATTGATTGATTGGTTTGTTTGTTTGTTTGTTTGTTTGTTTGTTTGTTTATTAAAAGACTTTTACAACAGACAGGTGTCGGTATCTAAAATGTTAGACATGCTTTATGTTTTTTTTTAGCATTCTTCAAATGACGGATGTGATGGAGTGCAATTTAAACGTAGCAATTATCCAAAATAGTTTTCTACACTCACTATTTGACACTGATCATGTGAAGGGTCTTGACTGGCTAGAAAACATGTCATTAGTATTCCACGTTTTCAGCAGATTGCAACACTTCAGTATATGTTTGCATCATTTTTTTTATTTATCAGGCAAATTATATATTATATGAAATATCTAAAATGAAAAGAGAGACATAAAACTGACCTTTTAATAAACTTGACCTCTTAACTTTACAGGTAAAATACGACTTCCTGTTTGATGTTCACCACACCAGTTGTCTGGAGGTGTGGCCAAGCCAGCGGTGGAGGCAGAGATACACCGTATGCCTATCAATGATGGTTTTTTTGGTCCCATTGGTGACCATGGCTATCCTGTACGGGAAGATCATGAGGGAACTGTGGGGCAAACACCGCATTCACGAGGCTGTGTTCCAAACACTACCAGGGTCTGAAATCAACAAGATCACCAGGTCAGAGCAAAGACAATAAAAAATATGTGCTTCAAACACAGAAGATTCACAGAGGAGTTTGTATAGAAGGGGACTAGATGAATGCATGCAAACTCATGATCATAAACCAAAGGAACAGGTTTGGTCATATGTAGATGATACAGAAGAGGACGCAAGCTTATAAACCCCTAGGCTAAAGATATTAGATCACAGTTTTTCACAACTTTTCACATTTCATGTTACAGTACTGGACAGATTTAATTCAACTTTACCACATACCATACCAAGTTGTCTCTTTAAACAGTCTGGAAGATTCCAGAAACTGATGTAATGGTTTCTGATTAGACAGCTGTCAGTTAATTGGGATTGCTACCTTAGGAAAATCAAAGCAACTCTGTCAAAACCTCAGAAAGAATGGTGTACCTCCAAAAGTTCACCTCCTTCTCCTCCTTTCCAGACAGAAAGAATCACATTCATCTGTACAAACATCTATATGCAAAATAGAAATACACTACATACAACTAACTTGACATGAGAAATGAACGAACATGAATGAGTTTGGTCTCAACCAGAAACCAGGTAAAAACTAGGGAGAAAATAGAGCAGCTGGAATTACTGACAGGACATACAAAACAAGCTACACCAACAGCAGCAGGCTCATGCTGTGCTTAAACAAGAAAGATGAAGATAAAAACATGGAACAGCTGGAATCATTCAGAAGCAACAAAAGCGGACACTGGTGTGAGGCTGATGGGCTACCAAAGACAGGAATATGGATGAGGTGCAAAATAGATTTGCAGACTATGAAAAGACATAGGAAACAAAACATTTTTAAAATATTGGAATAAAACTTTTTTTGCTCACAATAGAAAAAAACCTAGATTCAAACTCGAAATTCAATAACTGATCTATCAATATAAATAACTCTGACCCCTATTCCTGACTACATTACTTTGTCCAGTCCACCATAGAATTTCACAGCCATGAAACATCCATTAAGCTTACATCCTGCCAGTAACCACTTTTATCCTGGTCAGGGTTGCCATGGATCCAAAACCTGTCATGGGAACACTCCCTGAATGTGATACAAGTCACCTTAAGTTGTTGTTGTTGTTCTTTTGGCTGCTCCCTGTTCAAGGTTGCCACAGTGGTCTGTACGTTTTGATTTGACAGATGCACTTCCTGACACAACCCTCTCATTTTATCCGGGCTTGGGACCGGCACTGAGAGCTAACTCTTCAGTGTCTGGGTTAGCTCCCTGCCCAGGAATCAAACCCGAGCCACAGCAATAAGACTGCAGAATCCTGCTGCTGGACCACCAGGAGGCCAGTAGCCACCTTAAGTAAAATACCATAAGTAAAGGATAAATAACAGTTCTTTAGGTGTCTGTAGCTTTCTTGTTCAGAGTGATTAGGAGATAATAGCTAGTAAACATGCAAAGAACTATTATTCAAAAATCTGCTAGCAATATTTGTCTTTTTTCCTTTAAACAGTAAGCAAATTTATGGTATAGGACATGTGTCTAGAAATAAACTAATCTATACTAGTAGATAAAAATAGATATATAATCTACTAATCTATACTAGTAGATTATACTAGTAATAAATACTAATATATACTAGTCTACTAATATCATTGGTGAGATTTCGAGTGCAGTTTAGTTACCAGGGAGTCTTGCCACCTCTCAGCTTCCAGTTCTTAGCTTCAGAGCTCCAGCTCATGTTCCACAGTTTAAGACTGAGCTTGGGTTACTGCAAGACCTTCACATTGCTTCCCTTTGTGTTCTCTGGTTTCCTTTCACTGTCCAAAAACGTGTCAGAATGTGGATTAGCTATGCAAAATTGTGAGTGTTTGTGTATGTGAATGATTAGCAAAGTTGTTGCTTCCAGGAGGAAGAGGAGGGCAGTGAAAATGATGGCCACAGTGGTGCTTCTGTTCGGTGCTTGCTGGGCTCCATTTCACCTTGTATCACTGCTGTTGGACTATGGTAACACACACACACACACACACCCCAGATTCTCTGAAAGCATGAGTGAGGTATATCACCATGGGGTATAGCCTCTCACATACGCCTCAGAAGCTATTCCACTACACCAGCCCATCAACTGGCTGTCAAATGTGACTTATGTGGCATCACCTCACTTCATGTCACCAGGGAGGCTGATCTAACGCTTCTTCAGACATCTTTCTAATGCTACATGTTACGACAGTAACCTCAGACGTCCGTAGGAGTTCTGTCTCTGTTTTCTGCTTCATGTCAGATGTCAGGGGCGATTCCTACAAGCAGTTCATAATTTTAGTATTATAAGGTATTTTCTTTATGTAAACCCACTCTGTAAGATATGGATATGGAGATCGATTGGCCAAGGCTTCATCCTTGATAAGGATCGGCTGACAGATTAAACTTTTTCTTTCAAATATTACACCAAAAGCTTTACAGTATAAAAACACCACCAATCAAACAAAGTATCCTCTAATGATGACGTGCATGCAGCTATTATTGAACCAAAATGCTAGATAGAACTTTATAACACCAAGGTCACTATTTTGCTTTAAAAAAGGTGAGAGTAATATGCCCAAGCCTTGACTTTCCAACTAATAACATAAAACTATTATGAATATCAGTCATTTAATCAACACATGTTTTCAGATAATTGCTTTACCCATTAAACCAGGAGTTCCAAGTTGTAAATGAAAATGTTAAGGTCTTGTGAATTGAAAGATTTGAAAAAGAGCTCTGTTATTTCATTAGAGGACAAAAGAGAGCAAATAAATTCAAGGCCTTTCAGTTACTGACAAAAATGTGACACTGCACTGCAAAAAACATCTTAACGAGTGAAAATATCTTGAATATTATCAAATCTGTCTAGTATTTCCTTTTACAAGATTACAACAAACCAAACATATGTCACGTTTCCAGCTGTCGGAGATAAATAAATCAGTCCCACTAGAGCTGGAAACCCCCCCAAGGGGCGGGAGGGAAAAGTGAGGCGACGTCCTCCACGGAGAACCAGATAGTGCAGCGACGTCCCCCACGAAAACTGGAACGGAGCGAGGGCTAGAACAAAAACAGAGTCCAGAAGCCTCCTCCGCCGACGAGGGGTGAGGCGGCGTCCCCCACGGAAAACCAGAGAGTGGAGCGACGTCCCCCACGGAAACAGAAGCGGAGCGAGTGCTGGAACAAAAAACAGAATCCGGAAACCTCCTCCGTCGACGGAAGTGAGGCGGCGTCCCCCACGGAAAACCAGATGGCGGAGCGACGCCCCCCACGGGAACAGGAGCGGAGCGAGGGCCAGAACAAAAAAAACTAAATCCAAAAAATTCAAGCCGGAAGCCTCTTTCACCGACAAAAGGTGAGGCGGCGTCCCCCACGGAAAACCAGAGAGTGGAGAGACGTCCCCCACGGGAACAGGAGAGGAGCGAGGCCCGAAACCAAAACCAAAAACCAGCAAAAGAAAATGACCGGGTCAGGGAAGAAAGAAAGTCCTCGCTGGGCTATGCCGCTGGGTCTGTTCGGTGTAGGCTGGTCTTTCTGTCACGATTCCGGCTGTCGGAGATAGATAAATGAGACCCAGCGTGAGGATAGACAACAGACAGGGATTTATTCAAAATAAAAACACAGACAGAGACAACAGGACAGGAAGACGCTACATTCAGACGAAGATCAGCCCCGAACCCTGGCAAAAGGCCACTATAAATACTAAACATAATTACGAACAAATTGAGGAACTGGTGAACATCTACGAAGACACATTAGGAATAAGGCGGGGCTCAAACAGGCACATGACAAACGAAAATGACAATACAACCCAATCCCTGCTGTAAACCCCCCCTAGTGGTCCACATAGGACCTGCCACCGGTAACAACATAAGATTATTAAAGCCTAATTATGGACATTTTTACTAATTTCTTGCCTGATAGAACAAGAATATGTAAAGCTTGAAATGAGTTTAGTAATCATATGCTAGATAAATATGACTATATTTAATATATTTTTACTTACTAAGATGTTTTTGCAGTGTGTCTTATTTCAATTCAGTTAAGTTCTTTTTAGTTCTCATTTGTAGCACAAAAAATGGGAGTAAACGGGGTGAACATTTATGCTAAGCACTGTGTATACAGTAAATATACAGGAAGTAACTGTAGTGAACTTTAGGAGTATTACTAAATTGTTCTAAAAGTTCAGTGCAGTTCAGAAAGTTTCCACAGGAGCATTCTCACCTTTGGCAAAATGTGGCATCATTTTAATTGAACAACAGCAAACACAATCCTTGCTATTTACTGCCATGCTATCTTGTTTGATGGCGAGTTAAAATCTAGTGAGTTCAGAGAAAACAAGACTTTTAAGAAGTGTTTCTGATGAAACGTAAGCCAGAGATGATGCTCAACCTGACAAACCATTATCAGCAAGCTACTGTTGAATAATAATTTTTGTAGAAATATCTAGAATGTTTCTTGCTGATGCAGGTTTGCTGCACAAGCAAATGGTCTTAAATTTCCATCCAGAAGTCTCTGTGATCAGTTGTAAGCCCTGTAATGCATTCATCTTCACATGCTGTCTCATAACACCTCATTCTTTTAATCACGCTTCTCCTCGACCAGGCTACCAGAGACATTTTTCTCTCATTTCTCTCTCTCTCTCTCTCTGTGCAAATCCAAAATATCCCATGATGAAATGAGAGATAATCACATTTTTAATTTACTTTTAGGTTCAATGCCCTTCTTCATTCCCGAGCAGTTGTGGCTTAATTCGTTCCCACGCACTTGTCTACCCTATTTCCCTATTTCTTCTTCTTTCTTTTCTGAACCTACATTAAAAGAACACACACACACACACACACACACACACACACACACACACACACACACACACACACACACACACACACACACACACACACACACACACACACACACACACACACACACACACAGAGAGACAGACAGAGACAGAGAGACAGAGAGAGAGACAGACAGACAGAAAAACTTGCTCTTTTATGTTTCTCCCACACGCCGCCTTTTTGCTTTTATCCTTATCCATTTTGTCATTAATATTGATCTTAAAGAGATAAAAGCTGTGCTACATAATAACATATGCCAATATACACAATATTTTACACAAAAGTTTTGGTATACTGAAGCATTAAGAGTTCATTTCACTGGAACTAAGAGGCCAAGCCCAACTCCAGAAAAACAACACCTGAATTCAATGATTTGGAGGGGTGTCCAAAAACTTTTGGCAATATAGTGTAGTATAATTATGTCCAAAACAAAAAAAGATGGGGGGCACGGTGGCTTGGTGGTTAGCACGTTCGCCTCACACCTCCAGGGTTGGGGGTTCAATTCCCGCCTCTGCTGTGTGTGGAGTTTGCATGTTCTCACCATGCCTTGGGGGTTTCCTCCGCGTACTCCGATTTCCTCGCCCAGTCCAAAGATATGCATTGTAGGTTAATTGGCATCTTTAAATTGTCCGTAGTGTGTGTGAATGAGAGTGTGTGTTGTGTGCCCTGTGATGGGTTGGCACTCCGTCCAGGGTGTATCCTGCCTTGATGCCCAATGACGCCTGAGATAGGCACAGGCTCCCTGTGACCTGAGAATAGATCGGATAAGCGGTAGACAATGAATGACAAAAAAGACCAAATCTTTATACTTTTAAGGGAAAAATTCACAGGTGAAAAGCGATCCCTGAAATATGTTGAAAGCAGAATAGAAAAGATCTTATTATATGTGATTGTTTACAGCTTTAATTTGTCTCAAATACGTCAGATTATTTGCTGTTAAACATCTCAAATGTAGAACAACGGCACCACAAACAGTCATAAATAAATGAAGTGGTTAAACTAGGGCTGATTTCTTTCTAGCTCAGACTGTAGATCTGTAAAGTTTACTGTTTGACAGGGATGGCAGGTAATTACTTACTACAAATGTGAATCACCTGTTGGATTTATTCACTGGAGCAAATTAAGATGGAGCTGTAAGTTTCTAAGGTAAACCGTAATCGCATAACAACACAACATTATGTATTTGGAAAAATAAATAAAAAAAACAAATCTTTAGTGCAGCTGAATATAATTCTTTAAATGTGTCTGTGAGAACATCAAGGATCTAACCATGTATGAATATTTGGAATCATTTGGATGAAAATCGATGCAAACAGGTATAAATACAAATATGGATACATTTTTTATAAAGCGTTGTTTTTTACACTGTATTATTCTGTACAATTTGTTTTTTAACTAAGTTTGTCAGCTTTCATTCATTCATCCTTAGTAACTTCCCTGGTCAAGATATTTCAAGATTCAGTGGTAATTTATACTGGGCTACAAGCTGAAAATATAATGGGCAGGTTTTTATTTTAGAAAAAATAAATGTTCACCTGTGACTGCTTTCATTCCTTCATTCTTAGTCATGGTCATGGTGCTTTAAATTAAGCTGCAAGTTTGTTTACATTTTGCGAAATACATCCAGATAAAGTCTGTAGAAAATATACAAACAAAAATAGTAATAGTGCCAGTGGAATGAACTGGAGTCATGTTGCTGAGATTGAGGAACTGTCAGAGGCAGGATTTGTACTATATGCTGACAGTGCTGGAGGTTTTTCCACCAGCAGAATGATCAGAATGCAGATAAAGATAAAGACGTGGCATTGCGTGACACCTCTCATGTGCATAAATATTTTATTTATGTTGAGACCTACACCAATCAGGCATAACATTATGAGCACTGACAGGTGAAGCGAATAACACTTATTATCTCCTCATCATGGCACCTGTTAGTGGGTGAGATATATTAGGCAGCAAGTGAACATTTTGTCCTCAAAGTTGATGTGTTAGAAGCAGGAGAAATGGTTAAGCGTAAGGACTTGAGCAAGTTTGACAAGGGCCAAATTGTGATGGCTAGACGACTGGATCAGAGCATCTCCAAAACTGCAGCTCTTGTGGGGTGTTCCCGGTCTGCAGTGGTCAGTGTCTATCTAAAGTGGTCCAATGAAGGAACAGTGGTGAACCGGCGACAGGGTCATAGGCGGCCAAGGCTCAAGGATACACGTGGGGAGTGAAGGCTGGCCCGTGTGGTCCATTCCAACAGACGAGCTACTGTTGCTCAAATTGCTGAAGAAGTTAATGCTGGTTCTGATAGAAAGGTGTCAGAATTTACTGTCTGCAGTGTAACATTACATCGCATAATCGTGATGTGAATCTGCTTTCATATACAATGCCAGGCATGTCAAATTCATTGAACAAATTATTGTAAAATAGAATAATGGAATCAAAACAATCTCTTTAATGCCTTTATAATCTTACATGTTTTGTTTACTCTTCAATCTCAGAAAAGCTGAACCTGGACCTGAACTCAGAGTTTCTCTTGCTTAGCTTGGTCCAGATCCTGGGCTTCAGTAACTCTGTCTGCAATCCAGTGGTCTACGCCGCCCTCAACACCAACTTCAAGAGGGATTTGCTGGCGCTCCTGACGCACAGGTGGATACCCTGTTTCTGGAGAAAGCAGACCCGAGTTGGAGTCTCCATCATGGAACCGAGGACTACCACAGAGAGGATGGAGAGGAGAGTCAGGGCCCAGCCATGGAGCAAAGTGGCCTGGGACACAGAAAACATTGAGGCACCGGTAACAAATGGAGCGAGGTCTGAATCCTTTAACCCCATGAACCTGTTTGGTGCCATTTGGCCCAGTAGCAACTCAGGCACCGTCATTCTGAATGTCACTGATCCTGTGCACATGGATGCTACCTACAGGTTAGATCAGAAGGCAGGAATTCCGAGCAGATAAATCTATAGAGCAGGAGGAATGAAAAGACGTCACTGCAAAAGCAACACTAGAGCCACGCCATGCCAAAACCATATGTACAAACAGCCTTTTACTTGGCAGAATTATGTATTTTTTTTTAATGTAGCAGGACTGCAGTTAACTACACTACATGGTACTTTATATAGCAGTCAGTCAAGCTGTGATTTTCAGTCTTGGCTCAGATAAACTGTCACCATATTGAGATTCTCATGAGAAAGATTGTGTCTCTGACTCATTTTTCTGTTTGGCCAAGAAAGACAGAGATGATGAAATAATGATAAAGCCATCATCCCTAATCTGAGTGAAGCAACTTCTGCTGAGATTTCCTCTGTAAGTGCACATTTCAGTGGAAATCCATGCACCAGGTACTTCTTAGGAGTCAAGAGATCATGTAATGTTCTCTGGTGTTCAGGATGTTCAGGATGAGACAACGGATACACCATCTTAATTAAAGCAGAACGCTGCATTCATGATTTTTATACATTTGAATCCTCATTCCAGATGCACAAAGAAATCGGACTTTGTTCACTTTTCCCCTGCTGTCTAAAACACCATGCAAAGGTAAACAGTCAATGCAGGGATCTATACTTCTTCTTTTCTGAACGCTTCAAAGGTACTAATTCGTTTCACTTCTGAAACAGCTTTATCCTTGTCAGGAATACGTTGTGGATCCAGGACGACGGAGCACATGGAGATATTACACTAATGATGGGTTGCCAGATCATCACGTTTACACACCTAGCACCCAGTACACATAGCAGCATGGAATAAAGCCCATAATGACACGTGGACAGTCCACATGAACAGCGACCATACTCGGGGTAAAACCCCGGGACTCCGCTGCTCTGCAGTGCCTTCTGCAAAAAACATAAAGCTTGTGAATTTCTGAAGAAATGTTCTTAAACCAGGTTTAATCGAAATCTTCAAAGACAACCATTATGTATGTGAAATCTCTTAATAGTGTCTCTTGTACTGTATGCACCTTGTTTTTAGCTCTGTATTGCATTTATGGCAAAAAAAAAAAAGCTGTCCTTTTTGTGAAGTCAGTATGCAAACCTAAATTGTACTGGACTTTGGAATGAAAGCTGCATTATAGAAATAATTTCCTGCTTTTGCAACGCTGTCAGACAGTACCGTCTGCCACAATAACATCGATACTTATCATTTAACATAGGAATCCAGAGGAAAATCAAAATTTCTAAATCAATCTAGCAGAAAATTTTCAAGCAGATAATAGCAGTGTCCGTAAAATTAGATGCTGAGCCGAATAAATGATTCTTGTTCTCTCAGCCGGATCGACACAGAAAATGTGTATGATTATGATAAGTAAGTAAGTAAAGCAATCTGTTTAGGAAACTAATTAATGCCCACTGGTTATAAGATTTGTCCGCAGTGCCTCTTTACGTCTGCGTCTTTTCCGATTGAATGCTCAAGATTGTATGCTCGGTTTCTCTAGCACTCACTTGAAGTTTCTGCCTGATGCAGATCCTACAACATGCCGTGAATTGTTGCATTGTGTTATGCACGATGGGAATGCAAAATATGCTCATGTTTGTCTCTTGCAGGCGTTTGATCTCTATGACCACTACGTGATGACTTGCCTGGTCTACAGTCCTCAAGAAGCTGATGTTCCGTTCTCCTGATCCTGATCTGACGTTGTTTGATGTTCAGTAGGTTCTTCAGGTTGCTTAAGGGCTTTTGACACTTGAAATAGTTGATCCTGGGTCATAATAGAAACCCGGGTAAACAGAATCCTGGCTTATCTTGTTTCACAGTTCATAATCTGACCTTGCACACCTTTTTTTTGGCGCCATCAACAACCATGATTGACTGCTTTACATAACAGCTTGACTCCTGCTTTCGCATTAAAGTTGCTTTCGGCTGCTCCCTGTTCGGGGTCGCTACAACAACTTGGCACAGGTTTTATGCTAGATGCAATTCGTGACACAACAACCCTCCCATTTTTCCAAGCTTGGGACCAGCACTGCATCCAGTGGCTGGGAATTGAACCCAGGCCTTCCGCATGGTAGGCAAGAAACCTACCACTGAGCCACCAATGCCCTGACGCCTGTGTTCACATTAATGAGAATAAATATCGCCATGTAAATCCTTTTTGGTCACATGGTGTGACCACAAGCTTGTTGATATCCAGCTTGTCCTAAGTTTTCAATCAGTTTCCATCATTTCCTTTCAGCCCCAGCAAGTCACATGACCATGTCACATGTTCTTGATCGTTTACTCCTGTTTCATGTTACTCCTCAATAGCACATTCTTGTCCATATCTGTCTCACACTCTTGTAGTCTGGATATTTTTGCCTTGTTTCCACTGTTCAAGTTTACACCCATTGTTTTCACCCCTTTCACCTCCAGCTGGTTACAGTAGACTAGTATTGTGTTCATTTAACTAATAGCCTAATACACCGATCAGAGATAACATTATGATCACCTGCCTAATATTGTTTTGGTCCCCCTTTGCTGCCAAAACAGCCCTGACCCACAGAGGCATGGACTCTACTAGATCCATGAAGGTGTATTGTGGTATCTGGCACCAAGATGTTAGCAGCAGATCCTTTGATTCCCGTAAATTGCGAGGTGGGGCCTCCATGGATCGGACTTGTTTGTCCAGCACGTCCCACAGATGCTCGATTGGATTGAGATCTGGGGAATTTGGACCACTTTTTATAGATACTGACCACTGCAGACCAGGAAAACCCCACAAGAGCTGCAGTTTTGGAGATGCTCTGATCCAGTCGTCTATACATCACAATTTGTCCCTTGTCAAACTCGCTCAAATCCTTACGCTTGCCCATTTTTCCTGCTTCTAACACATCAACTTTGAGGACAAAATGTTCACTTGCTGCCTAATATATCCCACCCACTAACAGGTGCCATGATGAGGATAATCAGTGTTATTCACTTCACCTGTCACTGCTCATAATGTTATGCCTGATCGGTGTATTTGAGCAGCTGGATTACACTGATAATTCTGTGAGTTGGTGAGTTTTATGTTATAGTTAAAGGAATGCTTTAAAATTGAAAAGCTTGCACTAATCTTCTAGTTAGTTTCAGTTTAGTTGCAAGAATCTGTAATTAAACCAAAAAAGGCAAAATGTAATGTAAAAGCTCATATAGGAATGAAAGCAACTCAGCAGGTCAGCGTGTCTTGATTTCCACCACACAACTCCACTTCTCATTTAGTAAGAAATGTTTATTTCAAAAATTAAATCATTCTACAAATGCATTTGCAACAGCAAATACCTTACAACTGTTAACGAGTGAACAATTGTCTAAGTGGGGCAATATATTTGCTTCTATAATATAAGAGAGCGAAACATGGGTGAGCATGGGGACGAACAAGAAAAAACAACAGATGTGTTAAAAGAAATAAAGCTGAACTATGAGTAAAGTAAATAACACGGACATTATGAACAAAGTGAGCTTATCTACTGATAGAGTTGTTCTTGTAATTAAAAAAAAGAAAAAAGAACTCACTACAAGTGCAGGAAAAGACAAAAACAGGTCCCTTGAAATTGTTGCACGTACAAGTCTGGTCCAAAAGTTGACAGTAATGAAACGGAAAGGCTTCTCTAACTTCATTATCTTCATAAGCTTTATGTCAGTAAGAACACAAAGATTTGGGACTAATATGAAAAGCATATCTTGTGTAAAGGATCTCACTGAATGAGAGTAGTGCTAAACATTCCACTTAGACTTTTGGACCAGACAAATAATCCATATTAGAATAATATTTCACTTTTGAGAACACTAGGTGGCAGTGCCTGCACTGTTACATGAGCTGAATGAACACTGAACCGCTTTTTATTTTTTTAACCCCCTTTAGATAACAAGCTCTTGCTTTAACAACTAGAGTTTATACAGCCGTGACGTTAAACACACAGCTGAGTCAGAGGCCTAAGTTCATTAACTATCGCACGAAAAGAGCCGATAAAGGAGCGCTCTATATATAGAAAATCATAAAAGGCAACAATTTCTATGAAGCCGTCATCAATAAATAATTATAACGCTGTAATAGGCTGTAACAGTGTTATTATACGTTTATAAACATCTTACAAAAACTGTATGAATGTACAATAAGCGCAGTTTAATAGCTTCATACTGAGTGTTACCTCATATCATCTTCTATCTATGAGCTCATTCAGGGGTCAGTTTGTTCCTTCAGGTTTGTAGAAAGTCACTATACTTCCTTCTTTTGGCTCTAGGTTTCTATAGGTATGTATATTTTATAATAAATCTGCAATTTCTGGGATTTCATATTCATGACTATATACAGCTCAGGCAAAAAAAAAAAAATCTCATTCACTGGAAAGATCTTCATCTTTCCAAGAGAAAAAGAAAAAAAAATACACAACCACACGTACCAACACATCCATGGTTTACTACATGCAATAGGTTGAGAGTATAAAAATAATAATAATTATTATTATTATTAAAAAAAAAAATGTTTGTTGTCTGTTGACCGGGAGCAATAGCGCCCACTGTGAAGAAATGTAGGAGCTCGTGCCAAACAGAGCAAAACATTTGGCATCGAATTCAAAGTTTAAAAAAAAAAAAAAAAATGACCACATGCCGCAGTTGTAGTGCCTCACACTGCAAGGCAAATGGAAAAAAAAAAACACACACGACAACACACTCGGATATGGTTAACAGGTATAAATAATTACCCATAGTTCTACTATGTCAATAAATACATCCAGGTTCTACATAAATAAGGAAATGGGAGAAGCTGAAGAGGTTTGTGTGTAACTGACAGAAGATGTTCACTTTTCACAATGATGCTGTACTGCTGGTGCAGGAAGCAGAATGCAGCCTTCAGCAGGTGACATTTCCTTAGCAAACTGTATATTTACGTGAATGTAATTCAGTCTTTACTTACGAATGTTTCGTTAAACATTTTTTTCTTTCTGAAGAAGTCTATGGTGGAAAGACTAAAGGCCTTGACTTATGTCGAAGCGCAAATCGTCTTTGTGTCCCCTTCCTTCCTCCATTCCATGACAAGTCAATATCAATGAACAATGACAAGAAATCTTAGTAGTATGTAGTGTAGACTAGGGGTTCAACTGCCTGGAGTTTCAACTAGAAATGTGCATGAAAACCAATTAGTCAAAAACCAAACATTTGTCCACTACATCCACTATTCGCCGACACCGCTGAGAAAAAATAAGGTCTTCGCGGCCTTCGGGCCAACCTGTAGATTAAAAAAAAAAAAAAAAAGCCTGAGGCCAGTGCACTATTTGAGACGAAGCCACGCTGTTAGCTAGCGTGAATCTTCTCTGAGTCCAGTGTTGGCTTCCACAAAGCCAAAAAAAAAAAGTTGCTACAAACAAACAAAAGCTAATTCTTCCCCCTGGCTGTCTCAATCTCGACATTCTTCCTCACATCCGGCTGCTTGATAAGTGTGTTTCAATGTCTTAACGTCTTTTTTTTTTTTTTTTTTTTTTTTTAATTCACAGCCCTGATTTCAGATCGTAAAAGTATGAAACGTTGCTGCTGTGTTCACGATCCGTTTAGCTGCAGAACATCAGTGCACGTGTGGAGGAAGGAGGAGCTGAATTAAGTGCTGCTACGCTCCGATTCTCGTGTGACTAATTTTATCTTCTGCAGTACAGTTTTGTAATTGTTTACATGCATTTTTTTCCTTTTAATAGGCTTAAGAGGTAATGGGAGGCATGATGAACTGTTCGACTACAGCAGAAAAAAATCTAGCTCCTCCACATGACTCTCAAATGCCAAGTTTGTTATAGTTCACAAGTCCGTTTTGTTCATATTAACCAACTTGTCGTAAACAACACTTGCACCTTCAGTCCATTATAGGCTGTGACAAGGAAAGGCACGATACTTTCCACTTTACAAGTTCATTACGAGGTGTTTTTTTTGGTCCATCACTCGTATTTGTAGTAGCCGCGCTCGACTGCGCGGGAGGCGATCTGCTCGGCGGAGTAGCGCTGGTCCAGGTCGAGCAGGGCCTTCAGCAGATGGTTGATGTTGGCGCGAAGTCCCTCACGCTGCATCCACACGCGCAACAGTTCGTACACTTTGTCGCTTGCGTTGTGCGACTCGGCGAGCTTGATGTTGTTGTCACTTACGCCGATGCTGCGGAAGAACTTGTTGTGTACGCGCACGTCCAGAACGTCAAACAGGTCAAAGCTCTTGCTTAGGGACACTTCCTCAGCTGGTGAGAGGGAAACAGGAAGAGTTTACAAATGAAATACACTGGATATAGGAAACAAAATATTTGAATCGTTCTAAACTGTATTTATTCACACAGCCAATTAAACACATTCAGGTAGAATTTACTTAATCACCTCACTATTTATTCAAGAAAATAAATCAATTTGAATTATCATGGAGAAGAGTAAAATGCTTTGAAAAAGCATGTCAGATACTAAATATTTGCAGATATAGTATAGATAGTGTAATGTGTGTGGAATGAGGCAAGCTAACCCTGTTACAAACTTTCCTTAGAAAGGAGGAAAATGAAAAACTTCTCTAGAACACACTAGACAGGGTCACTTGAGTATGTAAGTATTCATTTGAGAAGCTAAACTGAAGCTTCTTACCAAGTAATGGAATGAGTCTTCTGGGTGTTCCATCCTCCTATTAAAAGAATAAAAATTAAAATAAACATTTTGTTTTTAGAAAACAGTATTAGTAATAATAAAACCGTCTCTGCAGTACAGTATAAGACTACTGACTTTATCATGACTCATTTGGGCTGCTTCTGAATTCCTGCCATCTCAAAGGATCAGATAAGAACAAGCCTGACATGTAAATTGCATATTCATTCATTCATTGTCTACCGCTTATCCGAACTACTCTCGGGTCACGGGGAGCCTGTGCCTATCTCAGGCGTCATTGGGCATCAAGGCAGGATACACCCTGGACGGAGTGCCAAACCATCACAGCGTACACACACACACTCTCATTCACTCACGCAATCACACACTACGGACAATTTGGAGATGCCAATCAACCTACAATGCATGTCTTTGGACTGGGGGAGGAAACCGGAGTACCCAGAGGAAACCCCCGAGGCACGGGGAGAACATGCAAACTCCACACACACATGGCGGAGGCGGGAATCGAACCCCCAACCCTGGAGGTGTGAGGCACACGTGCTAACCACTAAGCCACCGTGCCCCTAAATTGCATATTTTGAAGCTAATTCTACTTTTTCAAAAATTTTCAAAGGAAAAAATGGCGTCTTGAGGTTTAGATTCGCTCCCTGATACAACACACCCAATCCAGCTGATCAAGCTCATCCAGAGTGTGTGGATATTACACGTGGGTGTGTATAGCATTGTCTGGTCTACAATATTTGGCTCGTGACTCTGAGATGATGTGTTAAATCAGTCGCATTAGTGCTTTAAATGCTGACGGGGAAAAGCCGGAGTGATTGCAGATGTGTGAACAGTGGGCATTTTTGTCTTTACTGGCAAGCTCATAAAACGTAATTGATTTTAATTACCTACACATTTACTCTCTTAAACACGATATATGTTTCAGGACAGTGAAAGAGTAAAGCCTGTTCTTGTGCGTCATCTAGATCAGGCTCCATGTCTTCACAATTCTTCAGTAATTCTTTGGAAGTATGTGGTAAAAAGTATGACGGTGCACAAGATCCTGAAAATTCAACAGTGAAAGCACAAGTGTGACTCACAGTGTTTTGTGTGACTGCTTTTACTCACCTTGGCCCATGACTCCGCCTCCCTCTCACAATTTGCTGACACAGGAAGTGGCATGTTGACTGGTAAGGCTGACAGACTGGTCTGGGAGGAGCTGGTGGTGTTTGGAAGGCTGTCCCCAAGTCCTCTGTCCTCATCTTCCACCGGGATGCTTTTATTCCCCAGGATATGCGTCTCCTGCAGCAGGGGACGAAATTCAGTGCGAGGCAGCTCTGCCTCCTCCAATCCCGCGTTACGGCTGTTCTCACACTCCTCCGACGTAGGCACACAAACACCGTCCTAAAAAGACAGAATCGATAGCTAATCAGAAGTTGTACTAATAGATTTGTGTATATTTTAATGACTAAGACAATTATTTAAACAATTTTATATAAAGCATACAAAAATACAAAAAGGGACGTACTATTGGAATCTTCACATTATTTTGATCCACTGGGCTAGCTGAAAAGCAAATAAACACAATAAATGATTAATTAACCCTGACCATCACTAATAATTACACGTACATATAGAATTATCACTACAAATAGAACACCATATATTGGCAAAAGTTTGTGGACATCTGACCATCACACCCATATGTGCTTGCTGAACATCCCGTCCCAGATTTAGTGGAATGTTGTAATAACCTCTACCCTTTTGAAAAGGCTTTCCACTAGATTTTGTGACCGTAAAGTTTGCCTGTTAAACATGAGCAGCAGTGAGGTCAGGCACTGATGTTGGGTGAGATGACCCGGCATGCAATCAGCATCAAAATTTATGGCAAAAGTGTTCAAGTGAGGTTAAGGTCAGGGCTCTGTGCAGGCCACTCAATGTGTTCCACACCACCCTCAATAAACCAGGAGATTATAAACCTCGCTTTGTGGGTTAAGCTAGGCCTCCTAAATCTGGCGAAAGGAAATCGTAATGCTGCAGCATACAAAGACATTCTAGACAATTCTGTACTTTCAACTTTGTGGAAGGTCAGGTGTCCTTTACTATTAAAGAAACTAAACTGCCATTTAATATTGAAAATAAATGATTAACATAAAGCAGTTATTTTATTTATCATGATTCCATGATTGGATTTCCATTGAAACTCATTTTTCAATAATGAATCTTTGCCTTTATTCAACAAACAAATGATGAAACTGATATTTCTGTCAAAATATAGCCAAATATTTTGTTAGATTTTTGCTCTATCGATGAAATTATCGATCAATCAACTTTCAAGCTATAATTTTTAGAACAGTGTTCTGCTTTCAAAATCACGTATTTTCCATATCATTATATGATCTGGAAATAAAGCTAAAAGAATGGAAAAACTTAATTTTCTCCTGCCCATGATGTTCAGGAAATTCAGATGATGACTTGGGGAAAATTCCTAATATTTTATAGAGGTGAATGTGTTCAGGTTGCAGGGTTGACTGAATTTTATAGGACAATAAACTAAGATTTTTCTGTAGAATGGATAATTCATGAAAGAATATGCTTCAAGCATGTAAAAAATCTCAAATGCTATATTTAAAGAAGAAAAAAACATTTTTTGTGTAATTTAATGATTATATTTCATATGTTTGAAATTTATAAATCTATAAATGTTTATGGAAATTTCCCCGCTGTTGGACGAATAAAGGTTTCTCTTATCTTAAATATGCAGAGGTTATTGTGACGGTCATTTTCTTGTGTTGAATTTTTTTTTTTGCTGTAATTTATCCCAATCATGGAATCACACATTACACTTTAAATATCAGTTGTGTTTAGACTGTTAATTATTTTTCTTACAGCAACAAATGAAAAGTATTCTCAATACAATTATACATTTAATAGTAATAAAACATTCATGTAAAGAGAAGAATTAAATAAGGTTACATAGTAGTAAGTAGTTTAAAACCTTGTTTGCGACAGAATCGTTTCTTCTTCCAAACTGCCACCACGACCAGTAGAACAATTAAGAAGAATAAAAGCACGAAAACCACGCTCACTGTCAGAAAGGAGAGAAAACAAAATCAATTTACATTCACAACAGGCATGAAGATTGTTTTAATCCAAATATTGAACAAATTGTAGCCCCAAATAAAGAAACTTTGATGGTAAAATTCTAAAATCTTATAACAGGGAAATATGTGTGTGTGACTACCTATGGTGCCATGATTTTCTTTTGTATGTACAGATGGGCTTGTGGGTGTCACCGTGGGGTCATGAGGTGATAAAGGGCGCTTTCTACACTTTGCGTTGGACGTTGGAGTGCATGACTGCTCCTCAATTTCATCTGCCTTGCACCTGAGACAGAAATTAGACAATTATAATTAATCATTTGTGCCTGTATCAGTTTTGCATTGGTGGATCTGTGCTACTGAGTTTTTATAAAACATGACTTGTTTCAGTAATATGAAACCAGGGCATTTGCATGTGGGAAACAATAACTGTAACTAATCTACTTGCTTTTATGGAAGAAGAAATAATTACCAGGTAATATTACAAATATTTACATCAAAATAGGCAGCTGAAAATAAGCCATAAATAAAGTCTCCATTAAATAATGACCTGGTGGAGTAAGCACTCAACTACAGGTGTGGTGGTTTGCAGTATGGTAGTTACCTAGTGCACTTTTTGCACACTTCACAGGGCTCATCTGGCAGACAGAAAGTGCCTTGCTTGCACTCACACTTAGTATCCCTAGTGCTTGTGCACATCACTGTTATTATCTGACCTGCACAGAGACAGATAGAAAAAGAAAGGTGACGGGAGGATTAAACCACAGAATATCAAGGCTAGACCAAAGGGAACAAAAAAAGCTTTAACAACAGGTGGCTTTTATACAGCATGGAGATGAAGAGATCAATGCCATAAATATTCCAGCAAAATATCTTGATGATGTATGCAATGGAGTATATCATAACAGAAATCACTGGATGTTTCGGTGCTTAAGTCCAGATTCTCATAAGCAGTGATGAAAATTAGATTTTCCTCAAGTCCTGATCCACACACCCTGCATGCCTACATGAGTCAGCAAGAGTTTCCATTATCTCTCTTTGTTTCTCTCTCTCATTCCCCACACACACACACACACACACACACACAGACAGTAATACGGCAAATAACACTGACTCATGCACATAGAAAGGATCACAAAAAGAGCAGGGGTGATGGCCACACCCAGGCTGTGTAACAGTAGCTTATGGGTTTCTCATGGCTGAGGAAACTCTAAACCCGGCTCTATTCATTAGTGTCCATTAGAGTCCTATAGTGGTCCTATGGGACACTGTGACTGGTTCATAGAGTTTACAATGAAGTTTAGACCTCGGGAGTGTAGTCTTGTGTGTATTGGCCAATGGGCAAAAATCCTCTATTTGTATTATGGTTTATCATCAGACACGATCAGTTAACTTGGAGTCAACCAATTTTGATCTTCAGTGGTGGCTCACTGCTTTCTACAAAGCACTAAAAGCAACAATAAATGCGATTCATTTGAAAGATAGATAAAGGTGTAAATTACCTGCAGGACACTGACTGCACTGGAGGCACTGGTCCATGCCGGTCGGGTGCTCGGCGTAGGTGCCCTCCTTGCATGGTTCACATATTCCCTTCTCCTGATTAGCAGTGCACTTCTCCTTCACAAAGGTGCCTGTTAACACACACACACACACCATTCCTTGCCTTTATTTAACAAGCTGGAGAAATTATTCAGCTTAATGCTGAGGGGAGCTGCAGCACAGCACTACACATTTATAAAGCAGTTCACTTATTGTACATGGCAATGTTAATATTTCCACAGCCCTAAGAAACAAAACACATTAAGTCTCCATTCCTGCGCCATATGGGAATGATGGATGGATGTTGTTATGGGTGGATGCTAAGTGCTACAGTCAGAAGAATTTCATTTTGATTGGTGACTCAATAATGATGGAGTTTATGCAGAATACATTTTGGGGAAAACTACCTCTGTATATGTCATTTCTAAGCCACTCCAAAAGGGTTTTGGCTTTATGCTCTTTTTTCACACAGCGGCCTATACGTACTAATGTTTTTATGCTAAACATCATACTCCAAGTTGATTTGTGCCCACCAGCCTCGCAGTTTTCGCAGCAGAAGCCCTTGTGTGGATACTCCTGGTTCTCCAGGCACACTTGCTGCTTGGCCGTCTGGTTCAAGTGGATGCCGAGCTCAACTGCTCCTCTGCTCACCGCAATCAGAGCCAGCACGAGGAGAAAAACCTGGTGAGACAAATGCGTTCGGGTCAAGTTCATGTGCCTTTCTTATTTCAACTGGAAGTACTAAAGAAAAAAAAATATGTGAAAGTGGAAGGAGAGACAGACGTAGTGGTTAAGATCCTTACAGCAGCTTGAGTGCAAAAATTGATCTCTTTCTTTAATTCAAACCATATATACCAAGATATATAAGATACATATATATATATATATATATATATATATATTGCTTATTTAATAAATATATAATTATTAAATATTGCTTAATATATAGATAATTAATAATTAATAAAATAAGTAATAATGCTTGCCAAGTGAGTGAGTGAGTGCTCAGAGATGAAGGTTGTGGGTTAAATTAAGCTGATATTATGTAACACATTTACAGCATTAATATGACTTACTGACATTGAGGACCAGAATTTTCAATATTTTTTTTCTTTTGTGTTACTTACCCAATACCACTATGCCCCAGAAAACATTGGAACAAATTGGAACTGGAACAAACCCAGAGTGGGCATTCTGGCTCTAACAGATCTGGCTCAAACTCAGCTACATCACTTTTCAATCCTCCTTTAGGATTTATTGTATTTTCTATCAAATTTAGTTGCTTACGTTTCCTCAAATATTAAAGAACTAGTAGCCTCATGTAAACATCCATGACCCTGATCAGGCAGTTTCCAGGGATGAATGAATGAATGCTGTAAATGCACCGTTCATGGTCTTTCTTTGTCCTGCTGGCTTCATATCTAAATATGCATTGGCCTAAAAGAAAGAAGAAAACCTCCTGCTTGTGCGACTTTTAATTGTGTCATGATGCACACCTCTAGTATCAATCAGATGTCCTGTAAAACCTTCTGGTTCACACGGATAGCGTGCCCTTTTATTTGTATCTCGTTATCTACTCGTTGCAAGAAACGTATTTGTATAAAGTCAGATCTCTGGGAAATATGTGAGGTTATATACAAGCAGAGCAATTTAGAATGTGTAGGCTTTATCAACATTCACTCTGTACAGCTGTGCATATGTGTGTGTTATTTTCTTGTGTGTACTGCTGCTACTTTGTGCACAGAATTAGAACTTGTGCGACAAACACTTTGATAACTGAGACCCCAGAAGATTAAAGAGAGATGCAAATCCATGCAGGGAAGCTAATGAGCAGGGGCTTTGCTGTACCCAGAAGAAATATAATCTAAAAGACACACGTGATGTTACTATGGTTACAGGCATCCCTACACACACACACACACACACACACACACACACACACACACACACACACACACACACACACACGGCACACTGAGGTCTGGAAACTGTAGCACACACATTTCTGAGGTTTGCACATGGGTTGGTTCACAGGCACTTTATACTGCAAATAATGTACCATTCTATTAATAGAATAATATATACACTCACTGGACACTTTAATAGGAACACCTGTGCTTCTTCTCATTCATGTAATTATTCTATCAGCCAAACAGTTGGCAGCTGTGCGTTGCATAAAATGATAGAGATATAGTCAGGTTATGTTCACATTTAACATCATAATTTGAAGAAATGTGATCTCTGTGGCATGGTTGTTGGGCTGATAGAGGGGGAAAAAACCCGAAAAAAATACAGTGAGCAGCAGCTCTGTGTGTGGAAACACCTTGTTGATGAGAGCAATCACAGGAGAATGACAAGAGCTGACAGGAAGTCTACAATAACTTAAATAAGCACGCTTTACAACCGTGATGAACAGAAGAGCATCTCAGAATGAACCTTGAAGCATCAGGCTACAACAGCAAGAGACCACGTCTTTCAGCCATCACTTACTGCACACTCTCAACTTTGCATGCATCCAACACGGCACGCTGTAATTTTTTCTGGATAGGTCACGTTAAGTAATTATCCCTGGGCTAGAAATACAAAGTACAAGCCTCACGATTCGTTAAGAAGGCTGACACATATAATTAACAGGAACATAGAAACTTAATTATCTGTACATGCTTCCAGCCTGTCCCTGAAATCAGCGGCGGTAAAGCGGCAGTCTAATTCATACTGAAAAACGAGCATGCTGACTGGAGGTGTGTGAGATGGAATGGAAAAGGGAGTGTGCAAGGTGAGAATGTGTTAAGCTTTGTGAGGAAAAAACAAAAGGGACAGAATTAAGCATTTATACATTTGTAGGTGAGTGTTTGAAGTGTGAGGGAAAAAAAATAGCTGGTTCATGTTCTGTGTGTGTGTGTGTGTGTGTGTGTGTGTGTGTGTGTGTGTGTGTGTGTGTGTGTGTGACCACTCTATTGCGAGCGCTTTTTGCCCACTTTCCCTCAGGCACTTCTTTTTATTCACCATCTTTTCAGCTCCGTCACAAAGAGACGGCCTCTTTCAACAAAGTGCCGCTTCGAATGACCCACATTTCTTCCTTCTTCTGCTTTTTTCCCTTCTTTTTATTCTTCTTCTTTTGACGGTCACTGAACACCTCAGAGGAAACACTACACCTCCGATGGCCTACATTTCCCATTATCCTCTGGCACAAAGACGGGGGCAGTGTGAGGCTCTAGAAAACGCCCCGAGTATGTAAAAGTGCTTAAAAGGCAGACGGTTGGAAATGATTAAATGCCCTAAAATCAAAATTACCAAACACCAATTTGCTGGTTAAAGCACTGCTGGTAGGATGTTGTAATCAAGTAAACACATGCTGCTACTTTGTAATGGAAATGTGGTGGTTAGTGTTCGGATGTTTTGATGTTTAATGTGAAGGAAAAATGAATAAAAAGATATAAAAGTATAGACTAATAATAATAATAATAAAAAATAATAAACAAAAACCTCCATTTCTATGTAGATGATAAAAGGCAGCGCTCATATAACATTTGTTTTTACTCTGCATAAAGTTGACCATCTTTTCAGCTGAGCCTTGCTTTTAATTTAAGCAGTAGAAATGTAACCCTGAACTTACTTGACTGGGTGATGAACTAGACTTCAGGCAACTTGTGCCTTAACCTTCCTACACATAACTCCTCGATCCCTCGAACTTCAGCATGTGACCTAGAACTCGATCTAAGTCGGCCATTTTTAAGGACACGCCTGTTTTTAAATGATTGTAGAGTCAATTATAATATACCTTCCTTTTTAACCAGCCAGGAGAGAAAAGTCAGGTGATGACCAGATGAGTATTTAGGCTAAATCCTCAACTGTTATGTATAACAGTCAAAACAGCTGGGCTTTAAAGTGACGTTGCTTTTACAAGCTTTAGGTAAATATGTTTTTCCAATCCTTGGATCTTTTCCTTGGTTCCTTGAAGAGGAAGCTAAGCGGGAAGGAGCTAAGAAGTGATGAAAAGAAGCGAAGAAAACACGTAGCTGTAGGCACCATAAAATGAATGAGATTTTTACCTCTCTATTTTTACCCACTGCTCTTTAATGTGTATTGGACATGGATTAAAACCTGTGACAACGGCAATCAAGTAAATGGATATAATCACATGGCTGCACATCTAATTGAAAAAAATGTAATGATGGCTGTTCAAACCCCGGTTTTTAAGAGTGGAAAATAATAATACAAAGAATAACCTGTACCTAAAAATAAGCTACATTTCCTACACAGTTAATGGTACAGCTGTAGTTTAGCTAGCTTCCATTTGAAAAAGGCTGCTGTGTAATGTAGGTTAAAAACGTATACAAGATCCCCCGAGGCGCAATCATACTCGAAGTACGAAACAGGAAATACCAAATACGCCAGTACACTGGTACATCTGACCAATTAGAATTTTATATAATGGAGCTCTGGTGACATGTTTGTAATTTTGCAGGCTTTTGAGTGTCTCTATATTAATAGTTGAAGAAGAAAATAAGCCATTGAGGTGGTAAAGGAGTGAAAGCCAGGGAGTGGAAAAGAAAAGAAAAGAAAAGAAAAGAGAATATACAGTGCATGTGTAAGACATTAAAACATTAACTTTGCATCTGTGTGTGTCTGCTTCAGAGGAACTCTCTGGAAAGTGGCCATGCCTTGTTGTTCTAAGGGAGTTTCCTGGATTAAGCTGCACTGTCGAGAAACACGCTACCCGCTCGTGTCAGAGTTTCCAACGGTGCGCACTCTTTCTCTCTTACACACGTTCTCTCTATTTCTGCTTGCTGTCCCGCTCTATCCCCCTCTCTCTCTCTCTTTTTTGTCCATTGCAGATATTATACACAATTGTGGCATTAAGAAATTTCAAGGCGGCGGGGTGTGAAAGTGTGAGAGAGGTCATGAGAGAGAAGGGAATGAGTGAGGGAGACAGAGAAAAAGAATAAGAAGGAGGAAATAAAGGAATGCAGTGAGAAGAGAAGAGAGGAGAGCACAGATTCCTCCCTCTTCAGCAACACACTGCGTCTATTCAGCTGAAAGGAACTGTAAAAGGCCTCCTAATGAGCCACACACACACGCATACACACACACGCATACACACAGAGCTTAGAGCGTTTCTCCAGACGTTAAATGCTTCACATGCAACGGAGCAAATGTCTAGTATCCAAAGGAATTAGCTGCACCTGTTGTGCTCCCTCCTCCACTGCACATGCGCCCTTTACCGACTCATCTGGGTCAAAGGTCGTTCCTGTTTATGTCCAGATGACCTCACTCCCGGCAAAAACGTGTCTTGGAAAAAGCTAACTCCATGCGACACCATTAACTTTTAGAGTATATCATTTTTTTCATTGAATTTGCTCAAAGGCACAGTTTTACACGCTGAAACCAAGACAAAGTGCACTCTTTTTTCTTGATCCTCAATAGAAGTCAGGAGATAGCGAGGAGATTACCTCACTTCCTGTGCAGAGCCCGCACATTCCAGCCGGGGTGAATCACTGGATTCCATACAGAAGGATTGGCTCTCTTACCCAGAGGCACTGTACCACTGGAAACACCCAGTGCACACAGTTATGAGAAAAACCAGCTTTGCACATGAGCAACATTTTTACACGATGTGCCACTCAAACGTCAAAATACCTCAGATAAACAACTACACTTTGTAAAATACACTGTCTGGCGACTTTATTAGAAACACCCTAGTAAACCTGTGCTTATTCAACCATTTGGGTGATTATCAATCATGTAGCAGCAGTATAATATGTAACAAGTCAGCTTCAGCAGCATCAGTATTGAGAAAGAAATATGATCTCAATGATCAGAGTATGGTTGTTGATGCTTAATAGACTGATTTGAATGTTTCAGTAACTGCTGGTCTTGGATTCCCATCCAGAAAATCCTACAGAATGGCCTAAAACAAAAAAAATCCTATTGAGTGATTTATTCTTGAGTGAAGTCATGGGTTTGAATTAACAGGAAGCAAAGCTGACTCAAATAACACCAACTCCATACAGCCATGGTATTCTGTTATATTCTGTTTGACATGAAGGCTAACTGACGTGCTAGATGAGAGTCTGCATGACTTTCTGCACTGTGATGCTGCCACATGAGTGGCCAGCAAGTGTATATCCTAGCTAAAGTTCTAGCTGGGTTACTTTATGTCAACCCTACACTCACTATGCAAATGCACTGACGTCAAAGGCAATGCACAGGCATCGGCATGAGAAACCAAGAGGCATAGATAGAAACTAATTCAAGCTTTAGTTAGCCGTTTTGTTTTCAATTAAATCCAAGACACTGATGTGTGCGATTTAGAATTTACATGAGGTCTATGCTACAGATTTATTCGGTCAGTTTCATGCAAAGTCTGTACAGTTGCTGTATGACCACAAAGTCTAGCCAGATGAATGAAGGAATGTTTCTGTCTGGCACATTCTGCAGGCGCTTTGCTTAAAATACAGCCAGGAATTTTTCCTTATGGGTGAAGCGGTGTCATTTCGAGACTCTCAAACTGATTCGAGTTAAAAGAGGAATAAACGGGCAATATTGGGAGGGTACGCCAGCAGACTTTTAACTGATGAATACTGGCAGAGCAAGCTTCAATTAGAGCAATCTTTATTCAGTGGTAGTCCTCCGGGCAAGTAAAAGCTGCTGATATTCCTTTTTTTAGTTGCCATAAAATAAAACATTTTAGTTTATATAGTCAGCTATTTAAGTGCATTACTACAAAGTGTCCCAAATCACATACTTATGCACTATTATGCCATTTGTTGTATAAATAGTGCGAGTAGTGTGCTCAAACTAAAGACCTCAAGTACCTGGATGATGAAATTATTCAAATGAAACCACTCGCAGCTTGGCTTACGTAGTGGAGAAGGGGCGGGGCTAACAGACAGCCGAAGACACTCCGGTGGACAAGACATCTTGCGAATGTCTTTAATGTTAGTCGACATTGTGCAATATATTTGTAAAAATTCTGTATTCTGCTAAAGCCAGCAGCATCACATCACATGCATTTGATGTTGTTTGTCATCGACTGGGAAACGGCTTGTACTTCCGGTTAGTAAAAAATAGTCAATTCATTTGCCATTTCAGATGCTACTACCCTTCTAAAATCCAAATATCTTGACTGGTCTAAACCAAATACTTGATTTTTGTATTTGCTCGATGTCCGTGTTGATTCAATGTCACATGCGGAAAAGAGATCGAGGGGACCGTCGACAATCTGACTAGGAATTTTAGGTTTTTGGTTTTTCCTAGTTGTAAATTCCAAGGAATGTCTTCTAGCAGCAGATAGTACCAGTAATACTAGCTTTAAGTCTGAGCAGTGTTTGAACAGTGTCTGCATATTCATAAGTTGAGATTATTGAATTGGCAGGAAAAACAAATCTACCCACTAGGCAAACAGAATTTATGTCAAGCTTCTTGTGACCAGCTTTATCAGTGTAAAAGAAAAAAAAACCCACACCATCCATTAGGGTTACAGACTCAAAAGGTTTAAATAAGGTCATGAGACTGGAATGCATTTTGTGTGGCACCTTTATTTGTGTTTGTAGACTGCCAGTCAGTGTAATGTGACTGTATTTTACTAAAGCAACGTCGCCCGCCAGCCTTATATAACTTGCTAACTAACGAGACAGGATGTTGAAAATTCATCAAAATCTTAGTCGGAAACATGCGCAAAGCAGTCATTTATTACTATAGATATTGTTGGTGTTTCCAAATGAGCTCTTTCAACTTCTGCCAGTTGCAGAAAAATACTAGTCAAATGCTTAGACACCACTACTAGCACAGTTCTTTATAGCTTTATCACTTTCTTCCACAAGAACCCACACTGAGGACTGCAACTGGAGACTTGGACTTAATCTGTTTTTCCTGTTAAGTTTTTCACTATTTAAAGAAAAAAAAGTGTCTGTATTGAAAAGCTCATCTGAATGTTCCCATACTGTGTGTATGTGTGTGTGTGTGTGTGTGTGTGTGTGTGTGTGTGTAAAGAGGAAAGTTCTTCAAGGCCAAAGGAGTGCAGTTCAGCCAGCAGACACGACCAGGGGCAAATAAGATAAGGCAGGACATGAAGATTAAAACAAATGCAAACCACCACCACCACCACACACACTCCTATGCACACACACATGCACGCACGCTTCCTGTTTTCCCATGCAGCTTCAGATCCTTGTGTATGTACCTAGAACTGCCTCCTGTCTTTTTGTATCTAATTAGTTGGGACATAAAAACCAAAACCTACGTTTCAGTATAACTCAAATGACACACAGCTGTGCTGCAAGAGGAAACGTGCTCGCAGGCGCACAAACATACACACATTTGCTCGAACAGCAAGTTCGCCCAGTCTGCGGTGTAGCCCGCGCTGTAATAGCTGGTCAGACTGTCAGACGGCAGACCAGCGTGGTAACCTTAACCTCCACGATGTGGGGGGAAAAAGCCACAAACACTTGAAACTAGCACTCAAACACATCATACTAAGCCACAACATAGCAACACAATATGTTACCGTATCACTGAGCACATCATTATGCACACATCGCTCCTAAACACAGCGCAATAACTAGGCAATGGGTAATATAGTGCTTTGCATTTTATTACCTTGAACATTTACATTTTTTGTGTCGTAGAACTGAAACAGACTTAACTGGGGTTTTGTAATCATATGATTTCCTGAAAATGTCTAACAAATGCTAGATAATTGTCATTCTGACGCTACAAGTTCAAGAAAAGGTCATTGAATTCATATCAGCCTGTTCCATTAGGAAAGACGCAGCCTTCCAGAAAGTTCCTCATTTTGGATAAAACTGGAAGGAGTATGGCATTTCCCCTGTTGCTAAATGGCACAGAGGTTTAAAACATTATAACATTAAAACACAGAATTACCACAAAAGGAAACTATGGTCGCTCTGCATGAGAAATACAGTCAGGTATATAAATATTTGGACATTGACAAAGTTATTGTTAATTTAGCTGTCTGCCACAGGACATTAAAGTTGAACTGAAATAATGAATAGGAGCTTAAAGCTTTAATTTGAGGTATTTACATCTTAACTGGGTGAACTATAGGAATTGCAGCATTTTGTACCAAAAGCAATTGGACAAACTAACCTCACTAAGTGCATTGTCATTTTTAATACTTGCTTGGAAAGCTATTGCAGTCAGTGAGTGCCTGAAGTCTGGAACTCGTAGACATCGACAAACACTGGGTTTCTCTGCCAGCTTTCCTAGGTTCCTGTTGGTCCTTGGGGCATTTTTGCCATCAGGAAGTGAAATGCAGATTGATTGGATTCAGGTCAGGTGATCGACTTGGTCTGGGGTTGATTTTGAAGTTCAGCTTCATCTGCACTGTGAAGCTGAATCTGATCACGTATATAATACACCAATCAGGCATAACATCATGGCCACCTGCCTAATATTGTGTTGGTCCCCCTTTTTGCTGCCAAAACATCCCTGACTCCACTAGATGCCTAAAGGTGTGCTGTGGTATCTGGTACCAAGATTTAAGCAGCAGTCCATTTGTCCTGCTTCTTACGCATCAACTTTGAGGAAAAACGTTCACTTGCTGCCTAATATATCCCACCCACTAACAGGTGCCATGATGAGGAGATAATCAGTGTTATTCACTTCACCTGTCAGTGCTCAGAATGTTATGGCTGATTGGTGTATAACTCTATACACTTCAGAATTCTCCCTGTCAGCAGACACATCAATACATACAAAGGGAACTTATTCCTCTGGCAGCCATAAACAACCACACCATAAGACAAGGTGATAGGTCAAATCACAAACCGTTCCTTCATTATACTTCTTCTTTTCCCATCATTCTGCTACATATATTTTATGAAGCTGTGTCTCATATGCAACAGGATAGATGAGAAAATCCATTCTGCTCTTCCTGTTTTTGAGCCTTACCACTGATTTACATCTTGTGGTAAACTGTGTGTATTCACTCTGGTGAAGTCTTGATGGTTCATTCTGACACACTCACATCCTGGAGGGTGTTCTTGATATGGCCAATGGTTGTGAAGAAAGAGCCCTTCACAAGGGAAAGACGTCTTCTGTCCTCCAACACGGTTGTTTTCCGAGATCTTCCTGGCCTCCTGAGTTCATCAGTGAGTTCTTTCTTTTTTAAGAATATACTGTATACTTGATTTGGCCTCACCCTGTTGGTTTTTCTCTGATCTGTTGGTTTTGATTTTCCATTAATGGCTTGCTTGACTAGCGGGGACAGCTCTTCGAACTTAACGATGAGAGTTTCAAATGTAAATGCCACACTTAATAAGAAATAAACATCTTTTATCTGCTAGCTTACAGTATAATAATGAGTAAATCACATATACCAGGTGAATCCAGGTGAATCACTCTAAAACAAAGAGCCAATGGTGGTGGAATAAAAAGAGAGTAAAAATAAAAGGGTGTGGCGTTTTAGGAAAACAATCAATAACAAGGTGGTGTGATGAGACCTGACATGAAGCAGCATCCCGATTACTGGATAATTCTTATGCAATTTAAGCCTGCAATTATAATTTCCCAATTCTCCCCCATTTGTTGGCAATTCCTATACACTATCTAGCTCTTCCTATCATACAAACCTTCCAGCTGAGATATGTGAAGGTCAACACGTGCTTCCTACAAACAACTGAAGCCAACCTTTGCACCTTCTTGATAGAGTGCTATCTGCCTTCTTCCACATATATAAACTCACAGTCACCCACATTTATTGACAACTTTCCCCCCTCTTCTCCCAGTGATGGACTGTGATTCATAAACATCGAAACTCTATACAAAGTTTTTCCTGTTGATATAAACCTTGCAGCCAGAGCTACTGTCAGAAACACAAACTTAATCGTCAGCTTCTGACTAATCAGAATTGAGCATTCAGTAGTGCGGTGATATTGTATACAACTCATGTTACCTGAGCCATCCTCGAGCTGTGGGATACTGTAACTGATTGAAAGAATACAGCACGTGAAAGCCACAAAAGCTTAGACAGCTTGGCTCTTTCAGTTCATTCGTTCTCTGTGGCTAATAAGTGAGTCAGCCATGACGCACACTTAGTGCCGAACTTCAATGCATGCTACAGACATATATTACTCAATACAAAATACATTGCGTCTGTTTGCTTTCTGCGATCACTTTTATTCTAGGGGAGATACAAATAGGGGTGGATGATAGGAAAATAAGTAGATCACTACTGGAAATTCTAATACAATTATATTATGTTATGCTATGTGACGTGCTTTTACTCCCAGCTCATGTGATAACCAGAGCGAAATCTCTGATGTCTAATCATTTTTCACTCCTATGCCTTGTTATTTTTCCTTGATTCTGCTACGTGTATTTTCACAGTGTCTCCGAGATATGATATCATTCTGAGTGACATTATCTTATCTACAGAGAACCGCTGATGAATTAACACATTTAAGAGGAGTTGTTGACGTGCTGCTGGGCTAATAATCTGATTTCTTTTCATCTGGTGCCTTTGCTTAATGTGGCCTGTTACGTAAAATGACTCCGACACGCCTGCGTCGCTGTGTTCTCCAATCAAGGCGCAATTTAAAGATTTCTCGTTTGATTGCTGGCAGTTAATCGCCGAGCTCTTTGCTGGAGTGTGTCTAATGAAACAGGAAAACGTTCTCCAGATGAGAGGAGGATAAAACCATTTTGATTTTGTGTACAGTTGTGTGGTCCGGTTCCTAAACAAACAATCCCGCCGGTGAAAGGGCTAAAATGAGATGCACATGGAGGCTTACCATAGAAAAGTATACACCGGATACAAGCGTGTGTTTCCTGTGGGTTCAACTTGGAACCAGGAAGTTGAGGCTCGGCTGCATAGAGCTTTAGCGGCACTGGTGAATACGTCTGACATTTATGTGTGTGTGTGTGTGTGCGAGCGTGTGTGTTTATGCCGATTCTCTACTTTTTGATTGCCATGAAGAATTAGTACTTAAAATGACAATTGGCTGCATAAACTTGCTATATCCTCTTCCTCTTAAAACAAGCCACTCTCTCACACACACACACACACACGTCTTCTATTACAAACAGTAAAATGTCATGTACAGTCTGTCATTATTCTACTGCATGTGGACAGAATAAGTGTACAGTTTGTATTTAATTAGGTTTTATTTTATTATTTGGAGTGACTGAGGCTATATGGACGAGAGGAAGGATTTCGGATTCAGATAAGCAGACACACACCACTCTTCATTAATCCTCAGGCACAGGAATCACTCTTTCCCGACCATGTGAGTCTCGTTATCAAACTGCCTCTCATTCTTTTGTACAGGATGTTGCTGATATGGGAAACAGGAGGGAGATGAGGAGAGAGAGAGAGAGAGAGAGAAGAGAGAGAGAGAGAGAGAGAGGGAGAGGGAGACTTGGATAGAGTACACGCCAATCAGATTGGCCAGGGACTAGAAGAGAGGTCAGTTAAGAAAAGGATGGGAACCAGCAAACCACCCCTCCCCTCCAACCCCACACGAACACACACTCACAAAAAGGTCATGCAGTACGCCAGATGACCTTTGCGGTGTTGCTTAAGGTTTATCAAGCAAACCGCAGCTCATGTGAAGACACATACAAAAACCGCACGGTGGACGGATGCGTATGAACACGGATACTTGCATGCGCACACGTACACACGCACTCTGGGGGAGCGTGTGAAACCTTGCGAATGTATCCTCTCGGGGAACACAGGAAGCGCCGAGACAATGCAGAGGCTTCACATGAGGGCCAAACAACTATGACACACGCAAACACACACACATACTCTTTCTCTCACACTTATATTAACATGTAGGGATTCCACACATACACACACTCTGACCTTTTGAACTTTGAAACTAATGTTAATCCAGTCGACAGAGTTCTGTTTTCATTCAGCTGTCGGTATTTCGGGAGCTAAACAGCCTTGATCCTTTAAGGTCTATAGGCTAGGGCATGAGCAGAGCAAGAACCCTGAAACCAAGCATTTTAATTGACCTAGTCGCAATTTCCACAGTAACAACCAAAATCAAAACACATGGCTGAATGACATTAAGAATGACTCATTCATTTTATACATCGACGTCGGGTGAGAATTTTGAGCTATAGGAAGTTTAATCCTGCTGCGCTGGTTTCACAATTTTGTGTGTGTGTGTGTGTGTGTGAGAAAGAGAGAGAGAGTATAGCGTGGGAGGATATTAATAGCGCAGGAAAGCCACAGCCATGCAGACCTTCTGCATTTCAGACGAGCAGTTTAGACGGCTGGCGTCTGACTTCAGCGTCTGATAGATAGACTAGAAGGTTGAGATGGGGAGAGAAAAGAAAAAGCAAGAAATAAGACTGAATGAAACTTTAAAACGTAAGGGAGAGATTCGGAAACCTTTGATTTACACTGCACTTCCTGTGTAAAACCACAGTTTCAGATCCAAACAGGAGATAAGCGTGTAGAAATAAAACAAACAAAAAAAAAAGCAGAAAATACTCTCCTTTCTTTAACTGTAAAGCCAAGGAAGATGCGGGATATTTTGCTTTATGTGTCTGATTACAGCCAGCTCTGAGAGCATTTAACTTAGTGACACTGGAGAAAAAGAGAAGAAAAGTTTGCAGGAGTCGACTAAAACATTAAGCTTTTTAAAAAAGGATTGTTTGAGTTTGTTTTTTTATGTATCTCCAGTGAGACATTTGTGAAGAGCTAATTATTCCCAGGATGAGTCAGGGTTCAAAGTGCTCCCAGACAATCACGAGTTCGACAGGTTTTGAAAAAAAGATGTCGCTGATCTCCAAAGAAAGGCGATGACTCATCCGGTGAGATTATACTTTCCATTTATTAACTGGCTAGCAAGGTTCAGAGCAATGTGTTAAGACAGTAATAAGTGACTGATCTAGGAGAAGGGAGGATTTTGTTCTCTGCTGATCCTGGACCAGGCCTATAAGGTCGGGGGACTTTATAACGCATACCTTTACCATTAGCCAGTCATCTGGATATGAAAAGAAAAGACTGCTAGGAACTTTGAGCTGCATACCTAGTGCATTAGCCACTGACATGGAATTAAACAAGCAGTTGTTATATTTCAATTACTTGACAGGATTTTAGGCCTTTACAGTTAGCCACTGACCTGGAATAAATCTGGTTGAGGATCGGCCAAGAGGCGACTACAAACGTTAGCAGTGGCCACTGATCTTTGTGCTAAATACCTATTTTACTAGTCACGGATACATCCGTTTGCAATCTGCTACTGCATTTGGATAAGATATAAAGGGAACTGAGATCAGACATATAAGGTCAGGTTTGTGCAATATTGTGTAACACAATGACACTGCTTATTGCTTTATATATCCGTATTCTGATTTGGTATACGACCTAAACAGGAAAGATGTAAGATTATATATGAACACTACTGCTGTACTGCTAGAAATACTTAAAAACCCTAAAAAACATGGTGCTGGCTCCTCAGCCTCAGTTACATCACTTGAGTTCATAATTGTTCTCCATCAGATGAACAACATGGGCACTGAAATGTTCTATTTTTTTTTTTTTTACATCCCACTCAAAGTTGGTTCATTTACCCAAAATATAAACAAACAAGTAGAATAATTTACATCACCACAACCTTGACCAGGCAGGTACTAATGGTGAATGAGTAATTTGTGTATAATTATTCCTTTAACGTCTTTGTCCCAAAAGCTTGACTGCTCACTCATATCCATAAGAGGAATAAAAACCCCTGCTGCTCATGTGACTTGTCTTGTGGGAAAAAACAAAACAAAACAATCTTGCAATTTGTATCTGTTTAGCAGACATCTCATCATTCAGAATAATTAGCGGTATACAGTTACATGTCTTGTGCAATCCAAACTCTGAATCAGACACCAAGCGACAATAGAATACTAATACACAGAGTTACGTAATGAAATAAATACTGATTCTGCATTAAAACTTCTGGCTCAGGCAGTTGGGTCATATACTATGTGCTATTGAATTGGGATGGTACAACCAGCAGCTCTGTTCAAAGTAGCTAGCAGTCCCAACTCTACTAAAAGAATAGCAGCAATTCTAATGGATAAAAGGATTAAACTTTGATCATACACTGCTATGTGAAGTACATTAATGCTTTGTGGCTATTGTACCTATGAACCTCAATTTTAGGCCAGGTTCCAATTCACATTGTTGGATTTTCTTTAGTTAAAATAGACATCACACAAACACACAAGTTAGATTTACATGTGGGCATGCCGAACAAGCATGGCACTTAAATGGTTTGACTCACTGAACTTTGAAAGAAGTTGTGTTTTCACTCATACAGTGTGCGCAAAGCACAGCACGTTTATCGGGTGCACAGACGTTCAGTCCACCCTGGAACCTAACACCGTTTTATTGTGAGATATACACACAGGCTTTAACTTAAATCCTGAGTAACAGCCACGTTTAAATACTTATATTTACTCTAAACATACACCCTCACGCTCCACGGCTCAACGCTCCAGCGAATAAAGGCCGCTAAGAGGAAAAAGAAGGAAGAAATAAAGAAGACGGATGAGCACAATAGAGCATTAGCTCGCTCACTTTCTCCCTTTGCCTTAATTGGACAGAGTATCGGGCTACCAGAACAACAGGTGCACTATCTGTATGTCTAACACACCGTCCCTCCCTGCTTCATCTTCAGTGAAGGGTGCGGCTGCTTTTCTTTATTCCTGACAAAGCCTCCTCCCCAAAGACGCTCTGAAGAGGACAAAAGCCGAGCGCTGAAGAGCCCCGGTCTAGAGTTACAGCCGTGTCAAAAGCTGTACAGCTCTGTAAAGCGCTTCAGTAGAACCCGAGAGTGTTTCAGGACAGGGAGTCTCATTTAAAGCGCCTCGTCTTCCACAGCTCAACTTCTGAAGCTGCTTTCACTTTAGGCGGAGACAAATCACTGTTGTCCGCTCGGGTGATTTGCACCGTCCGTCCATTTGAGGTTCGGATGAGAAATGGCAGCAGACAAAAACGTTTCTCCTTAGTATCCTTGATTACAATCTATTTACATATAATGTTTCCTGAAGAACTGATAAACATTGACTATTCAATCACATCTAATCAAGTTTAAAACACCTCGCAGGTGTGTCTCAGTCCTGTCTGTGCTTGAATCTTTAGCTTAAAAGTTTGCATGAATTCTTCATAAGTGGCTTGTGATCTAGTTGCTGAATCGAGGTGTATCGAATACTATGGAAACATTAAATGTAAAGATTTTTTCCTACTCAAATTTCCTGTTTTGTGAAAGTCAATAAGATTATTAAGCCTATCTAATGAAAACAAGAAATCTGTTTGTCCTCCAGATTTATCCACTCTAGCTCTCTCTCTCTTTTCTTTTTAAACAGCTGTGTGATTGATGCTTGTACTTTTTGAAACAATTTTTCAATAATTTAATATCCAAATTATCCATCTGTTTTCTGTACCGCTTATCCCACACAGAGTCGTAGGTAGCATGGAGATTATCGTACTCAAGTACTCAGAGCACAAGGCGGGGGTGGACGGGGTGCCAACCCATTACAGGGCACACACACACGCACGCACACACACTATGGACAATTTAGAGATGCCAATCTGCCTACAACAAACGTCTTGGGACAGGGGGAGGAAGCCATAGTACCCAGAGGAAACCCTGAAGCATGGAGGGAACATACAAATTTCAGCCACAGAGGGCGGAGGCAGGAATCAACCCCCCAACCCAGGAGGTGCAAACTTAACATGCTAACCAACTGTCCCCTCCCCACCGCATTTAATAAATAAATAAATAAATAAATAAATAAATAAATAAATACAGAATCCCAGAAGTCTTGTATGCAGCTCTGAAGGTGTTTCTGTAAATCCTTGATAGAAAAACTCCAACAAAAATGTCTAAAAGCCATATAAAGTAAATACCCCAGCGTATGTCCTATCTAATGTCCTCGTTTTTCAGCATAAGAAAACTTGATGATTAATATCGGTCTAGCTTGTTCTTACAGAGGTTTGTGAACAGGGCTACAATAAGCTTGTATAACTTATATTTAACCAGGCCAATTGAAATACAGTTTCAGTTCATTTATTCCATATCCTTTGTTTTCACATGACACACTCGGTTAGAAATCTGTTACACTACATTATTACTGATAATAAATGATTAACTAATAGCAAGACGTCAAAGATTATCCCTAATGTAAACATCAGCTTAATTCAGCAATCCGAGTGGAGTGACAGAATTTGTCTAAAATAATAATAATAATTAAAAATATATATTTAAATAAATATAACGGTTTTTGAAGGACACCTACTCTTGTGTGGTAGCATGTGTGTGTACTGTGAACTAGAAAAATCTCACACTACTGCTGCCTTTTACACAGTAGAAGAAGATAATTGATAAGATGAAGTAAATTATTATTACTGGCCAAGCATTTAGTCCTTTGAACCCTCTTGTTGTTTTTTTTTTTTTAAAGGTAAAGGAGTCTAAAAGCAGCTTTTGTGGTAGAGGAGATGGACTGAGCCTACTGAGTGATATTGAGTGAGGTGAGTCCAAACTCACCTACTTTTTGGCACCTGATTCAGACCTGAGGACTTTCCTGAGTGACCTGAGGACTGTGACGAAGCCTTAACATGGGCTCAAGGAGTCGATTCTCTGAGCTGAGAGAACGTCAGAAATGTATAGTGGAGAAAATGATGAAAGCAGATATTATCTAGTTAGATAAGAACATGGGTGAGGCATTCTCTCTGTATAAACACCTCTAATGGCTGAAATTACATTGATTTTGCTGTGGGTCACGTACACTACAACATACAACATCCATACAGAGTGAGGAACAGTAGCTTATTCTCCCACTGACACACACACACACACACACACACACACACACAAACACACACACACAAACACACGCACACAAACACACACAGCCTCCCCCAAACACTCAAATACACACACACAGACACACATGGAGATACTCACACACATGCAGAGATACAAACACACACACAGGTCAAAACTGTCAAATGTTCTTATATTTTTCAGGACATTTGGTTCCCACTGAGATATAATAACACACACACACACACACACACACACACACACACACACACACACACAGACAGACACACACACACACACACACACCTGACCGCTCTGATAATAGGCAGTTGCACGAGATTGCATCACACAAACCATCTTAACCTCACTCCCAGACTTTCATATAAACATCAGATGGCAGATACAAAGCTCCTAATGAGCTGAGGGACATGGCGGCACTTTCTTGTGGAATCCTGAACTGTGGAATGCTTGCTATGTTTGGACTGAAGAGATAGAAAACACACTTCCTGTCTGTGCCTACACAATCTGATAACATCCTTCGTGTGTTTGTGTGTGTGTGAGAGAGAGAGAGAGAGAGAGAGAGAGAGAGAGAGAGAGAGAGAGAGAGCTGAGAGAGATGCAGAGAGGAAAAAGAAAAAGGGGGAACATCTGTATGTTTGGTGTGTAAAAAGTGGCAAAGAGAGAGCATGTGAGCTTCTGAAGGACCCCAGTACTTGATCACATCTCAAGTGTGTGTGTGTGAATGCGAGTGCATGTGTGGGTGGGAACTGCGAACAAAGCTTTGATTCCCGTCACTAACATCTGCGCTGACAGGAAGTTTACAATAGGAGCGGCACAGTGCTGCCGGGCCTGATTTCACCCTCTCCCTCCCCTGCTCCCTTCTTCCTCCCACCCTTTCTCATCCTCTTGAGAATGAGGGACGGTTCTTCAGTGCCTAGCACAGTTTACATATAGCATAAACACCCAAATGGCCAAGCACCCCAGCTATTTAGTTTCAATAAACAACCTGGAGATGAGCAACGTTTTCAAAGTGTGCGAGCACACTTATCTGTAACTCCAAACTTGTGTAAAAACAACAACAACAGCAAAAAAGCGCCCAATCTAAACAGTTTGGATCTGCTTCAGAAGAGGGAAACTCAATAAAAGTAGCTAATGGTTGACCGCAAAAGCAGACGATGAGACGGGATTTCGTATTTATGGCGGTGGATTTTGGCAGTGAGTGGCTGGAAAAACCAACACACGACTGTGAATGGTTCTTTGAGCGCTGAGACCAGGCTCACACTGGCACTCTTTCACCCAAAAAATATCCCTTCCTCCAAGTGAGGTGTGCGAGGAAAGAGCAGGACAAGGCCGGTTAGTGTGAAGTGCACCAGTTAAAATAAATGGACACTGAGGACATACAAGGACGATTCTTGTGCATTAGAAAAATCTGCAAAGCAACAGACTTTCACACTGTCTTATTCGGGAGAGTTGCAAAACTTTTATTTAAAAAAAATATATAAAGCTGATACTTTTTCTTCACTAAAATATTGTTTATGAAAATTATTTTGGCAGTTTGACCCTTCTACATTTTTCTTTTTTAATATCTTAAGTAAATGCTCTGCTCTAAGGAAATCAAAATCTTTTTGATCCCTATCGTATAATTTATACAGTTTACACTGTATCTGTATTGTGTTGCACAGCGTTATCTAATTACACTGTGTGTGTGTGTGTGTGTGTGTGAGCTCAGGTTTTGTGCTGCCTTCTTAATTGTGGTATGTGAACGGAGAGGTTGTTGACTTGTTTAGTGGAAGCAGCTGTTGGAGATGAACACATGGCTTCAGCTCACAACAACACAACAATTCACCATTGCTTCAAAAAAAAAAAAGAAACAAGGAAAAAAAACTATTAAAAAAAAAGAGCAGGAAAAAAACTATTGTGGTTTTTTTTAACAGCATAATTAGATTTCTGATGAGATAAACACAACATGGATATATTTTTTTTCTTAAAAAAAAATATAAAAGTATAAAGTGATATTAAAACAAAGAAATGTGCATATTTTAATAATTTATAAAAAAAAAAGTGTAATTAATGTATGCGCTTTGCCTTAAAGTTTACAAGATTTCTCATATAAATAATACCATTTTAAAGTGATTTTTGTACAACAAACCAGTGTTACATAACTTGAACAATACAGAAATGGAGCACATAATAATAATAATAATAATAATAATAATAATAATAATAAATAATTTATTTGTGTATACTATATAAATAATCTTTCTATTTATTATTATTGTGTCTAAAAGTATCTTTTGCATTAATGTTAGATCCTAACTGGATATAATTTATCTATTGTCGTGATTTCCCTAAACACACTGAATCGCTGAGATTGAGCAGGACGCACATACACACGCACGCACACACACACGCACGCACACACACACACACACACACACCGTTGTTTTACAATCCTTGTGAGGACGTTCCACTGACATACCTATTAAGGTAACTAATTTATGTTGCATTAAACAGCACCGGGTTTACCTCCCGTAACCAAACAGAAACATTTCGCTTCATGTCGATTTGTTTTGTTAATGAGAATAAGGTCGGTGACATTTTAAAGCACTTTTAATTTGTTTTTAAAAATTAAATAAAGATAAAAAAAATTCCTTGTGCCAAATGTCCCAACACGGTGAAAGTGTGATATAGCTGTTTCATGTACAAATGTACGATTAAACAAATGACATTGAACAGATACTACTGTTACTGTAACAAGCGTGTGTGTGTGTGTGTGCTCGTTAGTACCGTGTGTTCCATCGCGAGCTCTTTGCCCATCCTGCTCCGTGACGGAGGGTCTATTTGTTTTTCCCCGCAACTTTTTCCCCAAAGTTTTCCCTTTCGAAAATAGACTCAAGAACAAAATAAATTACGTCCCGTAACTCAACTGAAATCCGTATCGAATCCGACTAGCCACTTTTAGTCATTTTTAGCGAGCGGAACTGTTAATTCAGAGCCGCGACTGCGCGTAACCGGGGCGTCCGCCGTCCAGCAGCTGAGAAACTTTAGCCGAAAACTTTGCGCTTCTACGTCCGTTGACGTCACACCCACGTCATGAGCCGGCGTCTCGACCAATCGCTGAACGGCACTGAGCGCGTGCAGGGATTTCTCAGGCCTAGGGGCGGGGCCGCCATTTTAGAAGAGCATGTTTTTTTGGTTGTTATTTACACAGTTGGTGTGTGTCCAAGAAGCTGAATAGCACCACACTAAATAGTATAGTACTTAAGATAGTGTACTGTGTCTCATAAAACATGATTCTCTAGTATAAATAGTTTAATACTGAGTAAAAGTAAAAAATCTATAGTGTTTATATATATATATATATATATATATATATATATATATATATATATATATATATATATATATACAGTGGTGTGAAAAAGTGTTGGCCCCCTTCCTGATTTCTTATTTTTTTGCATGTTTGTCACACTTTAATGTTTCAGATAATCAAACACATTTAAATATTCGTCAAAGATAACACAGGTAAACACATCATGCAGTTTTTAAATGAAGGTTTTTATTATTAAGGGAAAACAAAATCCAAAACTACATGGCCCTGTGTGAAAAAGTGTTTGCCCCCCTGTTAAAACATAACTTAACTGTGGTTTATCACACCTGAGTTCAATTTCTCTAGCCACACCCAGGCCTGATTACTGCCACACCTGTTCACAATCAAGAACTCACTTAAATAGGACCTGCCTGACAAAGTGAAGTAGACCAAAAGATACTCAAAAGCTAGACATCATGCCGAGATCCAAAGAAATTCAAAAAGAAATGAGAAAGAAAGTAATTGAGATCTATCAGTCTGGAAAAGGTTATAAAGCCATTTCTAAAGCTTTGGGACTGCCGCGAACCACAGTGAGAGCCATTATCTACAAATGGTGAAAACATAGAACAGTGGAGAACCTTCCCAGGAGTGTCTGGCCGACCAAAAATTACCCCACGAGCGCAGTGACAACTCATCCAGGAGGTCACAAAAGATCCCACAACAACATCCAAAGAACTGCAGGCCTCACTTGCCTCAGTTAAGGTGAGTGTTCATGACTCCACCATAAGAAAGAGACTGGGCAAAAATGGTTTGCATGGCAGAGTTCCAAGACAAAAACCGCTGCTGAGCAAAAAGAACATAAAGGCTCGTCTCAGTTTTGCCAGAAAACATCTTGATGATCCACAAGACTTTTGGGAAAATACTCTGTGGACTGACGAGACAAAAATTGAACTTTTTGGAAGGTCTGTGTCCCATTATGTCTGGCGTAAAAGTAACACCGCATTTCAGGAAAAGAACTTCATACCAACAGTAAAATATGGTGGTGGTAGTGTGATCGTCTGGGGCTGTTTTGCTGCTTCAGGACCTGGAAGACTTGCTGTGATAAATGGAACCATGAATTCTGCTGTCTACCAAAAAAATCCTGAAGGAGAATGTCCGGCCATCTGTTTGTGACCTCAAGCTGAAGCGAACTTGGGTTCTGCAGCAGGACAATGATCCAAAACACAACAGCAAGTCCACCTCTGAATGGCTGAAGAAAAACAAAATGAAGACTTTGGAGTGGCCTAGTCAAAGTCCTGACCTCAATCCGATTGAGATGCTGTGGCATGACCTTAAAAAGGTGGTTCATGCTCGAAAACCCTCCAATGTGGCTGAATTACAACAATTCTGCAAAGATGAGTGGGCCAAAATTCCTCCACAGCGCTGTAACAGACTCATTGCAAGTTATGGAAAACGCTTGATTGCAGTTGTTGCTGCTAAGGGTGGCCCAACCAGTTATTAGGCTTAGGGGGCAAACACTTTTTCACACAGGGCCATGTAGTTTTGGATTTTGTTTTCCCTTAATAATAAAAACCTTCATTTAAAAACTGCATGATGTGTTTACTTGTGTTATCTTTGACTAATATTTAAATGTGTTTGATTATCTGAAACATTAAAGTGTGACAAACATGCAAAAAAATAAGAAATCAGGAAGGGGGCCAACACTTTTTCACACCACTGTATATATATATTATATATATATATATATATATATATAATATATTTTTGCAGTGTGGCAAGGGAACACTACCACTATCCTTGCCATGAAAGGTGTGTATTTGGTCTGCCTAAACATTGTTTGGTATGTGGAACGTATCCAATTAACATCCACATGAATGTCTGGACCCAGTGTTTTCCAGCAGAACATTACCCAGAGCATCACACTGCCTCCACCAGCTTGTCTTCTTCCCATAGTGCATCCTGGTGCCATCTCTTTCTCAGGTAAGTTACGTAAACATACCCGGCTGTCCATATGATGTAAAAGAAAACGTGATTCATCGGACCAGGCCACCATTTTCCATTGCTACATTGTTCAGTTCAGATACCAAAATGCTCACTGTAGGCACTTTCAGCAGTGCAGCTACACAACCATGTATACAGAAAGCTGCAACACACTGTGTGTCCTGATACCTTTGTATCACAGCCAGCATGAACTTTTTCAGTAACCTGTGCTATAGTAGTTCTCCTGTTGGATATGCATCAGTGAGTCTTGGGTAGTCATGACCATGACACTGGTTCGCTGCTTGTCCTTCTTTAGGCCTGCATACCAGAAACAGCCTACAAGACCTGCTGTTTTGGAGATGCTCGGATCTAGTTGCCTAGCCTTCACAATTCAACCCTTGTCAGAGCCCTTATATCATTTTGCTTGCCCATTTTTCCTGCTTCCAACCCATTAACTTTAAGAATTGACTGTTTACTTGCTGCCTAATATATCTCACCCATTCAGACCTGCCAGTGTAACGAGATAATCAATGTTATTCTATTCACCTCTCAGTGGCTTTAACATTATGTCTGATCTGTGTGTATTTTATAGCCTGTTGAAGCCACTTGTCTGTCAAACAACGTTAGACAATATTTTACTAGAATCTCAAGAATCTAGTAAACAAATGACAGAAATTAGAGTCAGCACTGGAGAGATCAGTGAGATTAGACAGATCACCATGAAGAAATTGCATAAGAACTATAAGCTTATAAATGCATATAAAATGAGGAATAAACAATGAAGAATGAAGAAACAAGTCTAAGCCAAATATCTTGTTCTTTCATACAATCATTAGTCTCAGTAATATAGTAACATTTGATGGACGTTTCAATTAAGAAACAAATATGTTGAAGAATCCTTAGTAAACAAAACTAGCATTCATTTGAGTTGGCATTAGAGATCATGGAGAAATCACATGACAATTTTATTGTCATACAAAACTGTGAATAAGCAAAACAGATCCATTAACATTAAAAAACGTAGGGTTATTCGAGTAGGTAGAAACTACATTTTGTGAGTGATGGTGATGGTGCTTTGTTGATGGTGATGGAGAGCTCGAGCTAACGCACTCCACTCCAAATTAGGTACAAATGATTCCCATCATTTTCATACTCACCAAGCATTTCAGTTCACATGCCATGTGCATATTGTAATCATTTTGACTACACAAAGCTTTGGGATGAAGCACTTCTACTGTGTCACTGTCTGTGTTTCATCTCAGACGTTAGTTTTATTAGCTCGGTCATACCGAGTTTCATACTCGGTGAAGCATTTCAAGCATTCTGTATCCCAAATTAGTCACATATTCAATGATGAATCAATAACTTAAGATTATTTGTCTAGCTGACAGATTTTTACACACTTCAATAAGCTGTTAATATTATTGGCACTATAATAATCATGTTTCTACATGCCTTTATAAGTCGCTGTAAATGTATGCTACTGCTATCAGAGAAAAAATGGACAGCAAAAATCTACTTTAAATGTTCCAAAATGGGAATTTTTACCATTGACAATAATAATATTATTTGTTATCTCCTAGGCTACAATGAATCATGCATATTCCCAGCGCTTTCATAACATTTCACTTGGAAAAATGGCTTTAATCTACATCATCTCCTAACCCCTTTGTGCTTCTTCTTATTATTATTCTTTTTTTCCACCCCAAAATAAAACGGTTCTGTTTTGTCAAGCTCTGCATTGGTCTAAGGTCACTGTAATTACTTTAGCAAACCTTACCCTGGTTATTATACTTATTAGTATAATGTAATCAACATGAATCTTGTTTAGACCTCTGAGCCATTCTTGATAACAAAGAGAGTTTTTAAGCCGACACACTGTTTCTCTCCTTAGCAAACCGCTATGACGCATATGATTGAGTCTCTTACTGAATGATTTTTATTGTCACAAACACCTGCAGAGATTTCGGGGGGAGGTTTGTGCAAGGGCTCATCATTTGCTCGTGGGAGAAGACAGAAAGCATTTAGAATGCAGAAGAATATATCTGAACTCAGATGAAGTTTCCTACTTTGGGGGAAATCTGAGAAGAAAGAAAATATCATAATTCGGTTCACAGGGAAGGGGTTTCATTAATGTCTGCTTTCCACCAAGGTTCATTTAAAGGTAAAATGCTGGCCAGTGACACAAGTAAACATGTAGACAATAAAAAATACACCACATGCCTATTCCACACTTCTTGCCTAAGCTCTGATGTAACACAGCTGATGTTGCGAAATCTGTCTTTATGGGACAAGTGAAGGTGTGTAAGCCGACTGTACATATGCACCATTGAAAAAAATACAAGTTCAACTTGCTTGACCTGATTTCGTACAGCAAAGTAGCTATTTGAAATGCCAGTGAGTCAAAGATTTTCACTCCACCAAATCACAGCCTTCAGAAAGGCTTGAAAAACGTTTCATTGGAAACAGCATAAAAGATGAGGAAAATGCTAACAAGAAATCATTTTCAGACTGATATATTCTCCTGATGCGTCATGGGTAATACACAGAGAACACACTAACATGGCTATCAAGAATATCACTGCAATTATGTACTCTACAGATTAGAACAGATTTCAAGCATTCAGGCATTTTTTTTTTAAATGCCTGCCACTGTAGTAACAACAGTGTGCATGAATTTGGGACAATCTGTTATTGGAATGTCAGTGAGGTTATATTACAAATGTAAATTCATCAAATCATCATCATCTAAAATACCATTCAGACATGCTGCAACATGCCTGTCAGTTTAGGCCAAACTGGAAATTCTGGCATGGATGTGTTCTTCTTTTTTTATTTTTTTTAAATCCTGCTTGTGTGGTAATTATTTTTATTTGTACCTGCCCATGATATTTTCTATTGAATTGAATTTGCTCTATTGCACAAAGTTGCCGCCCATTTTAAACTACCTTGTTGCAGAACAGGCAGTTACTGGTTAAGGATGTTGCAAATGCAAAAGCACCTCACTTTTACATTAATGACGTGGTCTTTCCTTGTCCTGTATGGGTATCATATCTGACTGCGCTGTCTTATACATATGGCAGTAAAAAGGTCCCCATTTTAGGATGTCCTGTGAGATCCCAATACTTTTGCACAGCTCTAATTTCGACAAAAAAGTCATACTGTATATTACTCTATGATGATCTCAGTTCATCTAATCAGCCAATCACATGTCATTATCATATGTGACAAATAAAGTCTTCTTCCAGTGTAATCCCGTGTAATGGGACTTTGACCATTACTTGTGCCAGACAGGCTGGTTTGAATATTTCTGCAGATCTCCTGGGACTCTCATGCACCATAGCTTTTAGAGTTTACACACACACACACACACACACACACACACACACACCACACACACACACACACACACACACACACACACACACACACACACACACAGACACACACACAAATCCAGTAAGTGGAAAAGCCTTACTGATAAGAGAGATCAGAGATGAATGGCCAGACTACTGAAAGGAAGGTTACAGTAACTTAAATAACCACTTATTACAACCATGGTGAGCAGAAAAGCATCTCAGAATGCACAGCGAACTAAACAAGGAGCACAGATTGAGCAAAACTGGATATCTGAAGATTAGAAAACCTCGTCTGGAATTTTCTGTGTTAAATACAACAGTTTCTAACATTATAATGACATTTTTATTTTATCATTTTATCCATGCTGTATAGTTGAATAGAAACATTTGCATATGATTATTATTATTACAACATCTAACATCTACCTGCAAACCTACTGCATATAATGACATAAAGCCATCTGGATTAAACAAAATGTTTCACTGGAGGTTTTGACTACTCCAGGCCATTGCATCTAACAATACTGATTTGACTTGTGTTTTATAATTAAGGGATGTAACCTTTTCTCTTGTACTGTCATAACAAATGATTACTAGTTCTTTCCAGTCCAGATAAAAAACACTCAGATAATTTGCCTCTTCAGGGAGTGGTGTTATTGAAGGCTTTTTGTGTGAAATGGGTTTGGAGGCTTTGTGAACAAGGAAGCATTAATATCATAACAAAGCCTCGCTAGCACTCCTGGGCAAGATGACGTATTTTGCTGCCGTGTCTGACGTCACGCAAAAATAAAAACAATAGAATGAAATAATATAAGTAACCAGCTTGACCTGCTGTCTCACACTTTAATAGCTGCATCATAAATGCGCATATGGCCTAGTTGTTTTCGACAAGTAATAAATCAATACGTCTCACAAGACACGTTGTGGGTTTACTGGGTACATAAATCTGTTTGAGATAACTTGAAAATAAAATAAAACATAACTTTATTTGATAGCTAGTTAAAGCCTGCTAGCATAGCAGCTATTTAAAAGCATAGAAGTCAAATGAACAATTTGAAAAATGAGTTAAAAAATGACAGTACATTATGGGTAATATGCACTCAGGCTACTTCCAAAATGGCAATGTTTGTTTATTTATTTATATTATAGTCTATCTATCTATCTATATTTTTTATTTGGTTTTTTTTCGTTTGTTTGTTTAGGCTGTTGCTTGTTTTTTTCCCCTTTTTCCCCCTTGGTGTCAAATTTTCCTTACATATTATTGTCTGATGAGATAATTTTCCCCCCCATTGTCTGTACCGCTTATCTGATCTATTCTCAGGTCACGTGGAGCCTGTGCCTATCTCAGGCGTCCTCGGGCATCAAGGCAGGATATGTACCCAGGATACACCCTGGACAGAGTGCCAACCCATAGTAGGGCACGCACACACACGCAATTTAGAGACTCCAATCTCTATGTCTTTGGACATGTGGGAGGAAACTGGAGCACCTGGGGTAAACCCACCAAGCACGGGGTGGACATGCAAACTCCACACACACAGTGAGCGGGAGCGAGACTCGAACCCTGGACGCTGGAGGTGTGAGGCATTTCATTGTAAGTATGTTATTTCATTTTGGGACTTTATCCTTGAATTGTCTGACAGTGTAGTAAGAATTCTACACAAGTATTTTCTTGCATATATATTTGCATAATGGTCAAGACATTATGAAGTGAGCAAAAAAAAACAACATTTTGTGTTTTATGTTCTATAGTATTTTGGACACATGATGATGTTCTCAACCAGTTCCGTGATGAGTCTTCACCCACTTTTCTTAAAGTTCCTTTCCCAAATAAGCCGAGATCTTCAGCGCTTCATCTAAACTCTAAATAAAAACTACTTGTTTAAAGAAAACATTTCATTTGAATTGAAACTTACTCTATTTATGAAATATTTACTGTGCTTTATAAATATATGTAATGCTTTTATATATACAGTATATACACTCATATACAGCTGTATCTTTATTAGAAACAGCTGTATACCTTCTCGTTCATTAATTACCAAATCAGTCAATCATGTAGCAGCAGTGCAACGAATAAACATCATGAAGGAGATTCACCTGAAAAATCTCAGACCAGGTTTCCAACATCTTGCAGAGTTTGAGAGGAAAGAGAAGCCTTATACCTAGTTTCTAATGTGTCTGACTTTTGCCATCTCTATTTTGCCATCAGTATGTGAAAACTTTCCTCCTGAAGTTCTCAGAGCAACACTCAGGAATGAAAACAGTGCTGGAAGCAGCTGTGTTTGGTTCATTTCAGGTGACATTAAACCAGATGACAGATCAAATGAAGGATTAAAATGAAACACATTTGTTAGAAATGTCCAAACTTCTTGATGCAGGTAATGGGAATTATTCACTGTAAGGATTACAACAAAAGAATTCACAGAAATCCTTCTGTTTGTGTCAGAATTACAATCACTTGAATGGAGAACTAGGTGATGATGGTGATCAATTTATATTCACCAAAAAATAAACAAATCATTCACACAGACAAATCCCCAAAAATGATTTAACCACTAGTAGAGATAAAAATGTTATTAAAGTTTGATTATACAAGAAAATTTGTCTTCATTTCTACAGTAGGCAAACCTACAAAACACAAAATACACTTGTAACCAAAGAAAACAACCAAAATCCATTCTAAACAAGTATGACTTTTTCATATCACATTTATTTATACCAGTTGGATACACTAAGACTATCCATCCATTTTCTATACCTGCCTATCCTACTACTGGGTCACAGGGAACCTGAGGCCTATCCCAGGAGACTACTGTCACAAGACAGGGTACACCCTGGACCATGGGGAGAACATGCAAACTAAACACACACACACACACACACATCATGGAGGTGGGAATCGAACCCCCAGCCCTGGAGGTGTGAGGCAAACGTGCTAGCCAAAATGGTAAAATTGCATTTGAGTACTCAAGCATAGAGTAATTAAAGGTACTTTATTGAAAAGAGAAAAGAAAATGAGTCAAAATAATACTTTTAATAATAATTTTAAATAATAATTTAAAAAGTGTTCACAATCAGGTGAACTTAAGTGTATGTATACTTAAGTATACACTGAAGTAAGTTTACTTACGTGAACTTAAGTAAAAAGTCATTATTTGAGTGATTTAAATCTTAGTTAAAAAGTTTAATATTAGGTTTTAACAAGCTTTTTCAACCTACAGTAATTAATAAACAAATCCAACAATTTCACACTTGTTTATTAGAATTCATGCTTTTTATTCAGTAAGATTAGCTTCTTAGTATTTATTTTAATTACAAACAAATGAATTGAACAGGCACATTGTATTGATTGTTATATACACACAACTTGGTATGAATATTAATGTTGTAAATATTGTAAAATGTGAAGAAATGTAATTGGCAACTGGGAAAAGAGGAAAATGGGTCGATATCTATAAAATTTGTGATGAAATTTGTACTTGGGAGATTGAAATAAAATGTAAAGAACAAACACTGTGTAGTTTTTTTTCCTGTTAATAGAATTATGTTAGTATAACAGAGTATAATTTGTTAGATTTCATATAGTGATGGACGTAAACACAATTCAGACTTTTTATATATATATATATATATATATATATATATATATATATATTATATATATATATATATATATAAACTTTATTAAAGTATTCCTGTTTTTTTTTCTCGTTTTTATATATTATACTTTCAATCCACCAGATTTGCAACACAAATCTTTCCCTTCATTACACTGATCAACATGTCACCTGTTACTTATCACTGGATTGGCTAAAACATCTGAATATGACACATTTTCAAATAGAAGCAAAACAAATATAATTCTGTATACCTTATTAATTGACCAAGAAATCTGGACTACAGCCCTCCTTTTTTCTCAGAGTGTGATGCAGGCAGGTTTTAGATTGTAAGTATTGTATTTAATTTTTAATACCACATTTCAGCTGAAATATCTAATTGGATGCTACTGTAGAGAATATAGAAATCGAGAGAGAGAGAGAGAGAGAGAGAGAGAAGAAAAGAAAAGAAATGTTTGAACAGTGTACTAATCTAAAGAAACACTTTACATTTTCATATAACCTATTTTAGACTAAAATGGTCTAATAATAGTCTAATAATAATAATCAAAAAGAGAGGTTTCTGCATGAGGGCAACGTGACAAGAAAAATAAAAGTAAATTGTTATCAAGTGACTTTAACTCCAAGGAAAAGGAAAACAGATTCAATCACCTAGGCAAATATTTCAATATTTAGCCTGTTTCCGATTACATTTATGAAAATAGCCAGCTTAATTAAGAAGATCATTTATTTAAGATGTACAATTTCATGACTAACAGGTTCATTCAATCCTGACATTAGAGACAGACACATCCAGGAGCACAGAAGCCACAATAACTACGGATTTATTCTAACTTTGGGAGTAGAATGGGATTGGGATTTATTTAAATCATATTATGTAACAAACATAATTGTCAAACTACGGTGGCCGAGAAGCGCAAAACAAAATCCAAAAACACAAGGACAGTTCAGACAAACCGGAAAAGGTTGGTATGGTTTGCGAATGGAATTCTTACCCCTGATTAGATGAGTCATCTGTCACTCCAGATATACAGGAAGTACAGCAGGCTGCGGCAGTAGAAAGTGGATTGGTGTGTGTGTGAATGCAGCTCTGCTCTTATAGCATTCCTTACATCCTTTTAATCTGGAATAGTTTTGTCTTCAAAACATACCTGCGTTCTTTAGGTGTGTTTTTAGACATGGCAAACTAATCCTTACTCCATGATACGCTATCAGTCTATCCAAAATCACTGCATATGAATGTCCTTCTTCAGAGTAGCATTGAATGAATTACATATGTTTGTTATTTTCTTTAAAAGATTTAAAGTTGCACGATAGTAAAAAAAATGGTTTAACGTGAACGCCGAACTCCAAACATGTACAAGAAATAAAGTTAGGTACACAATTTCCTACTTCTTGTATATCTTGAGTGACAGATGTCTCGTCCAATCAGTGGTAAGAATTCCATTCGCAAACTATACTTACCTTTTCCGGTTTGCCTGAATTGTTGTTGTGTTTTTGGATTTGTTATTTTGTTTTGCACTTCTCGGCCACCATATGAAACTTTTTAAGGTAAAAAAAATTGTTGCTGTTTGGTTGATGACAACACATATTTTTATACATTAGAACTCCATTTCCCATACCGCTTATCCAATCTATTCTCGGGTCCCGGGGAGCCTGCGCCTATCTCAGGCGTCAAGGCAGGATACACCCTGGACAGAGTTCCAACCCTTCACAGGGCACACACAAACACGCACTACAGGTAATTCAGAGACTCCAATCAGCCTAGAAGCATGTCTTTGGACTGTGGGAAGAAACCAGAGCACCTGGAGGAAACCCACCAAGCACGGGTTGAACATGCAAACTTCACACACACACACACACACCGTGAGCCGGAGCGAGACTCAAACACAGAACGCTGGAGGTGTGAGGCAAACATGCTAACCACTAAGCCACCGTACTGCCACATTGGAACGCCGTAATCTTTAATTACTAACAACATTAACAACAAACTGCTCCCAAAGTGAACAAATCACTTTAAAAATGTTTCACTAATTACGGTTAAATCACATCGTTTGTGGACGATGTGGAGAGATTAGCAGTTAACAAGCTAACGGTATCGAGCAAATCTGTGCCAAATAAATTACCATTTACACAGCGGTAAAACTTGGTAGTATCTCTCGTAACCCTCTTGGTACACTATATTCCCAAAAGTTTTGGGACACCCCTGCAAATCATTGAATTCTGTTTAGGTGCAAAGGGCAGTCCAACATCTTATTACATTCATGTGCATGCAAAGGCAGACGTCCCAGTTTTGGACTGGCTCGCAGTCTCCGCTCTGATTCATCCCAAAGGTGTTCTATGGGGTTGAGGTCAGGACTCTGTGCAGGCCAGTCAACTTCCTCCACACCAAACCCACTCATTCATGTCTTTATGGACCTTGCTTTGTGCACTGGTGTGCAGTCATGTTGGAACAGGAAGGGGCCATCCCCAAACTGTTCCCACAAAGTTAGGAGCATGAAATTGTCCAAAATATCTTGCTATACTGAAGCATTAAGAGTTCATTTCACTGGAACTAAGGGGCCAAGCCCAACCCCTGAAAAACAACACCTGAATTCAACGATTTGAAGGGGTGTCCCAAAACCTTTGGCAATATAGTGTAACTCTCCTCACTCTTCAGCTACAATGCTGTATTATGTATAGTGATGTGTCGTTCATGAACGATTCGAATCCTTAATATGACTTGGGAACAACCAGTCGTCTCAGAGCGATTCGTTCATTTTGTATTGAACGCGCATGCGCAACATCCTATAGGTTCTTTACCGGAAACAGAAATGATTCGTTCGTCTCCCGAGTCTTCGGGCCTGAGTCGTTTGTTCGTTCATCACGTGACCACTTCCTGACTCGGTATCTTACAGTTAATAATATTAATGTAATGTTGTATAATATATATCTCATAAAATTTTCAAAAGACATGTACAATAAACATTTTATGAAAAATAAAAAACCTTCTGTTCTTGTTCCTGTCAGTTTCGTTTTAGCCTTGGTTGATTTATAGTTTTGTCTCATTCTAAACGTGATCAAAGTTTGCGTAAATAGATGTTTCGAGGTAATTGGCTATAAACACGTAACGTTGTAATTATATTCTGCTGGAATTAACGAAATGACTCGAAAAAAGATTAGTTCATTTTGATTCAAAGATCCGAGTCAGTAAAATGATCCGAACTTCCCATCACTAATTTTGAATCACCATCATGACTCCACGGGGAAAAGTGAAGGGGGGAGGAACACAGTGATGGGGCGGGGTCTATGATTTTAGCAGTTTACAACCTATAGATCACATCTGTACTGATTAAAATTAGATATGGAAACAGGACGCTCTGATTCAACTAAAAAAAAATTCACATACTACTCACTAACCCAGCACATTAACCTAGCAGTCATCTCTTTTCAGTCTTCGGCTACAATGTTGTTCTATGTTCTATAGTTTCCACAGGGGAAAAGTGGAGGGAGGAGTAGCACAGCGAGAGGGGGCGGAGCGTATGATCGAAAAGCATACGAAGGATATTTTCACTTCAGCTGACGTCGTTTATTTAAAAAAAAATTACAACGGTGTTTTTAGATGTATTTACTGTCTTCTTCTTCTTCTTTCGGCCTTTCCCTTCAGTGGTCGCCACAGCGAATCATCAACACTTGCACCCACTAGCTTCATATCCTCATTAATTCCATCCATATACCTCCTCTTTGGCCTTCCTCTTTGCCTCCTGCCTGGCAGCTCCATGTCCAACATTCTCCTACCAATATACTCACTCTCCCTCCTATGAACATGTCCAAACCATCTTAATCTGGCCTCCCTAACTTTGTCCCCCATATGTCCAACATGAGCTGTTCCTCTGATGTACTCGTTCCTAATCCTGTCCAATCTTGTCACTCCCAAAGAGAACCTCAACATCTTCAGCTCTGCTAACTCTAGCTCTGACTCCTGTCTCTTCCCCAGTGACACTGTCTCTAAACCATACAGCATGGCCGGTCTCACCACTGTCCTATACACCTTCCCCTTGATTCTCGCTGATAATTTCCTATCACACAGAACTCCCGACACCTTTCTCCACCCATTCCAACCTGCCTGCACTCACTTCTTTACCTCTTTCCCACACTCTCCATTACTCTGGACTGTTGACCCCAAGTACTTAAACTCCTGTACCTTCTTCACCTCTTCACCCTGTAACCTTACTGTTCCACTTCCCTCCCTTTCATTCACACACATGTACCCAGTCTTACTATGACTGACTTTCATTCCTCTTCTCTCCAGCGCAAACCTCCACCTCTCCAGGTTTTCCTCCACCTGCTCCCTGCTCTCACTACAGATCACAATGTCATCTGCAAACATTATTGTCCAAGGTGACTCCTGTCTGACCTCCTCTGACAACTGGTCCATCACTATAGCAAACAGGAAGGGGCTCAGAGCCGATCCCTGATGAAGTCCCACCTCCACATTGAACTCCTCTGTCTGACCTACAGCACACCTCACCACTGTCCTGCTACTCTCATACATGTCCTGCACCACTCTGACATACTTCTCTGCTACTCCTGACTTCCTCATACAGTACCACAGCTCTTCTCTTGGCACCCTGTCATACACTTTCTCCAAGTCTACAAACACACAGTGCAACTCCCTCTGACCATCTCTATACTTCTCCATCAAAATTCTCAGAGCAAAAATTGCATCTGTTGTGCCTTTTCTGGGCATGAAGCCATACTGCTGCTCACAAATTTCCACAAATTTCCGCTTCATTGTATGGCTCATCAACTTTATCCCCCTATAGTTCCTGCAAGTCTGCACGTCACCCTTATTCTTAAAGATCGGCACTAATACACTTCTTCTCCATTCCTCAGGCATCCTCTCACTCTCTAAAACCCTGTTAAACAAACTAGTTAAAAATTCCACTGCTGCCTCTCCCAGACACTTCCAGACCTCCACCGGGATGTCGTCAGGACCAACTGCCTTCCCACTTTTCATCCTCTTCAAAGCCTTCCTGACTTCATCCTTTCTAATCTTATCTACTTTCTGTTCCACAGAGTTCACCCCTTCTACTCTTTTTTCCCTCTCATTTTCCTCATTCATCAGCTCCTCAAAGTACTCCTTCCATCTCCTCTGTACACTCTCCTCACATGTGAGCACCCTTCCATCTCTATCCTTAATAACTCTAACTTGCTGCACATCCTTCCCATCTCGATCCCTCTGCCTAGCTAACCTGTACAAGCTCTTCTCTCCTTCTCTAGTGTCTAACCTAGTGTACAACTCATCATATGCCTTCTACTTGGCCTTAGACACCTCCCTCTTCACTCTGCGCTGTAACTCCTTGTATTCCTGTCTATTCTCTTCAGTCCTGTCCATGTCCCACTTCTTCTTGGCTAGCCTCTTCCTCTGGACACTATCCTGAACTTCCTCATTCCACCACCAAGTCTCCTTATCTTCTTTCCTCCTTCCAGATGACACACTCAGCACCTTTCTCCCTGTCTCCGTGATCACTTCTGCTGTAGTTTCCCAGTCATCTGGCAGCACTACCTGACCACCCAGAGCCTGCCTCAACTTCTGTCTAAATTCCTCACAACATTCCTCCTTTTTCAGCTTCCACCACTTGGTTTTCTCCTCTATCTTTGACCTCTTCTTCTTACAGACCATCAAAGTCATCCTACACACCACCATCCTATGCTGTCTGGCTACACTCTCTCCCACTACCACTTTACAGTCACTAATCTCTTTCAGATTGCCTCTTCTACATAGGATGTAGTCTACCTGTGTTCTCCTACCTCCACTCTAGTAAGTCACTCTATGCTCCTCCCTCTTCTGAAAATAAGTGTTAACCACAGCCATGTCCATCCTCTTAGCAAAGTCCACTACTATCTGTACTTCTAGGTTCCTTTCCTTAACTCCAAACTTGCCCATCACCTCCTCATCACCTCTATTCCCCTCACCAACATGTCCATTAAAATCCGCTCCTATCACCACTCTCTCACCCATGGGAATACTCTCCATCACCTCATCTAATTCACTCCAGAATCTCTCTTTCTCCTCTAACTCACAACCTACCTGTGGGGCATAACCACTAACAACATTCAACATCACCCCTTCAATCTCTAACTTCAGACTCATCACCTTGTCTGACACTCTCTTCACCTCCAGAACATTCCTCACAAACTCCTCCTTCAGGACCACACCTACCCCATTTCTCTTACTATCCACACCATAATAAAACAGCTTGAATCCTGCTCCTATACTACGAGCCTTGCTACTCCTCCACCTGGTCTCCTGTACACACAGTATATCTACCTTCCTTCTCTCCATCATATCAGCCAGCTCTCTACCTTTCCCTGTCATAGTACCAACATTCAGAGTTCCTATTCTCAGTCCTACACTCTTACCTTTCCTCTTCTCTCTCTGTCTGTGCACTCTCCTCCCTCCTCTACTTCTTCAACCAACAGTAGCCCAATTTCCACCGGCGCCCTGTAGGTCAATGGCACCGACAGCGGTCATTGTTAACCCGGGCCTCGAGCGATCCAGTATGAAATTCAGAGTACTGACGATTCGCATGGTTAAATTTGGCAATGTTTTATGCCAGATGCCCTTCCTGACGCAACCCTCTCTTTTTATCCGGGCTTGGGACCGGCACAGAAGTCAATGGACTGTGACCCCCATGGCTAGATTTTTTTAGATGTATTTACTGTAATCTACATTATTAGACAATGATTTATAAAGAAAATTTGACTGGGACTCAGCAAAAAAGTTTGACATGTAGCCCTGCCCCTAAACACGCAAAGTACTAAAGTTTGGTTTTAGTCTGCAGTCTGAAAAGTCTGTAGATCTAAATAAAATGACTTAGTATGTTTAATTGTGACACTTAAGCGCAGTTAAAAGCAAATTCTTTTGTACTTTAATTCAAATAGAAAAGTAAATAGGAGCTTCTACATTTACTCAATTAGCATACCACATAAAGGTATAATAAAGATATAAATCAAATACAGCATTTTTGTGCAAATTACCTAAAATCTTCCCTAAGCCAAGCAACAAAGTAGTGTCACTAAAGTACTCCCAGTACTTTTTTCACCCAGAAGATTACATTCTGATGTTTCCCTTCAGAAATCTCTGATTTAGCCTGGCTTTGTAGTTTTATGTGTATCCAGCTGTTACATTTCACACTTAGCTGCTTCTTGTTAGCCAGCACACGCACACACACACACATCCACCCCCCCCACACACACAGACACACACACACACACACACATACAGACACGCACACATCCCTTAGGTTGTTTTGAAGCGTTTGCATTATACAAAAGCAGCTTTGTTTGTTTCCAACAGAGTAAAGCAATTAGACTCGAATAAAGACGAAAAGAAAGAACGCTAAATTATTAGACAAATCTCTCTCTTTTGGAGTAAGTCAAAATTTTCCCACCATTGTGGTTTGACCCGGGATGAGATTCCTTCCATATTTTCTTCATTCTTTCCCTGTCTTCATTTTTTTTTCCTTTGGAAAGGAGATCCTTCGTTTTTCTCTGGGCCAAGGCCGTTGTGAGAGCAGCTCATATAAATCACACTGATTTAGTCATTTATATGTTAATGAATAGTTAGAAATAGTAATGGAGGCAGAGTCAAATTCTGAATCTCCATCATTACATCACTACATTTATCTTTATGAAAATGGTTCATGTCCAGCTTTTGGGGAGGAGAGGAGATGAGCCACAATCAGTTTTATTATTATCAAAAAAAAGACATTTGTAGGGTTAGAATGGTGTCAGGTCACTAAAAATTTCACGCATATGACATTTTCTTTATTTTTAGCAGCAGCAGTATGTCAAAAGTTTGACTTATTTTTTCAAAATTTAGACTTATTGTTTAAAAGTCAGAAATTTGAGATCATTTGTCAGAATTTAGACAGTGCTGACATAAAACAAACCCCATTAACTCTGACGTTTCCATAGTAACAACTTACACAGGGGCTTCTATATCTGACACTCCATATAAAAAATGATTATTAAATAAAATTTAAAAATTTTTTTAAACGAATCATTATTATTGTTATTATTATATATTATATTATATATATTATTATACGGGTTGCGCCCCGGGCATAAATACGGTGCGCACTTCATGCACGCCGCGAAGTATCTTTTCAATGGGAAGTACCGAGCGTTTGTTTATTGGATTACCTTTTGTTATCGACCTGGACTGTTTACCGTTTACTCTATCGGATTACCTCTGTTATACCTGTTATTGGCTTATTGAACTCGGACTGTTTATGGACTTTTGTTGCTGTCTTATGCTACTGGATACGCTTTGGATTACTGTTACTACATTGCCGAACTCTGTGCCTGTCCCTGACTTCGTCTTTGCTCGTCCCCTATCGCCAGCTCGGCGAATGGATCCGAACACTTCCGCCTCCGGCGGAGCCCTGTCACAGAATACTTCGCCTATCATGGATCCAGCGGAGCTTCGCGATATCATCGTGTGGCAAGGAGCGATTATACGCTCCTACCAAGACCAGGTGGAAGCGCTGCAAGACCAGCTACGCAGCGCAAGCATCGCCGCACCACGGGATCCACCCACAGCTCGCGGTGAGTCACCACGTTTAGCTCTGCCTGATAAGTTTGATGGCTCTGCCGACCGCTGTCGGGGCTTTTTGTGGCAATGTGAGGTGTTTTTTGCACACCAGCCGAGAATGTACAGTAAGGAAGAGACTCAGTGTACATTTGTTATGTCACTATTAACGAGTAGGGCCTTGGAATGGGCTTCCGTGGTGTGGGATGCCGACCCTCAGATTAGGTCGTCGTTTACATACTTCGCTGGCTTGATTCCAGAGGTGTTTGAATACCCTGCAGGGGGCAAGGACATCTCCCTTCAGCTCATGGAGCTACGCCAGGGATCGGATACCGTGGCGGACTACGCCATTACGTTTCGTACCTTGGCGGCCCAGTCGGGATGGAATGACGCGTCACTATGGGCAGTGTTTTGTGCTGGACTGAACCCCGAGCTCCAGACGGAGCTGGCGTGTCGCGCTGAGGCAACCACACTGTCTCAGTTTGTCGCCACAGCCATTTGCTTGGACAATCTCAGGCGCCAACAACAGGCAGGGGCTTCACATGCTGCCACCGTCCGTCCCCGGACCCGGCCGGATTACCCTAGTTTCAGGGAGGAGGCGCCCAAACCCATGCAGCTGGGGAGATCCAGACTGGCGAAGCCAGCGCATCAACAGCGAGGCCGGATGAGGCTGTGTTATCACTGCAGGGCCTCGGGACATCAGAACTCTCGGTGCCCGGAGAGGTCTGCACCAGCACAGGTGGGTGGCAGTTCACTGTTCTTCAGTCTGTTGGTGCCGGTGTCCTTGAGTGTATCTGATCGCTGTATCTCTGTCCCAGCATTAATCGACTCCGGGGCGGCCGTGAATCTTATCGATGGGGCATTGGTGGAGAAGCTCGGGATCCCCACCTTCCCCTGCATGCCATCTCTAAGGATTACGGCCATCGACAGTCAGCCGATTGGGGAGGGCTATCTCAAACGTCAGACAGAACTGCTGGAGTTCCGAGTGTGTCTGTTTCATCAGGAACGTCTGGCGTTCTGTCACCTCCTCAACGGCCAACCCTGTGATCCTGGGATTCCCTTGGCTCCGGCGTCATGACCCCCAAATCTCCTGGCGTTCGGGGGAGCTGGTACGCTGGTCACCCGCCTGCCTCGACGGGTGTCTTCGGAACCAGGTGCCCAGACCCTGCAGGACCTCTCGTGTGAGGGAAACGTCTTCCCCTACTCCAGGTCACCTTCCGCAGGCTTACGTGGAGTTCCGGGAGGTCTTCAGCAAGGAGAGGGTGGCCCAACTGCCGGCGCATCAACCCTGGGATTGTGCTATCGACCTGCTACCAAACGCATCTCCTCCTAGGGGGCGGGTCTACCCCCTTTCGCTACCAGAGTCTAAGGCTATGGAGGAGTATATAGAAACCGCCCTAGCAGCGGGGCACATTTGGCCCTCCATGTCCCCAGCGGCAGCAGGGTTCTTCTTCGTGGGTAAGAAGGATGGAGGCTTACGCCCATGTATAGACTATCGGGGCCTGAACGCCATTACCATTCTGTACCCCTATCCTCTGCCCTTGGTACCTGCAGCGCTGGAGCAGCTGAGGGTGGCGAGGACACTCATGGTCACTATGAGTACCGAATTAAGCCTTTCGGCCTTACCAACGCCCCCGCAGTTTTCCAAGCTCTGATTAATGGAGTATTTCAAGACCTGCTAGGGAAATGGGTCATTGCATACATCGATGATATCCTCGTGTACTCCAAGTCCCCGTAGGAGCATGTGCTACACGTCCGGGAGGTGCTATCCCATCTGCAGCGACATCACCTTTACGTGAAGTTGGAAAAGTGCGAGTTCCACTGGACTACGGTGACTTTCTTGGGCTACGTGATCTCATGACAGGGCGTAGAGATGGACATGCCAATGTTCGGGCGGTCACAGACTGGCCCGCTCCCACTACAGTGCGGGAGTTGCAGCGGTTCCTGGGTTTCGCGAACTTCTACAGGCGGTTCATATGGAACTACAGCTCTATGGCGGCCCCATACAGAGGCCAACTACAACGTGGGCAATAGGGAGCTACTGGCTATTAAGGCGGCGCTAGAGGAGTGGCGTCACTGGCTGGAGGGAGCACGCCACCCATTCCAGGTGCTCACCGATCACCGGAACCTGGAGTACCTTCGTGGCACTAAGCGTTTGAACCCGCGGCAGGCCAGATGGGCCTTGTTCTTTACCCGCTTCCAGTTCACGGTGACGTACCGCCCTGGGTCCAAGAACGGGAAGGCCGACGCTCTTTCCAGGGGATTCGAGACCGCCAGCGAACCCACAGTCGAGCCCATCCTGCCTGCCACTGCTATTCTGGCCCCGGTCCGGTGGAACCTCGTGGAGGAGATTCAGCGTTCTCACGCCGACGAACCCCCTCCTGCTGGTTGTCTGCCGAACAGAATCTTTGTGCCGTCGCAGTTTCGCCTTCAGGTGATGCAGTGGATACATGAAGCCTCCAGCTCAGGTCATCCGGGGATTCAGCGATCCACACAGCTCGTCCGCCATCAATTCTGCTGGCCCTCCCTGGCCTCCAATGTGGAGGGGCATGTGCGGGCATGCTCTACCTGCGCTCAGGCACGGACCAGTCGCCAACTACCAGAGGGTCTGCTGGAGCCCCTCCCGATTCCTCGACGCCCCTGGTCCCATCTGTCTGTGGATTTTTTAACAGACTTGCCAGACTCGGGAGGTCATACAGCAGTTCTGGTGGTGGTGGACCGCTTCTCCAAGGGGTGTAAGCTGATCCCCCTCAAGGGGTTGCCTTCAGACATGCAGACTGCTGAGGCTTTGTTCCTGCACACGTGTTCCAGAACTTTGGCCTTCCCGAGGACATCGTGTCGGACCGGGGGTCACAGTTCACTTCCCGGGTGTGGGGATCGCTGTGTGCTCGACTGGGTATCGGAGTTAGCCTGAGTTCCGGTTACCACCCGCAGTCCAATGGTCAGGCGGAGCGCCTCAACCAAGAAATCGGCCGGTTCCTCAGGTCTTACTGCAGCAGAGAGCAGCATCGATGGAGTGAATTTCTGCCTTGGGCTGAGTACACCCAGAACTCCCTCATCCACTCCTCGACGGGCCTGACCCTGTTCCAATGCGTACTGGGATACCAGCCGCCTCTATTCCCCTGGTCGGGGGAACCTTCCGACGTCCCAGCTGTAGAGGAGTGGTATCAGCGGAGTCAAGAGGTCTGGGAGAGGGCCCATGTACGTCTTCAGCGGGTAGTGTGTAGGCAGAGGATACAGGCCGACCGGCGTCGCCGCCCGCACCCTTCCTACCGGGTGGGACAGAAGGTGTGGCTGTCCATACGGAACCTCCGCCTCAAACTGCCGTGTCGCAAACTTAGCACCAGGTTCATTGGCCCGTTCGAGATAATACGTCAGGTCAACCCAGTGGCGTATCGGCTGCGGCTTCCGGCGACGTATCGTATCTGCCCCACGTTCCATGTGTCTCTTCTGAAACCAGCTCACCCTTCGATGGAGGGAGCGCCGGCCAGCGGGGAGCCAGCACCACCGCTGGACGTTGAGGGGTCTCCGGCTTACCGGGTACAGGCCCTCCTGGACTCCAGGCGGGTTCGATCACGGGTTCAGTACCTTGTGGACTGGGAGGGGTACGGTGCCGAGGAGCGGTCGTGGATGGACGCCCTCGACATCCTAGACCCTTCCCTCACGGAGGACTTCCACCGCGACCACCCGAATAAGCCTGCACTGCGTCCGAGGGGGCGTCCGCGACGTAGAACCCCAGGAGGTGTTCCTAGATGGGGGGGCTCTGTCACGACCCACCCGGGAATGGACCGCGAGAGGGAGCTCTCGCCCGTTTTTTGAGACTACTTCCGGGTTGCGCCCCGGGCATAAATACAGTGCGCACTTCATGCACGCCGCGAAGTATCTTTTCAATGGGAAGTACCGAGCGTTTGTTTATTGGATTACCTTTTGTTATCGACCTGGACTGTTTACCGTTTACTCTATTGGATTACCTCTGTTATATCTGTTATTGGCTTATTGAACTCAGACTGTTTATGGACTTTCGTTGCTGTCTTTTGCTACTGGATTATACGCTTTGGATTACTGTTACTACGTTGCCGAACTCTGTGCCTGTCCCCGACTTCGTCTTTGCAGCTCGGCGAATGGATCCGAACTCTTCCACCTCCGGTGGAGCCCCGTCATAGTAAGACAGATGTGAACTTGAAATTTAATGATACGGGAAGGTTCAAGATTTCAGTAACATGACAAGCTGCATTTTTGAGAGGGAAAATAGAGGCTGTTTCACAACTATTTCTATCAACCCTAAATATAAAAATATGTGAATATTTCTTATGTTTTTATAAATGATAGAATATAATAGTTGGCGAGTTGAGGTAGTATTAGAAGAATGGGGCGTGCTGTTATAAGAAAATAATCCTGCTTCACACCAATCTTGATCTTTTTTTTATTTTTATTTTTTTTTCACAGCAGTGTTTTACTCCTTACTTCTCTAAAACACTGAGAAACATGTAACTTTATTGTTTATTCTTTTACTCTGATCCAGCAAACAAGGTGTGGTTCATTCTATATCCTTCTTCATGTCTTCATCTTCAAGTCTTCTATACCATGTGAACACTATTTAATATTTATTGTCCTGTTCCTGAGTCACAACATCTGGTGGAGAATAGTTCCGACCAGGGAGCAATATCCTTTCCCCAAAAGCTTCTTGTCAGAGTCTCTATATTCTGTGTGTCTATTCTAGCAGCTTATCATCTGTTGATAGTTTATAGTTGAGGGAGAGATAAAAAACAGATGATCTGATCTGACTTTTTTGAACAGTACTTAAAATCAGTGCATTTTTACTATCCACAAATAAGCCCAGATCATAAAGCCTGCCCCTTCTTCTTCTTTCAACTTCAAGAACTTTAATGTTACTGATTTTCATTAAATAATAAGCACTACTTTCACTCATTTACTAAAAAAAAAAAAAAAAAAAAAAAAAAAAAAAAATCAATTCTTTTGTGGCAAAGAGGACCACTATTTTTTTTTCTCTTTTTATTTACAGGAACAACAATATCAGAAGATTTTTGCATATATTCTTTTCATTCATATTCATTCTTTTAGAGCATGTGATTTATTTTATCCCGTACATGTTAATTACTACTTTAACTAACAACTATGTTCTAACTCATACTTAAGACAGTTGTTACTCAGGAATAAATTCATTAGACACGTCATGGAGGTTAGTTCCTCCTTAGTTTATGATTAGTACATGCCTTACGTCATTATTAGTTCATTTTTAATTAAAAGTGTTAATTCAGGTATTAGTGCAGGATTATTCATGTACTTTCACTGTGAAGTGTTTCCATGAAAGATGAGAGCTTCAAGTGTAATACAAGACAGAATGAACTACTAGTTAGAAATAGTAATGGAGGCCGAATGGAGGTCAAAGTCTTTATGAAAATGATTCATGTTCAGCTTTTGGGGAGGAGAAAAGATGATCCACAATCAGTTTTATTATAATCACGAAGACACTCGAGGGGTTAGAATGGTGACAGATCACAAAAAATTTGACTCAAATGACCTTTTCTTCATTTTTAGCAGCAGCAGTATGTCAGCTTATTTTAATTCAAATTTAGACTTATTGTCTCAAAAGTCAGAAATTTGCGATAATGTGACAAAATTTTGACATATTGCTGCTACACAAAACATATCTCATTAACTCTGTAGTAGTTTTTAACATTTCTATAGTAACAACTTACACAGGGGCCTCTATATCAGACGCTCCATATAAGAAAACATGTATAATTAGTTATTCGATTATTATTAATTATTATAAAATAAATGTATTATTATAAATAAATTTTTAATATTTTTAATATGTTATTATTTAATTATAATATTTTTTTTCTATTTAAAAATGAACAAAAGAGTCTCTGGAGGCAGAACTTTGTAACACAGATGTGAACTTCAAATTTAACGATACGGGAAGGTTCAGGTTTCTTAATAACATGACAGTGAATGAGCAGGATGACTTTCATTGGTAGTAAGACCTTCATGTAGTACATTCCTCCCATCTCTGTCCTTACAGCTATTGCAGTGATATCCTTAACGGGAGATGTCAGTCAGACATCAGCGGATCTTACCGCTAATGAGTTTTTATCATCATCTAATCCTTGTAAGTCACTTCTCTGCCACTTTTGGGTTTTCCCTCCTGACTAAGCCTACACCTGACTGCTGGGTTTGATAATCACCGGACTCACTGGCAAGCCTGAGCCGAAAATATCCTCAAGATTAAGATCCTGAGAACTATGATCCCTTTGTATATGCACTTAAGATTTGATTAAGCCATGTGTCTGGGCATCATAAATTCTGGTTTCTGGTCAAAATCTAATCCTGAATCAATTCTCTGTGATCTTTTCTAACGAGTTCCTCATCTGGGATAAAAAAAACCTACAACAAACAAAACATTACAATCAAATTCTCTTAGCTTTCCTCTCCTGCTGTTTTAGCTTTGTAGCACGATGCATTCTGAGTCAAACCAGCTCGGCTTACTATTTACGGAGCAACCTTTTAAATCTAGATAATAGAATCCAGGCGTATTCTTTCCTATTTATTTACATTTTAACACAACCATTTGCTTGGATGTGTATCACGCATCCTGAAGTGTGTATAAACAAACTTGAAGGACACTTGAAGGACACCCTAGAAGAGAGGATTTCCTTTTCAGATATCGTTTCAGGGTTTTACCTATACAAAGAACCTCAGAGGAACGCGTTTAAAGTAATGTAAACTCATCCCCAGTCTGATTTCTCTCTGTTTATGGTAATGTTAATCGAATGTCAGCGTACTCATATAAAAAAAAAAAAAACAGGAACGTATGAAAGGTTCTTCAAGGGATCTTTGGATCTTTAGGGGATCATTTATAGTTTTCTTACAAGGAAATGCACAGTTCTAAATATAACCTTTAACGGTTTATCCGGAAAAACATATAACAATAAAGCTTTGAAGCTGAAGTACTGTTTAGTCCACAAACTAAACTCCGCAAATTCCCTTCTTAAACTCCAGGTTATGGTGAGCATGAAAAGGTCACAAGTTGACATTTAACTGCAGTGTGAAACATGCAATGGCCAGTGTTTATGTGTTTATTTACAGCTCTTCTTTTTTGTTCTAATCCCTGATGTTTCACATTAGCAGGTTTACGAAGATTTAATGCAGGTAGGAATATTTTTACTGGGAAGAGGAGACGTGATGCGTGGATGTTGGGGAAACGTTATCTGAACTGACATTTATCAGGCTTTTAAATTGCTTTCTGAATCCAGACCAGGACACTCTCTCTGTAATCTAGGAACAGACATCATAACAGTCCAGACACCATGTCCTACAACACAGAAAGACAAATGCTGTTCATTTTCTATGACTTGTCTTAGGGGTATGAATGCCTGAAGATATTAAGAGTAATCCCTGACAAATTATCCTCAAATTTTATACAAAAATAATCTCACATCTCTCTATAAGCACATTCATGTGTGGACATGCGGTCAGAAACATTGAGAAGTGAAGGTGTTTGAGGAGTGTGTGTGTGGTTTTTTTTTTTACTCATGCTTTGACAAGCATAAGATTGGTCTTTTCCTGTTTTGTAGCATATCAAGGAATGACTCACTCTCTCACCTACACACTCTCAAGTTTACTTTCACCTGTGGTTGCACAGTCACAACACGTTCTTGCCTAGTCATTGCATCTCCCGCTTTGTGAAAGACTGGCATGCCATAAAAGGTGTGTTTCCGCTTTGTGCCCTGAGATCCACCATGATCTTTAGGGCGGTGGTAGCTTAAGTGGTTAAGGCTCTGCCAAGCTGCCACTGTTGGGTCCTTCAGCAAGGCCCTTAACCCTTCCTGCTCCAGGGGTGATCTGACCCTTAACCTCCAAGGATGCGATATGCAAAGAAAGAATTTCACTGTGAAATAATGTATATGTGACAAATAATGGCTACTTATTAATAATGGCTACCAGGAATACATGGTAACTCAGGAAGAATGAATTTGCAATGTAAGTGTATGACATTGGCTTTCAGTTGTACTTCCTATTATCCCTTGATTATTATTTTGCAGCGAATCACATGGCAGCAGCAACATTCTTGTTCACATCAAATTTTAGAATGAAAAAAAAAATCTAGTAATTTTAGACATTTTGACTTTGACAGTTGTTGATGAAATTGCTGATTGATCTATCAGGTTTTTACAAAACATTATATTTGACTGCTTCGGGGGCATTGGTGGCTCAGTGGTAGGTTTCTCACCTATCCTGCGGAAGGCCCGGGTTCGAACCCCAGCCACTAGATGCAGTGCCGGTCCCAAGCCTGGAAAAATGGGAGGGTTGCATCAGGAAGGGCATCTGGCGTAAAACACTTGCCAAGTTGTTGTGTGGACCAGTTGGTCCACTGTGGCGACCCCGAACAAGGAGCAGCCGAAAGCAACTTCTATGTTTGACTGCTGAAAACTACAGAATCACCCCTTACAACCATGGTGAGCAGAAAAGCATCTCAGAATGCACAGAGTGTCGAGGACTGAAAAAACATCACCTGGTCTTTTGTTGCTCTGAAGGAATAGAATTTTTGTAATTATTCATACTTTTTCAATTTGATTTACTTTTTTAAATTAAAAATACATATTCTTAGGATTCTACCAAGTGTTTTCATTATATTTTGCACAGATAAAGCTGCAATTAAAGTTTTAAAAAAATTAAATGAACGCTATTGTTACGGGGGCAAGTGCCCCCAATGGACCACTAGGGGGCCTTCAGCAGGGGTTTTGTTTATTCAGTCATGTGTTCGTTTTAGCCACGCCTCTTCCTAATGTGTTTCCGCCTTTGTTCACCTGTTCCCAATGTGTCTCTAATCATGTTCCTTATTTATAGTGGCCGTCTGTCTTAGTTAAGTTGCTAGTCCTCGTCTTTGTGTAACGTCTGTGTGAATCTATGTTCTTTGCTTTAATAAACCCCTGTCTGCCATCTATCTCTATCTAAATAGATAGATATATCTACACCGGCAGAACCAGCGTGCTCCGTCAGCTCAGCGATTTTTGTGACAGCTATTATTCATTCATTCATTCATTCATTCATTCATTCATTCATTGTCTACCGCTTATCCAATTTATTCTCGGGTCACGGGGAGCCTGTGCCTATCTCAGGCGTCATTGGGCATCAAGTCAGGATACACCCTGGATGGAGTGCCAACCCATCGCAGGGTGCACACACACACTCATTCACTCACGCAATCACACATTACGGACAATTTAGAGATGCCAATCAACCTACAATGCATGTCTTTGGACTGGGGGAGGAAACCGGAGTACCCGGAGGAAACCCCCAAGGCATGGGAGAACATGAAAACCACACACACATGGCGGAGGCGGGAATCGAACCCCCTGGAGGTGTGAGGCAAACGTGCTAACCGCTAAGCCACCGTGCCCCCCTAACGCTCTAATAATAATAATAATAATAATAATAATAATAATAATAATAAAAGTATAAGTGCAACCCTAACCCCCCAGGCTCAGCTTAACTGTTCTTACACACAAAAAAATCTGTGGAAGAAAAACATGCTTCTAATCATATTACATAAGACACACAGGATCAGAAAGAAACTCCTTTTCCGCCTGCTGATTAAGCTGCTAATTTTGGTCCGGAGCAATATCATCATTTAAAACCCATCAATTCGCATTTCCTTTGAGAACAGATGTGGAAACAGATAGCGGTGACAGAGCGAGGGAGAGAGGGAGGGGCGGAGGGATGGAGGACTGGACTTGGAGAGAGGAGGGGGTTTAAGGAAGAAGGAGTGGAAATAAACGGAAGCTTGGACTTCCTGAGCGTCAGTGATTTATCTAGTGACGCCTGCACTTCATTGTTCCTCAAGTGTTTGAGAGAAACAAAAGAAGTGGAGTTCGAGGTTGGGTTAAAGAAGTTTTCCTATAGAGGCACTTGTGTTTGGTATGTGTGTGTGTGTGTGTGTGTGTGTGTGTGTGAGTGTATGGACCAAATGTCCCCATATATTGACAAAAGGTTAATAATTATATGAATGGACAGACCTCATAAAGATAGCAAGACTAGTGTGTGTGTGTGTGTGTGTGTGTGTGTGTGTGTGGGCATGTGTTTATATCATAGTGGAAACTAAATGTCCACATGTATTGACAAAAGGTTAATAATAATTTGAACGGAAGGACCTCATAAAGTTTTTAAGGCCAATGTATGTGTGTGTGTGTTTGTGTGTGTTTGTGTGTGTGTGTGTCTGTGTGTGTTGTTAGAGAGAAAGAAAGAGAGAGAACATGTGATTTTGTGGCCTATGACGCAACAATCTACTACATTCCCATTAATGGTGTGACGTTTGCATATATCCAGATGAATTGACTCTTTGAATCAGTAGCTCGATTCTGTTGTAAATAGCGTCTTTGGTTGAACCTTCACTCGAGGTCTATTTGAGGCTAAACATTGCTTTTGTGAATGTCCCTGGGATTAATACTATGATCTATTTAGATCTTTGGGGCAAACATTATGAGTCAGCTCAATTTTTCTGAAGAATCATTTCAAGACTGAAGATGCTCTCAATCAAGATATGATGCAGTTTGTGGGAACAAAAATACCAGGCAATAAACCAAAACAGAAAGCTTGTATGAGTATGATAACTGAGCCAGAGAACACATCATTAATACAAATATACACCACTCACACTGTGCTAAAGATACATCTAGTAAAACATCATGTGAGACAAAATACAGCTGTTTATTTATTTATTTATTTTCTTTCTTTTTTTTTTTTAATACATGTACTACACGTAGCTATGTAAATTATGCTGATCTCAATCCCAGTGCAACCACTCTACTCCACGTTTCATCGTGGAATAGAACTATTACCTAAAAATAATAAAAAAAAAAAAAAAAAAAAAAAAATATATATATATATATATATATATATATATATATATATATATATATATATATATATTTATTTTTAAAAACATTTTTAGTGTTAACACTAAAAAGGGGTCCCTTTAGTTTCAGTGTTTGAGGGAAAGATTTAGTAAAAGGCTAATTTTGAAGGGCTGAACTGACCACCTAGCAAATACAGTCCCAGCCAGCAGAAAAAGAAAATCATGATGAATTCACAGCAGAAGCTACTGTGTAGTTAACAAGAAGCTAAGCATGAAAATAAGACAGGGGCTTTTAATCCTTATTTTGAAATGAATAGAACATTTCAATAAAGCTAAAATAAAGCGTAAGTTTAAATGAGGGTCTAGAAGTGGATTTACTGAGCTTCAAAATAAAAAATAAAACCATCTTCTACAATTTTTTCCCCAAATAAAACAGCCCAAACTTCCCAAAGAAACACTTTCATTTATACTTCTGATGCTCCATGTAACCCACAAGGGAAAAAAATTATTTAAAAATATATTAACTTGTACATTAATTTTTCATGTATTGTGTGAACTGTAATGAAATGCAGCTTAAAGGACTCCATTTTGACTAGCAGGAGCAGCAGCAGCAGCACTGTGTCCCAGCTTCATATTGTGATAGTGTGTCCAGCGAGCTTTTCTGGAATCTAGCAAATAAAAAAAAGAGACTATTTTGTACATTGTGGCTATAACATAATTACATTCATTCATTGTCTACCGCTTATCCGATCTATTATCAGGTCACGGGGAGCCTGTACCTATCTCAGGTGTCATTGGGCATCAAGGCGGGATACACCCTGGACGGAGTGCCAACCCGTCGCAGGGCACACACACACACTCTCACTCATACAATATAGAGATGCCAATCAACCTACAATGCATGTCTTTGGACCGAGGGAGGAAACCAGAGTATCCAGAGGAAACCCCCAAGGCACGGGGAAAACATGCAAACTCCACACACACGGCGGAGGTGGAATCGAACCCCCAACCCTAGAGGTGTGAGGCAAATGTGTTAACCACCAAGCCACCGTGCCCCCCCCCCCCCTTTAAGTAGTAAAAGTCTTTAAAAGACAGCTTACTCAGTTACATTAGATAGAAAGCTTGAAAGATAATTCCACTGGACGTCTGGTTAAAAAAAAGTCTATAGTCTAAAGTCTAAAAGTCTAAAAGTATGCTTTTATTTGGCCAGTATTTCCAGGGATAGTCAAAGGGTTCGAATTTAATTCAAACCAACAAACCTTCAGATTCATGCCATACCACTTATGCTACAAATCTAAGTTCAAATATAGATAAGAGCACACTGGACTATACATCCCTCGCTCTTCATGTTATCAAATTATGATTTTTTTTTGCCTTAGTAATATCATTTCTTTTCTGGAAGCTACATTGTGGGAAATTGTGATTGTGAGAAATGTGGGTTATTGTTGTTTAGTGGCTTTAGAAATCTTTTCAATGCCAGTTAGATAAATCCATACCTTTATCTTTTAATATATAGCTAGCTAGATAGGACTATATAACTAGATACTTCTATTATGCTAGACAAACAACATCAACAACGACAAAGCTGTTAAGATCAAGTCAATGTCAAATGTACATAATGTAAACTGCATATATATATATATATATATATATATATATATATATATATATATATATATATATATACAGTATTTATTACACATTGGAATGAAATAATACATTAGTTCAGTACCCAAGACTACATTAAGTGCAGCAGAATCTTAATATCAATGTTTTAGCATCAGGAATCTTATTTTTATAGTTGAACTGGTACCCAGAGTCAATTATTTTTTATAATAAAGTGTTTATACTTAATTTCATATATATATAATTTCATGTTGTGAATGAAAAAGGAGTCAATCCTCCAGAGTTACTTTGATTGCATTCTTTTTAAACCATTGACCATTATCAGAAGCCAAATTCTTAGTATTCGCAATGTTCAAACTCATTATTAAAAGGATCCACACTTTTCCACCACAGAACTGCTTTAATAGACTATTGTTATGGGATTAGTGGATTCTTTCATAAAATTAAGCTAGACCACGTATTTAAAAATATTTATTTTAGTCAAACAAAAATACCACCCTATTGACCCTCCTTTAGGGGATTAAACTTTCCATTTACTGTTCCTTCTAAGAAAAGAAAAGAAAAGAAAAGAAAAGAAAAGAAGTGTGTTTGTTATTAGTGAAAGCAGGTGGCAATCCAGAAAAGTGAAGAAGTCATGGCCAAAAGAGGAAGCCATTTTCCGAGAGCGAATGGATTGTTATTCCTGAGCTGCTGCCGGTGATTCATACGTGTTTTTTCCTGTGTCACGTCGTTTGTTCAGCTGTTATTTTTAAAGGGAGCGCATCAACATCAACATTTTGTTTCATAATCGTCCCTAAACGCTGCTATTCTCTCACCGTGTGCATATTTCCCTCCAGACGTCTTGCGAATTTTAAGTAGATCTTCCAAATCGGTGTGCAAAAGAAATGTGAAAGGTCATGTATTTCCATCAGTCTGCTATAGAGGAGTAGAGGATGACATCATCAGATGAGTGGCAGCCAAGCACACACAGTCACAAAGACTCAGGAATACACATTTAATTTCTTCCAACATATTTTATTCCATTTTTGCTTTATACATATGACAACTTTTACATCTGAACCAAGTATCCTTTTTTTCTGCCATTGGCCTAGTGCCAATGCCTTATGCACTATATCTATCTATCTATCTATCTATCTATCTATCTATCTATCTATCTATCTATCTATCTATCTATCTATCTATCTATCTATCTTATATATATATATATATATATATATATATATATATATATATATATATATATATATATATATATATATATATATATATATATATATTATATATATATATATATATATATATATATATATATATATATATATATATTCAGACTGTACTGCTTATCCTATACAGGGTGGTGTGGAATCTGGAGTCTATCCCAGAGGGCTTGAGGACAAGGCGAATGACAACCTGGACAAGGTGCCAACCCATTATAAGGCACAAACACACACCCATTCACACAATAGACAATTTAGAGATCAGCCTATAATGCATGACTTTACACTGAGGGAGGAAACCCTAGAACCCTAGAAGGCATGGGGAGTACATTTAAAGTCCATGCACACAGGGAAAAGATGGGAACCAAACCCCACAACCCTAGAGCTTTGAGTCAAACATGTACAATTCACTTATTTTACTTGTCTGGAATTAACACGATTCCAAATCCAAAAATGTTCTCTGCCCACATCATCTCCATTAACAGTCATTTAGCTATCTAAATCTAGCAAAGAAACCCCTTACACATTATCCCAAGCTTTACCTGGTTATACTACTGAATAATAAAATGACATCGTATGTTTAATACATAGCTTTGAAACATCGAATTATCTGGCTAGCTAGCTAATCTCACTCAGCTAACTTAATGGTTGACCTGTACATGTTTCCTCAGGTTGGACGTTGAGCAGTTTTTGGCTTGCAAGTTTCCTTTGAATCATTTAAAAACCGATAAATTGGGCCATGGTGGATTACTCATGTGTCTTCACTATCTCAGACATTGCTTCAGTGTAAGATGTTCATTAGGAAACAGGATTGGTGCTTTTAATTAGCTTACAATCTTATAGGGTTAAATGTACATGTGATAAAAAAGTAATTATATTTGGGTTGAATTTATTTTAAATGGTATGATTTAATTCTACTCCAAAAATACTGTTAGAGTGAATCATTCAGGACAGACTTTTAGGACACCGTGTAGTTTGTTACTTTAATTTCTAGTTATAAGCTATTTATAAGAATAGCCTGTCGCCGGTTCATCATTGTTCTTTCCTTGGACCACTTTTGATAGATACTGACCACTGCAGACCGGGAACACACCACAAGAGCTGCAGTTTTGGAGATGCTCTGATCCAGTCGTCTAGCCATCACAATTTGGCCCTTGTCCATCTCGCTCAAATACTTACGCCCATTTTTCCTGCTTCTTAAACATCAATTTTTAGGACAAAATGTTCACTTGCTGCCTAATATATCCCACCCCCTAACAGGTGCCATGATGAGGAGATAATCAGTGTTATTCACTTCATCTGTCAGTTCTCATAATGTTATGAGGGACACCTGATCAGTGTACCTCAACTCACCATTAGCTTATATTTCATTAAGTATGAATGAGGTACTAGTGCAGGATTATTCATGTGCTGTTACTGTAAAATCTTCTGTAAATTAAATTGTTAATAATATGACAAAACAAGACTGAGATGGCCATATCCTTCGATCATGTCCACCTCAAAAAATCCAAGCTAGCTCTATGGTAACATTACCTACAGAACAGTTGTACAGATGCAGGGAGCATTAATCACTAAATGTAAGTCGATAATTAAACATGACCATTCAGATTCAGACATGTCAACAGTTACTCAGTGTTCGTGGGACGACGTCTCGTCTGGTCTTGTTCTTCTGAATCGGTCAGATTTCTTCAACGTGGCTTTTTTTTAAACATGTCATATACTGCAGCTACAACCAAAGTGTAAACAAAGTAGTGGTAAGAAGAATGGAGTTAGGATATAGCCAGATGACAGGGAAGTGTTTCCTATTTGCATATTGTTTGCATCGACTGCTCCGATGACGTTACAGGTGCCATGCTTTGAACACTGTTTTAGGACTTTCCTAGCTTTTAAAGGATTCAGTGTCTAATTCAATAAGCTATTGTAAGAGCTACAAGATGTTCATGTCATCATCAAAATAGGAAATCTGCTGTAACAAACATGCAAGCCCAAATATAACTAGAATACAGACAATACAGGCTTTTATTGTGACCTTTGCACTCTATGTCATAGATGTTCAATTGCAGAAAAAAAAAAAAGGTTGTATCCATAGTTCATTGACCATAATATCCATTGACCATAGTTCATCTTTTGCATAAAGCTGATTGAGGACATCTATGTTTGTGATATTAACAGCCACACACATTAAACAAATTATATTTCTATATTTCATCATCATCATCATCATCATCATCATCATCATCATCATCATATTCCTCTGTATAGTTCAGTCAGAATAATTGGATGGAGGATGCAGTTTCTACAGATGCTTGTGGGAGGATTTTCCAGGCTCATGGCCTGGGAGCTGAACTGACAACTTAGCAGTAGCATCCAAAAAACCCAAAAAAACCCCTTCTGACTCAGATGAGTCCCCGTTTGAGTCTGGTTCCTCTCAAGCTTTTCTTCCTCGTATCGTCTCAGAGAGTTTTTCCTCGCCACTGTCTACTACACCAACTTGTTCATTAGAAATACATTTAAAATTTGATAAAAAATTTGAGCAACAGTAGCTCGTCTGTTGGATCGGACCATACGGGCCAGCCTTCGCTCCTCATGTGCATCAATGAGCCTTGACCGCCCATGACCCTGTCGCTGGTTCACCACTGCTCCTTCCCTGGACCAATTTTGATGGATACTGACCACTGCAGACCGGGAACACCCCACAAGAGCTGCAGTTTTGGAGATGCTCTGATCCAGCATTGTGATGGCCAATCTAGCCATCACAATTTGGCCCTTGTGAAACTCGCTCAAATCCTTACTCTTGCCCATCCTGCTTCTAACACATCAACTTTGAGGACAAAATGTTCACTTGTATGCCTAATATATCCCATCCACTAACAGGTGTCATGATGAGGAGATAGTCAGTGTTATTCACTTCACTTCACTACTCCATTCAGTGCTCATAATGTTATGCCTGATCGATGTATAGCTTGTATATTCTGAATTTATATATTTCTTTTCTTAAAAAAAATCATTCCTGCATAAAAATGATAACAATGTGAAACTGTTCCATTAAGCAGTAAAAAAACCCCCACACATTTCCTGTATGGTCTTATATAGTTTGCAGTTGATTGAGAATTGGCTTCATCTAATCAGAAATATTTTGAGAATAACAAAATGCATTTAAGATAAAACATTGACTGTTTTTTCTCTGTGACCCTGAGTGTGTGTGTGTGTTTGTGTATCTGTAGATGGAATATTTGATATGGATGTTGTGTACTATTTAATTAGATGTGAAATATTTAGACCAGAATAACATGCCAAAAACGGAAAAGGAGTTATGAGTTATACAGTGACTTAGTTGATTGTATATCCTGTGTGTGTGTGTGTGTGTGTGTGTGTGTGTGTGTGTGTGTGTGTTGTGTGTGTGTATGTGTGTGTGAGTAATCCCATGCATTATTTTCTATCAGTAGGGAGCAGACTCAACAGCATTACAGGATGCCTTTCATTGGCCTTGACCCCTATTCAGTCTGTGTTGTGTGTGTGTGTGTGTGTGTGTGTGTGTCCAGGTCTTTATAGAAGACTGCTGAACATGGGTCACTGTGCCCAGTGTGCCTCAAGTTACTCACACACACACACGCACACACACACCACACACAGTGCCGAAAGATTAGCTACATAAGAAGCTGACAAGCTTGTGTGGGCGAAAGAAAGGACATCAGGAGATAAAAACAAGGGAATGGAGAGAATGAGTGGAGAACAGGAAACTGTAGTAAAATGTTTAAGAGATGTGTGTATGTGTGTGTGTAATTTTGTGTGACGTCAGTTGTTTGTTTAAGGCAGTTCACAGCATGATCTTAGGCAGAGTCTAGCTAACAAACATATGTGGGCTGATCAGTCACCTGACACCACACACACACACACACACACACACACACACATACACACCCATCTACCCACACAAAAAGCGACCTGGAATTGGGGGAAGGAATTTTACAGACATGGTGATTAATAAAATCTCCTTCAGTTATAAAGTTGCAGTCTTTCCACTACAGTGTTACAGTTTTGAATAAAGAAGTATTTGTTTAACAACAGTGAGCTTTTGTTTGGGTGTTTGTTTGTTTTTGTTTCTCATTCATCAAATGGCTGTAAATTCTGAATATTTCCTCTATAATGTCATTCATTTGGAATGAAAAGTTATTTCACCATCATGGAGAGATTAACACTTTATTTTCCATTGTAAAGCTTTTGGGGAGATTTGCTATTTCAAAAAAAATCTTTATTAAAATTTCTGAACAAGTCTTTTTGGTGACAACCTTTTTTAATTTAGCTCTATCTATCTATCTATCTATCTATCTATCTATCTATCTATCTATCTATCTATCTATCTATCTATCTATCTATCTATCTATCTATCTATCTATCTGTCTGTCTGTCTGTCTGTCTGTCTGTCTGTCTGTCTGTCTATCTGTCTGTCTGTCTATTTGTCTATCTGTCTAGCTGTCTGCCTATCTAGGTGGATATCCATCTGTCTGCCTGTCATCTATCTATCTATCTATCTATCTATCTATCTATCTATCTATCTATCTATCTATCTATCTATCTATCTGTCTGTCTGTCTGTCTGTCTGTCTGCTATCTGTCTGCCTGCCTGCCTGCTATCTATCTATCTATCTATCTATCTATCTATCTATCTATCTATCTATCTATCTATCTATCTATCTATCTATCTATCTATCTATCTGTCTGTCTGTCTGTCTGTCTGTCTGTCTGTCTGTCTATCTGTCTGTCTGTCTATTTGTCTATCTGTCTAGCTGTCTGCCTATCTAGGTGGATATCCATCTGTCTGCCTGTCATCTATCTATCTATCTATCTATCTATCTATCTATCTATCTATCTATCTATCTATCTAT